>OY728125.1:1924269968-1924870968 GCA_963277665.1 Viscum album
CATTGTTAATATATCGAAATTGAAGCACACTTATTACAACATATGACAAAACCACAAAGGACCGTATAGGTATAGTGTCTTTAGAAACTGGGAAACATAAACAACTGGTTCATAAATCTTCTACAGTGTCTCCCATTTATTTCATCATATCTAGGGTCCCTTTTATCATATTCTAATTAATATCTATCTTCCTGACCTGGGGAAAATAAAACATAATAGGGTGAGCTCAAATTCTCAGCAAGGGAAAATAAAGGAAATAAAAATCATATCATATCTTTATGAAAATCAAATCCTGCAAAAGAGATCATAATATCTTAACATGGAATAAATCATAGAAGTGAAAATGAGATCCCCATAATCATAACATAAAACATGAAACTTTTTGGCATGCACACATAATCATGGAAAATCATTTCTTGTTAGTCATGACTCATTGCCAAGACTATCTTAGTGGACAACGTCCCTTTCTGAACCGAGTTCACTCCTCGTTTCAGTCCTGTTTCACTGAACCGAAATAACCTTCCGTTCCAGCCATGTCTATCTCATGAGATATAAATCTTTACCCAATGCATTGGAGGGAGATATAGGTCCCACCCATCTTATAATGAATCCTTTCTTATGTGTGCCACATAATCATAAACCATACATCATAGCGTAACTCATGTAATAAAAATGGGATTCTTAAACAACATGACATCATAAAACCATTCATATAAGATAAAGGAATTCATAAACATAATTCCATCACAACATAGTCAAATCAATGTAAAAATATGGATAGAAACAGAACCCTTTATTATCTTATATGGAAAATAATTTTGATAAAACACTTGAATTGAATTCTTGAGGAAAATATCCTTTCTTCTTCAAAATCAATTTCTTTTCACAAAAAATCATGAAATTTTAAAAGAAAGAGATTTTATTGAAAATAGGCATGAAATATTTTAGAGGAAGCTTCATGAAAATAAGGCTTTATAAAACAGTAGAAATCCGTTCGTGCCGTATAAGTTAAAAAAAACATTCTTCGTACTTTTGTCGGAAAAGTCAAAAAGTGCCTCGTACGACAAAAGATTCCTTTCATACATATTACTAAAAACTCACCGAAGAGTAAAAATGGATTTAAACAATTGTAGGTGGATGGAAATAATATTACATATTGATGAAACATGGATGTGGATGATAAAATACACCCCAGTAAATACTTACGAATAAACAATCTCGGATAAAAATGAGATTGTGATATTTCCCTTACCTTAGGTCCGATTTGATTTGTTCGTGTCCAAAGCTCCTGTATAATGGTTTAAATAATGTTATTGACTTATTCCAGAATCATACATATTGATATGATATCATATATGGTCATATTATTAGCTTCTTGTTAGTAATATTTCATTGTTACTTGTTACTCGGGTCTTTATAACTTTTTGTTCTTATGCGTGTTTTGTTGAATAAATTCTTATTCTTATAGATAATTCATTTCCATAATGGTATTAGTGTAGTATATACCATATTCATTCATTCAATTCATTTATATAATCATTATGAAATGAAGATCATGTAGAACGAGTCGCATCACATCGTGGAGACGGTATTCCATACGTACGCACGAGTGATGATATCATTCCTATGATCGTGGAATTGTATTGGAGTATATATATATATTATTTCAGTATCAATATTACTTAATAATAATCATATATAGTTACTCATTACACCATTATACCCATCCTTGTAAGGTGATGGTGGAAAATAGATTACACCACGGCGAGGAGACGGTAATCCGTACGTACGCACGCGCGGTGATTTCATTTTTCCGTAGGATGGATAGAAGGTGAATTAGGGTTGTTTCATATTTATAATAACATATAAGTATGTCAGTAATACTGATGTTATTACTTTATCATGAAACAACTAAAGAAGAAGAAGTTGAAGAAGAAAGAAATTGAAAAGATCGGTAATGGATATTACCTCTTCTTTGGAACGCCTCTTTGAATCCTCCACTTAAGGAACTAAGATTGGTCTTTGGAGAAGACCAGGACCTCTAGGATTATTCTAGGAAAGTGGATAGGAGAAAATGGCAGGGGTTGGCCGAGCTTGAGTGCTCAAATTGGTGTGAGGAGGAGGGGGAGGAGGTGCCCTTTTATAAGGGAGGAGAGGGGCACCTTAGGAATATCTCAAAATATGATTTTATATTAAAGTCAAAATCGGTTTATAATGGTTCCAAAGGGTCTTATTTCAAAGCTAAAGTGGGGATGGGTCGAAATCCTATCAACCAATAGGATTTAGACAAGTTTAGAGTATTATTTTAACCTTATCAATTAGATTTAACTCTAAGTTAATTAATTTAACTTTTACCGTGTCTTTTTGTTTTCTTTCACTATATGGTTAATACACTTACTATAACATGCCAAACGAACCCCAAATTGTTTATTATTAATATATATATCCTTATCTAAGTCATTTGGCCGAACCTTAGATTTTTAGGAATAAAATAACAATTAATAATATAATATTTGATTTAAAAAACTATTTTGTGTAAATTTTGACACTATTTGATATATGATTTTTGTGAAAGTCATAACAGAATTATATGTTCGAACCAAGTTGATTAAATCAACATTAATATATCATAGTAACCTATAAAATTAGTGGAATTCATAAAAAGTCTTAAATTACATTTATTTTGGTATTTATATTATCAATTTTGTCAATATTTCATTAATAAGATAATTACTGCATCATCTTTGTGTTATAAATAATTTAAATTATTTGATGTCTAAAAATTACAAATAAAATATCATCATGTAGGAAATCTTCTTAGATTTCTAATGAATATTTACAATTGAATTTATCTTATGTATAACCCCATATTAAAAATGATTTACTTATTAAACTTTGATTTTAACTATTTTAACCCTTCTTTAAATAAATTAATAATAAATGTCCTAATCTAATCCAAGTGGGCCTAAATGGTCATATTTTATTCCTAAGTTTGTTTTTGGTCGAATTAAACTTGTCCAATAGAATTAGTACATGTGTTAGGGTAATATTAATATCATATTTACCCTTAGTTACCCTATTTACTATTAACCGCGGTAAAAAAAAGTAAAAAGTTACTATTCACCAAAAAATTATTTTTATCTCATTGAACCACATTTTACTTACTGATATCAACCGTGTCTGTCGGATTTTCGAAATTCCATTCACAGAAGCGGTAAAATTAAGTTTTATGAAAAATTCAGTTTTTAACCTACCACTTAGTGGTTTCACTATTCATCAAAAATTGAAAGTTTTCAGAAAAATACCAAAATTTCACCCTAGGCTAATTTCGATATTATGAGTCCAAAAATGAAGTCCATTTTGAAAAATAAAATTTATAAAATTTCAAAAAGTGGTTATTACTATTCATAACGGCTAGTTTTAATAGCATATTGTTGTTTAGTGAAACTCGGTATTTCGTACGACGCAAGCTATCGAGGAAGGTCGCGATTGCGTGTAAAGCAAGCCAAGCAAGTGTTGTGTATAAAAAGATCCCTTTGATGATTTATATAACATAAAAGTCTCAGGTGTTACATTCTACCCCCCTTAAAAAGAATTTCGCCCTCGAAATTCGTCACTTTGCAACAAACAGATGAGGATACTTCTCCCTCATCATATCCTCAAGCTCCCATGTAGCTTCTTCAAGTTGGTGGTTTCTCCATAAAACTTTCACCAAGCGAGTGGTCTTGTTTCGTAGGACTTTTTCGCTACGATCCAGAATCTCTATCGGCTGTTCTTCATAAGAAAGATCTTGCTCCAGCGGTACAACTTCTGAGCTGAGTACATGTGAAGGATCTGGTATGTACTTTCTCAAGAGAGATACATGGAACACATCGTGAACTTGAGAGAGATTCGGTGGAAGCGCCAATCGGTAAGCTACCTTCCCAACACGATCCAGTATTTCAAAAGGACCGATATATCTAGGGCTCAACATCCCCTTCTTTCCAAATCTCATAACCCTCTTCCAGGGAGATATTCGTAAGAACACTTTATCGTCCACTTCAAACTCTAGGTCTTTTCTTCGGTTGTCGTCATAACTTTTCTGTCGACTCTGAGCTGCTCTTATGTGTTGTTGAATAGATCTGACCTTTTCTGCCATTTCATCAACGAGATCAGGTCCTAATAGCTTTCTTTCCCCAACTTCATCCCAGCAAGTTGGAGTCCTGCATTTCTTTCCATAGAGAGCTTCATAAGGAGCGATCTGAATACTGGAGTGAAAGCTATTATTATAAGAAAATTCCACCAAAGGTAGGTGTTGATCCCAACCTCCTTTGAATTCCATAGAGCAAGCTCTGAACTTATCTTCTAGGGTTTGAATTGTTCTCTCAGACTGACCGTATGTCTGGGGATGATAAGCAGTGTTGAAACTCAACTCTGTATCCAGAGTATGCTGAAGACTTCGCCAGAACTTCGAGGTAAATCTCGGATCTCGATCAGATATAATAGAAAGTGGTACTCCATGCAATCTTACCACTTCCTTTACATATATCCTGGCAAGCCGATCTAGAGAGAAATCCTCTCTAATAGCAATGAAGTGTGCAGACATTGTAAGACGATCAACTATGACCCAGATAGCATTATTGCCTTTGGATGTTTTAGGAAGTCCTGTGACAAAGTCCATAGTGATGTTTTCCCATTTCCATTCGGGTATAGGTAATGGTTGTAACATCCCCTTAGACTTCTGTCTCTCAGCTTTAACTTGTTGACAAACCAAGCATCGAGAGACATATTCAGAAACATCTCTTTTCACGCCATCCCACCAGAAGTACTCTTTCAGGTCCCTATACATCTTCGTGCTTCCAGGATGAATAGAGAATGATGAACTATGAGCCTCATCCAGCAGCTCATTCTTTAATTCGGGGATGGGAGGAACGCAAACCCGATTCCTGAACTTTATTATCCCATCACAATCAAGGTTGAATTCAGGAACATTTCTCACCTTCTTTTGTAACTCGACATCTTCTTTCTGTGCCTCTTTAATCTTCACATGTATAGATGGTTGAACATTCATTTGAGAAAGATAAGATTTTTCCCCTTCCATTATAATTCCAAGATCCATCCTTTGTAAATCCATAAATATTGGATCTTTCGTGATCCTCATCATGGATAAACTAGCATGGTCTTGTTGACTTAATGCATCTGCCACCTTGTTTGCTTTCCCAGGGTGGTAATGGATTGAGAAGTCATAATCCTTAATCAGCTCCAACCATCTTCTTTGACGCATATTCAACTCCTTTTGTGTGAAAATATACTTTAAACTTTTATGATCAGTATAAATATCACACCTTTCACCATAAAGGTAATGCCTCCAAATCTTTAATGCAAAGATTACCGTAGCCAACTCCAAATCATGTGTTGGGTAATTTTGCTCATGGATTTTCAACTTTCGTGAGGCTTAAGCTATCACCATATCATTTTGCATAAGAACACACCCCAATCCCTTCTTGGATGCATCAATGTAGATCACAAACCTTTCTCCACTACAAGGCAGGGTGAGCACAGGTGCACTGGATAACCTTCTTTTCAACTCCTTGAAATTATCTTCACATTCCTCTGTCCAGACAAACTTAACTCCCTTCCGAGTCAACTTGGTGATTGGATTAGATAATCGTGAAAAATCTTTTACAAAACGTCGATAATATCCATCCAAACCAAGAAAACTTCGGATCTCAGTTACTGTTGTTGGTCTTGACCATCTTTCGATAACCTCTGTTTTTGCTGGATCCACAGATATCCCCTCTTTTGAGATTATATGACCCAAAAATGAAACATTTTGAAGCCAAAATTCACACTTGGTAAATTTGGCATAAAGCTTCTCCTTTCTCAGGGTCTTCAATATAATTCTCAAGTGATCTTCATGCTCTTCCTTGCTCTTTGAATAGACAAGAATATCTTCTATAAAGACTACCACAAATTGATCACGATAGTCTCTAAAGACTCTATTCATTAGATCCATAAAGATAGCAGGGGCATTAGTAAGACCAAATGGCATCACTATAAATTCATAGTGTCCATACCATGTACGGAAAGCCGTCTTTGGTATATCCTCCCTTTTGACCCTTAATTGATGATACCCTGAACGAAGATCAATCTTGGAAAAGTATTGAGCTCCACGTAGTTGGTCAAATAAGTCATCAATGCGTGGGAGAGGATATTTGTTCTTGATAGTGATCTTGTTAAGTTCTCGATAATCAATGCAATGTCTCATTGATCCATCTTTCTTCTTAACAAATAGAACAGGTGCTCCCCAAGGTGACGCACTAGGGCGTATGAATCCCTTATCAAGATTCTCTTGGAGTTGCTTCTTCAATTCCTGCAACTCAATTGGGGCCATTATATAAGGTGTCTTTGAAATAGGCAAAGCACCCGGTACGAGTTCTATTGAAAACTCAACTTCACGATTTGGTGGAAGACCCGGTAATTCCTCCGGAAAGACATCATCAAACTCCCGTAAAATGGGCATATTCTTAATCGTGAGTTTATCACCAACCATTTGAGATAAATAACCTTCATTTAGTGGAATCAATACCCATAAGATGGAAGAAATTTCCACTGGAAGGTTATGTTCATCCTTGCATTGATAGACGATCGTAGATTGATCTGGAATATGAAATGTGACTTCCCTTCTTTGGCAATCTATATGAGCTCCATGTAGAGAAAGCCAATCCATGCCAAGAATCACATCAAATTCCACTAAAGGAAGGATCACAAGATTTGCAGGAAGCACTTTCCCACAAACTTCGATCGGAGAAGAATTATAAACTTTTGATGCGATTGATGTGCCATTAGGTGTTGTCACAGCTAACTCAACATCTAATTGTTGAGGTAATACGGTGATACCCTTAGAAAAGTATTCAGAAATAAAAGAGTGGGTGGATCCAGAATCAAATAAAACATTTGCTACTTTAGAGTGGATGGTAAGTGTACCTTTCACCACATCGTTATCATACTCCACATCGCTGATAGAAATTGCATGTGACTTTCCTTTGTCTTTAGCCTTAAGAGTTTGTTGACGTCGACCATCATCATCAACCCTTGGATTTGGGCATTGATTGGCATAATGCCCCATCTCCTTGCACTTGAAACATTGAAGTGTAGTAGGTTCATTCTGTGTATCCCTTCCTTTGTTTGCGTCATTAGACATCTTCTTCCCATTATCACGGCATTCAAATGCCCGATGACCTTCTTTTCCACATTTAAAACATTTACTTGTCCCTTTAAGACAACTCCCTCCATGTTTCTTTCCACACTTTGAGCATAAGGGAAAGTTCATCTTCTTTTCAGTGTGCTCTTTAGAGTTTCCTTTGAATTCCATCTTCCTCTTCTTATCAAACCCATGTGACTGATGGGTTACTCCAATCTCCATCTCAACTTTGAGAGCACATAGAACGATTTCCTCGTAGCTATTGAAGTCCCTTATGGCTAACGCCCTTCGAAGACTTGGTTTTAAGCCACTAAAGAATCGATCGATCTTACTCTCAGGTTGGATAATAATACCAGAAGCGTACCTTGCAAGTCTTGTAAAATTTGCTTCATAGGTACCAACAGATTCATCATCCCTTTGCTTCAGTTCAAGAAACTCTTTCTCCATCTTTGTTCGGAGAATACGAGGGAAGTACTTATTGAAAAATAAGTTTTTGAACTCGTCCCATTCCATAGACTCAATTTCATCCCTTTGCCTCGTATTCTTAACAAGATTCCACCATTGATCAGCATCTCCTTCCAAACGATACACTGCTAGGATGACTTTATCATGTTCAGAACATTGAAGAACTGAAAATATCTTTTCAGTAGTACTAATCCATTGTTCAGCAACTAATGAATCAGTGGACCCGCTGAAAGAAGGTGGACGCTTCCTCATGAAGGATTCAACAGAATGTTGCTCCCTCCTTTGCTCGTTTGGAAATCCTGCATGATTCATAGCTTGAGAAAGTTGTGTGAGCATGGCTACAAGATTTTGCATTCCAGCTCCCATATCGTTTTGTTGCTCAGGGGGACAATCATTGCATTGCCCATCGCATTCCGCATTAACACGGTTCCTTCGGGTTCCAGCCATTGACTAAAACCAAGAAGAATAGTGTGAGAAACACTAATTATAATAGGAAACCACATAATTCAAGAATAAAATTTTCATGCTTAAGGTCTTATCCTAGGTTATTCAAGGCCATTTCTAAAACACTAAGATTGTGTTCTATGCTTAGACTTATCCTTAGGGTTCTTACTAAGGCTTTCACATCCTAGTTTCCAAAGGTTGACTATAACTTTCCTCTGATACCAACTATAACGACCCATACTTTACATACATTGTTAATACATCGAAATTGAAGCACACTTATTACAACATATGACAAAACCACAAAGGACCGTATAGGTATAGTGTCTTTAGAAACTGGGAAACATAAACAAATGGTTCATAAATCTTCTACAGTGTCTCCCATTTATTTCATCATATCTAGGGACCCTTTTAGCATATTCTACTTAATATCCATC
Organism: Viscum album; assembly: GCA_963277665.1. Taxonomy (NCBI): domain Eukaryota; kingdom Viridiplantae; phylum Streptophyta; class Magnoliopsida; order Santalales; family Viscaceae; genus Viscum; species Viscum album. The sequence continues at coordinate 1,924,278,498 of OY728125.1, forward strand.
TTCCTGACCTGGGGAAAAGAAAACATAAAAGGGTGAGCTCAAATGCTCAGCAAGGGCAAATAAAGGAAATAAAAATCATATCATATCTTTATGAAAATCAAATCCTGCAAAAGAGATCATAATATCTTAACATGGAATAAATCATAGAAGTGAAAATGAGATCCCCATAATCATAACATAAAACTTGAAACTTTGTGGCATGCACACATAATCATGGAAAATCATTTCTTGTTAGTCATGACTCATTGCCAAGACTATCTTAGTGGACAAAGTCCCTTTCTGAACCGAGTTCACTCCTCGTTTCAGTCCTATTTCACTGAACCGAAATAACCTTCCGTTCCAGCCATGTCTATCTCATGAGATATAAATCTTTACGCAATGCATTGGAGGTAGATATAGGTCCCACCCATCTTATAATGAATCCTTTCTTATGTGTGCCACATAATCATAAACCATACATCATAGCGTAACTCATGTAATAAAAATGGGATTCTTAAACAACATGACATCATAAAACCATTCATATAAGATAAAGGAATTCATAAACATAATTCCATCACAACATAGTCAAATCAATGTAAAAATATGGATAGAAACAGAACCCTTTATTATTTTAGATGGAAAATAATTTTGATAAAACACTTGAATTGAATTCTTGAGGAAAATATCCTTTCTTCTTCAAAATCAATTTCTTTTCACAAAACATCATGAAATTTTAAAAGAAAGAGATTTTATTGAAAATAGGCATGAAATCTTTTAGATTAAGCTTCATGAAAATAAGGCTTTATAAAACAGTAGAAATCCGTTCGTGCCGTATAAGTTAAAAAAACATTCTTCGTACTTTTGTCGGAAAAGTCAAAAAGTACCTCGTACGACAAAAGATTCCTTTCATACATATTACTAAAAACTCACCGAAGGGTAAAAATGGATTTAAACAATTGTAGGTGGATGGAAATAATATTACATATTGATGAAACATGGATGTGGATGATAAAATACACCCCAGTAAATACTTACGAATAAACAATCTCGGATAAAAATGAGATTGTGATATTTCCCTTACCTTAGGTCCGATTTGATTTGTTCGTGTCCAAAGCTCCTGTATAATGGTTTAAATAATGTTATTGACTTATTCCAGAATCATACATATTTATATGATATCATATATGGTCATATTATTAGCTTCTTGTTAGTAATATTTCATTGTTACTTGTTACTCGGGTCTTTATAACTTTTTGTTCTTATGCGTGTTTTGTTGAATAAATTCTTATTCTTATAGATAATTCATTTCCAGAATGGTATTAGTGTAGTATATACAATATTCATTCATTCAATTCATTTATATAATCATTATGAAATGAAGATCATGTAGAACGAGTCGCATCACATCGTGGAGACGGTATTCCGTACGTACGCACGAGTGATGATATCATTCCTATGATCGTGGAATTGTATTGGAGTATATATATATATTATTTCAGTATCAATATTACTTAATAATAATCATATATAGTTACTCATTACACCATTATACCCATCCTTGTAAGGTGATGGTGGAAAATAGATTACACCACGGCGTGGAGACGGTATTCCGTACGTACGCACGCGCGGTGATTTCATTTTTCCGTAGGATGGATAGAAGGTGAATTAGGGTTGTTTCATATTTATAATAACATATAAGTATGTCAGTAATACTGATGTTATTACTTTATCATGAAACAACTAAAGAAGAAGAAGTTGAAGAAGAAAGAAATTGAAAAGATCGGTAATGGATATTACCTCTTCTTTGGAACGCCTCTTTGAATCCTCCATTTAAGGAACTAAGATTGGTCTTTGGAGAAGACCAGGACCTCTAGGATTATTCTAGGGAAGTGGATAGGAGAAAATGGCAGGGGTTGGCCGAGCTTGAGTGCTCAAATTGGTGTGAGGAGGAGGGGGAGGAGGTGCCCTTTTATAAGGGAGGAGAGGGGCACCTTAGGAATATCTCAAAATATTATTTTATATTAAAGTCAAAATCGGTTTATAATGGTTCCAAAGGGTCTTATTTCGAAGCTAAAGTGGGGATGGGTCGAAATCCTATCAACCAATAGGATTTAGACAAGTTTAGGGTATTATTTTAACCTTATCAAATAGATTTAACTCTAAGTTAATTAATTTAACTTTTACCGTGTCTTTTTGTTTTCTTTCACTATATGGTTAATACACTTACTATAACATGCCAAACGAACTCCAAATTGTTTATTATTAATATATATATCCTTATCTAAGTCATTTGGCCGAACCTTAGATTTTTAGGAATAAAATAACAATTAATAATATAATATTTGATTTAAAAAACTATTTTGTGTCAATTTTGACACTATTTGATATATGATTTTTTTTAAAGTCATAACAGAATTATATGTTCGAACCAAGTTGATTAAATCAACATTAATATATCATAGTAACCTATAAAATTAGTGGAATTCATAAAAAGTCTTAAATTACATTTATTTTGGTATTTATATTATCAATTTTGTCAATATTTCATTAATAAGATAATTACTGCATCATCTTTGTGTTATAAATAAATTAAATTATTTGATGTCTAAAAATTACAAATAAAATATCATCATTTAGGAAATCTTTTTAGATTTCTAATTAATATTTACAATTGAATTTATCTTATGTATAACCCCATATGAAAAATGATTTACTTATTAAAATTTGATTTTAACTTTTTTAACCCTTCTTTAAATAAATTAATAATAAATGTCCTAATCTAATCCAAGTGGGCCTAAATGGTCATATTTTATTCCTAAGTTTGTTTTTGGTCGAATTACACTTGTCCAATAGAATTAGGACATGTGTTAGGGTAATATTAATATCATATTTACCCTTAGTTACCCTATTTACTATTAACCGCGGTAAAAAAAAGTAAAAAGTTACTATTCACCAAAAAATTATTTTTATCTCATTGAACCACATTTTACTTACTGATATCAACCGTGTCTATCGGATTTTCGAAATTCCATTCACAGAAGCGGTAAAATTAAGTTTTATGCAAAATTCAGTTTTTAACCTACCACTTAGTGGTTTCACTATTCATCAAAAATTGAAAGTTTTCAGAAAAATACCAAAATTTCACCCTAGGCTAATTTCGATATTCTGAGTCCAAAAATGAAGTCCATTTTGAAAAATAAAATTTATAAAATTTCAAAAGGTGGTTATTACTATTCATAACGGCTAGTTTTAATAGCATATTGTTGTTTAGTGAAACTCGGTATTGCGTACGACGCAAGCTATCAAGGAAGGTCGCGATTGCGTGTAAAGCAAGCCAAGAAAGTGTTGTGTAGAAAAAGTTCCCTTTGATGATTTATATAACATAAAAGTCTCGGGTGTTACAGGTCAACCCGCTAGCATCATGCATGGGCGATTCTGCATGGAGGTCACCACGTAGGCGGCTCGACTCGGAGGCCAGGGCCAGTTCAGCCAGTGCCGCGAGGAGCGTGGATTGGGTGACTCAGCCCGAATGGCCAAGATGGTCTAGCCAGCAATGTTACAAGGGATGCCACGGGCTTTCTCGGGAGACCGGCGCGGCTCGGCCGGGAGCCGGGGTGCTGCCGGGGTAAGCTGGCGGGGCGGCCGGGAAGGCTTGGCCGCGGCTGGGGCAGGCCACGGGCAGGCCGGTGGGCAGGCCATGGGTAGGCCAGTGGGGTGCATGGGAGGCTGCAAGAAGGCCGGTGGGGCGTGTGGGCGGGGTGGCTAGGAGGGCCTCGGGCATTCCATGGGTAGGCAGGTTTGACGGCCAAGCATGCTGGTTCAGCGCGGCTCGGGTCGGCGATGTTCGACCAGGAACACCAGTGTGCCGCGAGGGCTGCGTGGTTTTCAGAGGCCGTAGGTAGCATGACCTTTGTCATTTCTGAATTCATCACCTCGTTGCCGCTTCGAAGAACACCATAAGAAAAAAAATTCGACGGAGGATATCAGGCCATGATAGGTTGGCCCGCATCCACAGCATTTAAGGTGCAATCAATTGGTTCATCAAAGAAAGAAGATGAAAAACCATTAATTGCATCACTTTGCATCGATTACTTTCATTTGAGGATGAGAAAAAGAAAATAAAAGCATCAACATGCAATAACCCCCTACCTGGATTGTCGGGCGTCGATGGTGAAGTCGCGGGAAGAAGACGTAGTCGTCGTTCATCGTGTCTTCCGCACACTTTCACTTCTGAGTTTTCACGACAGTTGTGGATGTGGCTCCATGTTGGTAAGTGTCCTGGGCAGATGTTGAAGAAGGATTGTCGACGGCGTTCTTAGTTGGAAGAACACATTCTTCATTCTTCGTTGGGAGGATTCTCTCTTCTCCCAAGAATCCTCCATAACAACATCCACCTAAATAACAAATGAAAATAATAGAAGAAAGAGTTTTTCTATTATTTTTTTGGCACAACAATTCAAAAAGGAGAATTAATTTAAGAGGATAGCCCTATTTAATTCAAGAGAGTTGACACTGATTAAATGTTAGGGGAGTTGGCTCCATTAAGGTTGGGGGGTGGAGTGGTCAAGGAGTTTATCCCCATTTAATGGGGAGTTGAATAATCAAGAGGCTCTCCCTCATTAATGAGTGGGATTTGAGAGGTTTTCCTCTCCTCTCATTAATAGGGGTTAAGCCCCTTGTGGTCCCCACCACATTAATCATCTCATGTGAGGTTTAGTTTGGGTGGGCCCCACTACCATAACCTCTAATGAGAGGTTAAGGTGCGGTGGCCACAACTCCAACCTCCATGAAGTGGTTTTAACCACCACACAACAAATGGAAGCTCAAATAAAATAACGTGTAGCTACACTTTATTTTATTTTATTTTTTTTAAAAACCAAAAAATTAACTTCTATCCTCGACTCATTGTCATCAAAGTGAATATCTTCTTATGCGAATACCGGTGCTATGGGTTCAATGGTGCCCTCCGATTTCAATTATAATCACTACTTAAAAAGTTATAAATACTTTCTCATACGTTTACTAAACGTACATGAACAAAATGTCAAAAATTGATTCCAGGCACACCGGGCCTCAGAATCATGTGCCGTCAGTTTTCACATACTCGTAAAATTCTTATTTTTTTAAGAAATTATTCTCCATGGAATTTACAGGCCTTTACAATCTCCCAATCTTAGGGATTTATGTCCTCGTAAGATATATCTCAAAATAAGGGAACAAGTGGGGGTACTGAACACGCATCTGATACTCCCGCTCCCATGTGCTCTCCTAGAGGTTCTCATGCTGCCAATGAACGTGAACAATAGGTATAGATCGTCCACATAGGACCAATTCATATCGATGATCAATCTCCACTGAAACCACTGTGAAATTTCCACCATCATCGACATCCATCTCTCCATGGTCGATGATGTGAGATGGGATGTGCACGTATCTCTTCAGCTGAGATACGTGGAAGACGTCGTGCACCCGATGAAACTGAGGAGGAAGAGCCAGGCGGTAAGCCACCTCTCCTACTCTGCTGAGGACCTAGAAAGGCCTAATGAATCTTAGAGATGACTTCCCACCTCGTCCAAATCTCTTTACACCTCATTGAGGTGAGACCCATAAAAAGACGTGGTCACCATCATTGAACTATAGAGGTCTCCATCTCCTGTCATCATAAGACTTATGCCTGCTCTGGGCAGTCTTCATCCGCTCCTGGATGATCTGCACCTTCTCCGTGGTAGCACATTCAATCTCTAGGCCCACCAGTGCTGACTCCCCTAGGTCTGTCTATCACATGGGTGATCTGCAAGGTCGCCCGTACAATGCCTCGAAAGGTTCCATTTTAATGGGGGAGTGATAGTTGTTGTCGTACACAAAATCCACCAAAGACAAGTGATCCTCCCAGCTGTAATCGAAGTCAAGGACACAAGATCGTAGCATGTCATCGTGGGTCTGAATGGTCCTCTAAATCTAGCCATCCATCTGAGGATGGAAGGCGGTGCTCAGATGAAGCTACATCTGGAAAGCTTCCTACAACCCCTTCCATAGTTAGGAAGTAAAGTATGAGTCATGATCGGAGACAATAGTAGAAGGTACTCCATGTAGTTACACAATATCCTGCACATAGTTGTGTCCCAAGCTCTCTATTGATCCTTGCTCTCTGATCTGTAGGAAGTGGGATGACTTGGTGAGTCGGTTGACGATCACACAAATCAATTCGTGACCCCTAGATGTACGTGGAATACCCGTCACAAAGAAAACTAGTTTTTAAAATGTATTTTTTAGTATATTAATCCAATAAATAAATATTTATAACTATATTTTTAAAATTTTTATAAAATATTTCTCTTGGATTCCTAATTCAGAAGAATATAGGATTATATTTCATGTCTTCTCTCCCATTTCATCTATAACCCCACCCTAATATCTTCACATCAATCTCTTAATTTGAGTTTAAAAATTATTAAATTGTAATTCAAACTCAATCATGGGAAGTAAAAAACACTTTTCTAGTTTTATTATTTTTATCTTTAATTTTTAGAAGGAATTTATACATGAAATAACTCTCGCATTCACTAGTAATTAATTTTTTTAATAGTTCCAAAAAATAATTTTAATAGTTAGAACATTATAATAGGTGAAATGGAATTGATATTTAACTAATTTAAATAATCTAAGGGAGTCTAAACAAAACTAGAAACTCTACCCTCAGTATCAATTTCCTCCATGTTTTTTATATTTTTTATTACATATTATAATTTTTTTCATATTTTTATCTATTTTTTTATATTAGAATTTTCAACTAAATTCCCAAGAATATATTAAAATATCAAATGTTTTAATCATTCTAGAATAACACACTAATTTTTTTTATCATTTTTTAATTTTGTTGATCAAATTTAATTATTTAAATTACTAAACCATCTAATTATGCATCTTTAAATTTGTTAATCAAAAAAATATTAATATTTTTCTAAAATATTTCACCAAGATCCAAATATATTTAGAGTGATGTTTTTTAGATTTTCCAAATATATCAACTCATGATTCATAATTAATGTATCTATTTGCTTATATATTTGAAAATAAAAATAAAAATACTCCAAAAAACCGTACACCAAACATAAAGAAAATGTTTTACATAAAATTTGAATCAATGTACAAGAATTGAAAATATTTATTCATGAGCTTTTTTTACATAATAATTTTTTCAAAATTATAAAACATAAATATAACGTATAGAATATATTTAAAATAAAATAATTCTTCACATTCAATGTTTTTATATCTTCTATTTTGTTTTTTAGATCTTGTTCTGATTTTAAACTTATATGAAAAAAAGTAAATTGCATGGTTAGTACTATTTAAGTTTAAAATAATAATATATTTTTATTGTACACTAAGAGATTTCCAAAAATAATTCCATAAACTAATTACAATATAATAAAAAAAATTAGGTTTCCTCCAAATATTTTATTAACGTTTAAAAGATAGAACTTATGTTATTGGGTGTCACATAATAGGATAAAAAAATTAGCTATGTGTTCCAAATTTAAAACTCGTTTTTTATATAGATCATCCAAATTAATATTTTATCATCAGTTATGAAGTAACATACTATTTTTTGATGTGTAAAATAATTTTTTGAATTTTTTTCCAGAGATCCAGAATACCTTATATTTCTTATTTTAGAATTCTCAATTTTAATAGGTTTGAGCGGTAATATTACATGACTCGTAGGCCAATTGGCATAAGTCCCAATACATCTCCATTTAAGATCCAATGAACATAAACCCAATAGAAATCACAACAAGAAGATGCTTAATAATTTTTCTCTAAAGTGACTTACCTATATCATTGCTCATCAAGAAAATCCCTATGATGGGATGCATTGTTCCGTGTACTAATCAAAAGCTAATATTATTAATTTTATTCATAAATAATAATATGAGAACAAAATTTTTTATTGGTAAAACATTTTTAATTTTTATATATTAAGGGGACTTTTTTTGAATCTGACATTGAAAATGTTGTTATAATTCTAAAATATCCACCCCTATAAAAAGGGGCTTTCAAAATTGTAATTTTCATAAAAAAATATATTTGTCTAAATTATATTAAATTGATCTAAAAAATATATATTTATTAATTTTTTGTTATATATAGATCGTAAATAAAAGAAAAAAAATTAAATTTCAATGAAGTATTTTAAAAAAATTACATGTAATGTGATTATCAATAATAGTTGAATTTTTAATATTTTAAATCCAAACGAGTTTCCACCACTAAGAGTTGTCTTTTTTCAGTCAAACCAAGGTGTTCCTTTGCCGAAACTGTGAGATCATATTTTATGTGATTCATACTGATTTTGATATATAAATAAGAGATAATGATAATGATTATTAGAATTAATTTTCCTTCAATCCAAGAAATTATTAGGATATTTTTCCCAACATTAGTGTCACAGGCCTGTCGAAAATTGGTGTTTTATTTTACCCAAAACATGGTGTAATTATTAATAAAAAAATTCATCAAGAACCCTAAACCATTAACATGGGGGTGGATCAGAACATTTTGGATAGTTAAGTAAATTCAAACATAATGATTTACTATAACTGCCCTAACTTACTAAATATTTTTTAATCATCAAAAGGGTTTTATCCCAAGGTTTAAACTAGAGGATGGATTTTGAATACATCAATGTACTAAACCATGAAATGGTTAAACATGACTGTTTCTATGAAAACAAATTCTCCTAATTGTAAGAAAAGATGAATTTTATTAATGTATTAATGATGATTTTTTACATTCTAGAACAAAATATTTATCTCATTCAAGATAAGAATATTCTTAATCCCATTGAAACACCCATTGATGTGACTCAATTCAAACACATTTAGTCAATAAGAAAGAAGCATAAATACAATCAAGTTTCATTTCAATGACATATTCACAATACAATATCAAATAATCTTTATGAAATTTTCTATTAAATGAAGACTATTAAAGAGATATGGGATGCACTAAAATTATGGTATAATTACGAGGAATAATATACAAATAAATTTCATTATGAAAAGTATCTAAACTTCAATATGGTTGATAATAAGATAGTGTTGGATAAATTACATGAATTACAATTTATACAAAATAAAATTATTTCCATTATAATTAAAATAATAAAAACATTCATGTTGGTGGAATTATTGATAAATTTACACCTACATGAAATTATTTTGGTAAATCCCTTCATAAAAAAGTGAAGATACTTCCTTAGATCAATTGAAAAAGATTATTCTCATTGAAGAATAATCCACACTGAGAGATAAGGGTATGGCCTTGAATTTTGATACCATGATTTATATAATTAAGGGAAAGGAACAACCAAACTCTTCCATACATGTCAAAAGGATAAGTTAAAAAATCAAGAAGAAAGGGAATCCTTCCAAGATAAAATGAGAATTCATTATTTTTGAAAAAATAAATCATTTTGAAGGGAATGTCTCTATACAAAAAAGTATATAAACACACTAAAAACATGCCAAATAAAGAGAATCTAGTTTCAATGATATTTGATTTCAATATCAATTCAATGAATATGGGATAGTGTCTTGATTATAGGGTAAAACAGTATGTGTAAAATGATAATTTTATGTTCAAAAAATTGTAATGTTATACTATAGTGAAAGAAGAACACATTGGAAATAATTCATTAATCAATTTAAGTGTACAAGGAATCATAGATAATGAAATTACTATTGGGAAGATGTTTAATTTTATCAATGTGTTTTATGTACTCAAAAGTATAAATATTTTTATTTATATTGATATACTATGTATGAATAGATTTCAGGTTTCATTCAAATTCGACAAGTTTATCTTGTCGAAGGGAAGAGTTTTTGGGGTAAAGGGTGATAAAAGTATGGCTTGTATGAAATATATATTAAAATATGATTGAATATTATTTATTCATGATCAATTCCACTAATTTAATGCATGATCATACAACACATGTTAATTATAATTAATTTAATGTAATGAAGAAGTTATAATTAATTATCTTTGGAAATTAGTTTAATAAATGTGAAACAAGTGTAGAATCTAAAATAGTTAATAATACATTTCCTAGTGTTAAAATAAATTATGATATATTATAATTAGTACATAATGATATTTTAAAATTAAATAGTTTGTTAAATCCTGGATGAAAAAGATATTTTATTAATTTTTTTGATGGTTGGAGAATATATTTATATATATATCTTCGTAGAACATAGGATGAAGCCTTTAATATTTTTAATACGTATAAAGAAGTAGTTTAAAACCCATTAGAAAAAAAATTGAAGTATTACACTCATATAGAGGTGGTGAACACTTTATTAATGACTTTAATGAGTTCTATATTGAGAATGGTGTAAATCCTCAAATTAATGTTCCTTAAAAACCTCAGAAAATAGATTAGTTGATAGTAAAAATCATAATTTAATATAAATGTTAAATTAAATGAATAATAAACCTAATTTACCATTAAAAGTTTTGGAAAAATATTTATTGGTTTCAATTCATATTCATAATATGATTACCTCTAGGAAAATTAAGTTATCCCATTATAAAATATTGAGAGGTATAAGTCCTAATATTTCATATTTTAATGTATGAGGGTCTTTATCTTACTATAAAGTTCCTAAACCTAAAATAACTAAATTTTTTCCTAGAGTAATTAAATCTAATTTTGTTAGATATGTTGAAAATAGAAAAGAATAAATAATTTTTGATTTTGGAGCTAATATAATGATTGAATCAAGGGATGCAATGTTTTTTGAAAATATGTTTTATAAATATGGTGTGGATGAAGTTGTTCCACATACCTCTATCTCATGTAATATATTTAGTTCAAATAAAATAGTATAGAATAATGACAATTCTCAAGTTGAACCTAAACGAATTATAATAATTAGGAAAGAGAAAAATCTATATCTAGATTTTATTTCTCCTAATTCCCTAGTTTTTATTGTTATGGGAGATCAAAATAATCAACTTCTGAATAATTTTCCAGTATTATTGAAAGTATAAGATAAACCAAAGACATATAAATAAGTTACAACATCTAGATAAGTTACTATCTATAAATAATCAATTAATAATGAAATGTATCCCATTATGAGGAATAATACTTCAATACTTATGGATTTACCAAGAGGTTAAAAACCTATTTGTTGTAAATGGATTTAGAATTAAAAAAATGAATCTAATGGTTACATTCATGCTTTCAAATCTATAATGGTTGCTAAAGTTTTCAAAAAAAAAATAAGGAATTGATTATTTTGATACTTATACTCTTATAACATGAATTATTTCAATAAATATTTTTTTATATTTAGCATCCATTAATCACTTTTATGTCAATAAAATATTTTTAAAACATATTTTTCATATAGAATTCAATAATGATATTTACATAGAACAAGTAGAAGTGTTTAGTTTATATGGCAATAAAAATAAAGTATGTAAACTAGTTAAATCAATTTATAGACTTAGACAAGCTCTGAATAAATGGAATGAGAAATTTGATTCTATTTTTTTATATTATGTATTTACTAATAATAATATGGATAAATGTGTTCATTCAAAGTTTACAAAATAATGTGGAGTTATTTTTTTTATATATGGAAGTATTGTAAATTTTTGGAATGAATATGATTGGTGTAAATTATGATAAATATTTATTTATTTTCAATTTTTAAAATGATGGCTATTAGAACATTTGATAATATTATAGGTATTAATGTTAGAAAACATAGTTTGGGTTATTATTTATTTTAGTCTCATTACATATAAATAATGATAAATAAATTTGATCATCTTTGTTCTAATAATTCTAATACTTTTTTTATTATATTGTTAGAATGTTTATAAATATGGGCAGAGTTGTATAAAAACTATACTATGCTAGTGAAATTGATTAATTAATGTTTTAAATGCATTTCACTAGACCTCATATTGCTTTTTTTGGTATATAACATTTGTATTTTTTTTATTAATACTAGTATGGATCACTGTAGATGCATAAAAAGATTTTTTGGATATATAAGAAAGACCAATGATTTATGTTTATACTAAAAAGAATATCAAGTTGTATCATAAGGATATACTGATATAAGTAGGAAAAATAGTATTGGTGATAATAAATCCACATGTTGATGGTTGTTTAGTCTTGGAGTTTGTGTTGTTTCTTAGGCGAGAAATAAATAATCAAGTATTTCACATTTGAGCATAGGTTTGGCATTTATTGCCTTTACAGATGTGGAAAGAAAGATGAATTGAATATGAATATATTATTGGTTATTGGATTATGAATCAATCAATAACCTCCTATTATTATCATTGTTGATAGTTAATAAACATTATGAAGGTCTTATAGTTGCGTGTATAATTGAAATTTTAGATATACAAATCTGAGACATGATTATCTGAAACAATTCATACCAGATGGTTCCATAACAATTGCCTATGTGAGATCGAGTAAAGACAATTTATGAAGACAATTTTTTATATTGGAAATTATAACCCCAAACTATTTTGTGTCAATATTGTCCATTATGACTAGTGGTTGAGTTATAAACTCTTTAAAAAATATTATGGATCGAGGAGTAATGGGCTCTAATAATTAAATAACATTGTAATTTATTGCCTACATGAACGTAAATGTGGTTCCTCATCATACATGAGTTAATTTATTTAATCCTTAGAGAGTTAATGAAAAGAATATAAGCACATGTCCATAAAAGTACTAAAAATTGTATTTTGGATGGAATGATCATTGTATGTATGGTATCTCTGTTTTATCCTTAATATTAACAAGTTTAATGTTTCAAAAACAAGTAAATATGATAATAATTTGATATATTGATGATAATTAAACTTTAATATTTGAAATATACCTTTATTATATATAATTGTTCAATTATGATATGGAGAGATAATATTTATGAATAAAAGATGATCATTTTTAGTAATTTTATTCATAAATAATAATAAGAGAATTAAATGTTTTGATTGGTTGGACATTTTTTATTTGGATTGATGAGGTGTATTTTTTTGGAACCCCAAAATTGAATTATAGGCAGAATAATCAATGCTCTTCCCTTATAAAAGGGGCTTTGGGAAATATAATTTTATTAAAAAATATTTATTTCTATAAATTATATTAAATTGTTTTAAAAGTTATATAATACATAATTTTTTTTATATATGTACATATATATATATATATATAAAATATGAAAATAAAATAAAATGTTTAAAAAAACATATAATAATGTTATTAGTCGTAACATTTGTATTTTAATTTTTCAAAATCTGAACATTAGTCCAACAACAAGAGTTGTCTTATTTAGGCTAAACCAATGTGTTTTTTTACTGAAACAGTGAGATCAAAGTATGCGATTCACACTGATTCTTATCTATAAATAAGCGATGATAATAATTCTTATTAGAATTAATTCATATTAAATAAAATATATAATATAAATATTTTCTCCAACATCTGTGTTTTAGGTAATTTGAAAATTAGTCTTCAATATTTCCTAAATTATGGTGAAATATTTTAGGTAAACTTACACTAAGAACCCAACATCATCATTGGGTTGGTCGATCAAACCCTTATGGATAATGAATTAAATTCATTCATCAAGATTCAATTTTCCTTCCCCAAATGCCTACCTATTTTCCAAAAATCAAAAGGGTTTGATCCCAAAGAATAACCTACATGATGGATTCTAAATCCCTCCAAGTGATGAATGAATACATGATCAAACATGACCATTTGGATGGAAATAACTTCTCTCAGCGGAAAGACAAGATGAAGTTTCTTCTAATGGTGTTTAATATTTTTTACATTCTATAAATTAATGTTCATCTAATTCATGAGGATTCTACTAAAGATTTTGACGACATACCCTTTGACATGACTAAATTTTCGGAAATTCATTCAATGAGGAATAAATTTAAAGATGATCTTGTTTTGGGTCAAAGATATATTCTAAACACATTTTCAAATCGTATCTATTACTATTTCCTTCAAATTAAGGCTTCTCAAAAGATATGGGATTCACACGAATTAAAGTATAATTTCTAATAATAAGGCAACAATAAATTTCTCATTAAAATGTATCCAAACATAATGATGTTTGATAACAATCCATTGTTGTAGAGAGTTAATGATATAAAAATTATATAAAATTAACATCTTTCACTTAATATTAATATACCAGGATGTTTTCAAGTTTTTGTAATTATTGTTAAATTTCCATCTACTTGGAAATATTTTGGTAAATCACTTATTAAAAAGATTTATAATATTTATTTATAACAATTATTAAATCTTATTTACAAGGATGAATAATTTGTGGTGAGAGTCATGGTTATGAGTTTTCTATTTTATACCATGATTGATATCACTGGGGAAAAGGTTCAACCAAACTCTTCCTTAGATGTCAAATATAAAAGTCAACACATCAAGAAGAATGTAAATGATTAAATCAAGAAAGTAGAATTATTTATCTATAGAAACCCATGGAATTTTGAAATTGAATTTTACTATCTAAATAATGTTATTAAACCCTCTTAAAATATGATGAAATTTAGAGAATCTAGTCGAAATTATGTTTGAATTCAATATGACTTCCATGAAGATGAAATGGTGGATTGATTCTGGAAAACAATGCATATGTGAAGGTGTTTTTAAATGTTCAAAAAATTTAATGATTTTACAATCACAAATAAAGAAAATGTTAGAAATAATTCATACATCAATGATATTGGAAAATTAATATTGGAGATATACTTTACTTCTGGGAATAGGTTGAGTCTTTAAAATATTTTATATATACTAAAAATTTAAAATAATTTAGTTTTTTTCTATATTCTATGTAAGAAATTTTTTTTATTTCAATCCGAAATGGTTATATTGTCAAAGGGATAATTTTTTTGGGGAATGGGTACTAAAATGATTAATGTACTAACTATTCATTAATAACGTGATTTTATCTTCTTCTTACTTGACTGAGGACTCTATTTATGGAATGATCATTTAACACATGTTAATTATAAATCATTAAAAGAAAAAAATATGTTAAACATAAATAAATTTGTAAATTAATATAATAAATTTGAAACATGTGTAGAATCTAAAAAAGTTAATTATACTTTTCATCATGTTGAAAGAAACTATGATATATTATAATTAGTGCATTTTGATATTTTTTAGATAAATGGTTCACTAACTCAGGAAGGATAAAGATATTTTATTTCTTTTATTGATGAATACATTATATATTTACATATATATCTTCAATGGAAAAAGGATAAAGCCTTTAATATGATTAAGAAGTATAAAGAATAAGTTGAAAATCAATTACAAAAAATATTTATGTGTTATAAACAAATAGTTGTGGTTATTACATAATGAATAAGTTTAGTGAGGTCTGTGATGAAAATGGTAAAATTTAACAAAGTAATGCTCCTTACACACATTAGTAAAATGTATTAGAAAAAAGAAAATTTTTTACTTCAGTATAAATTATAAATTTCACGATTATTAAATCTATTTTACCATTAAATGTATGTTGAAAATATTTGTTAGATTCCTATAATATTCATAATAGGATTTCCTCTATGAAAAATTAGTTATCCTCGTATAAAATTTAGAGTAGGAGAAGACCTAATATTTATTTCTTTAATGTGCGGGGTTTTTTTAATCTTACAATAGTGTTATTGATCCTAAAATTACTATAATTGGTCATAGAGTAATTAAATGTGTTTTTTGGATATTAAGTAAATGGAAATTGATATTTAATTTTGGATTTTGGATATTTTAAAATTATTGAATCATGGGATTTATAGTATTTAAAAAATAGGTTTTATAAAGATGATGTGGAGAAAGTTATTCCTCGTACCTCTATCTCATGTACTCCACCTAGTTTAAAAACAATAGTAGATAATACTAACGATTATTGAGTTGAACCAAAAAAGATCAAACAACGAACTAATTCCTAATGAAAATAAAAAAAATATTATTCATAATCTAAAGGTATTATTATCCACCCTCGATGTGTGACAACAACAATAACAACTCCTCTACTAGTCGATGAAGAATTATAACATGAAGAGGCCAAGGAGGCCGATGGTCCCTCCTTATAGTAATATTATCATTTTATATATATTTATTCACACACACACATTTATATATATGTATATATATATCATATAGTCCTCTATGTTATCATATTTTAAGGGTGGTCAAATAATATTAAATATATTTATAATATCCATGTAGGAGTCACCAAACATGTCATAATGATATATGATATTTTACACATTTTAATGAAATTTGAAATCATTAAAATTTTATATTACATTAAAATAACATTGTAATGTAATAAAATAATATGGTAATGCTATATAGTGATTGGAATAATAATTTATTTTTTTCCATATTCACTACACCATGTGGTAATTGATTAAAACCATCTAGTTGTTTTTTATGATTTTCTAAATTTACGTTTAAACTTATCTAGTCCTTCTCAAACCTCACTTAATGCCTAAGGAATCAATAATTAAAATCCTCAAGTATTTATTGTTGTATCAAAATTTAACACATATTATGTTTTATTTTTAACTCACTTTTAATCATATTCTAGAAAACCATGACATAATGAAATATATTGTGTAGTGTTTAATATATCTCCTCTTCCCTAGTTATCTTCATTCACTTTAACCATCCAACCTCCATGTATATTTTTTGAAACACAATTAAAACCCATTTGATATCATTTTTGTGTGTAACCAAACCATACTTTTTTATAATTTATAATTTTAAATATCTAATCTTCTAATGTAATAAGACATGTGTCATATATTTCAACCAAACACATAGATTAAATTTTCTATAACTCTAAAATACTAATTAATTGATCAATGTGTATTATACCATTGTTTATTATATATATATATGAATTAATTTTTAATATACATTATGAATTAATTCATTCTTTATTCATAGTCATACTTAATTTCAATCTTATAAAAGAACTATTAATTTTTAATCCATTTTATCATAGTTTTATTAAGGAAATTATAGTTTATAATACTTATAATTGAAATACAAGAATTTTATTCAACTAATGTGTAAATTTTTCTTCCAGTTTTACAAAGTATCCCAACATTGGCAAATTGTTATTCCTGATTAATTATGATCTAAATCATTTAAAACGCATCTAATTATGTTCTAATGATATTATTTAATATTGAAATTCATGATATAAAATTGTGTAGAAAATTTAGTTATCAATTTTTATTTATAATGTTTTATTCAAATAATGATATGAGATAGGGAATTTGATATTTACATTTTGGTAGGTTGGGTTTGTTGATATTGAGATTTATCGTTATTAGGTTTATAATAAGAATCACATTATTCTTCAACCGATTCCAAAAAATCCTCAATTTTTAGTGTTTTAGGATTTTCTTATGTAACCGAATATTTTTTATACTATGGTTCATATGAGAGAGAATGTTCTTGGAATGTAGGGGAGTTGTTAGTATATTTTAAAGGGTAATATTAGAGGGTGATATTATTTTTATGATTTTGTGGTATAGCAGTGGTAGGTCTTTCAATGGTTGGATGGAGTATTACTAAATATTATGATTGGTTAATTAAAGAAATATTTTCTCTCTATATTATCTATCCAAATTTTTGAACATTATTAATATATATATACTTTTTAAAGAGTGACACTACAACACTTATTGGCATTTCATCTAATCAGATCCTCATACTGAAAAATATATTTTTGTATAATTCCATATTTTTTCTTATTATTATTATACTTGTTTAATATGGGTGCACATTAAATATATATATTGAGTGGTTTTATCAAAATATTCAAACTCATTTGAATTTTTTTGATTATTTGAAGGAGTGGAAGGATTTTATTTCATATGTGGATTCCATGTCATGGTTTTGTTATTTATCTCTAGTGGAGGTACAAACTATTTATTTTATTTTATTTCATACCTCATATTAGGAGGATTAACTTGATGTGGATTGATATATGAAGAATATTAATACTAATTAAAATATAAATAAAGGATAAATGAATTAATGATATATTAAAAAATGTGTCTTGAATCAGATCCCCCTGACATCGATTCATAACTTCAACTAAAAAACATATCCCCATATGTTATAGGTTTATAACTACAGGTGATGGATATTTGTATTATGTAAATTCTAGGAATAATGTAGAAAATTTATTTTCCAGAAGAATGAAAAATTCTATGAAAAAAGAATAAGAAAATGTTCATAAGTCACAAATATATACAAATTTTGAAAATAATTCCTACATCCATGGAGATAAAGAATGAATTCACCATGTTAGGGAGAAAAATATAGTGTAGATTATCATCATATTGAAACCCTTCATCAAAATGAGATCAATATTCAAAAAAATGAAATAGTCAATTGCATAACTACAATTCCAATTTCTAAAGTTAGTCAACAATTCTATAATACAAGTGGTAGGAAGTCTACATAGCTATAATACCATCACAAAAATTATAAGCTACTATAATTCCATCCTAATAAATTCATCACTTCTATAGTACTATAGTAAAAGTCTCTAGTTATATTTGATATTGTGGTTACCATTACAACAATGACTCTAATATTTAAACAATAGACCTTCATTCTCGTACACATGGATAGGTTAACACTACTCATACAGCCCCTAATGGCCTGACCATGGAGGATGATTTTTGACCATTGAAGACTGGTGTGCAATATGGGCTACCAATAGTTGGTCCAAATTCATCTAGAATATTAGGTAAGAAACTTCCAAAAACCTCCAACTTAAATCCTATTACATGAAACTAACATACTTCCATGGTTCCAAATTTAGATAACGTACTTAATTTAAGATCCTCCTCATATTCACTAAGAAATTAGTGATTTACAATGAAATATTCAATTTCAAGTTTACGATTCATGAAATAATGGCTCGTTCCTCTTCTATTCTCTAATAGTGTTACTCTATATTCTACTACTCACCTTACATTCATCAATGAATATAAATAGTGTCATAATAGAGCATAAAATTTATAATTACTACCACCTTTTGCAATATTTATATTAGATCATCGGTTCCCAAAATCTTTTGTAATTTCAATAACGCTTCATATATTAATTATCTAATAGAATGGAAAATCACAAGAATATTATACATACAGGAACGAAACCATGGGTTGTATGAAAAATGTATCACACTCTGATTGTCACAGTGTCATACATTATCCTCTTAAAATCATTCTATCTCCTCTATGAAGTTGTTTAAAAAAAACTCAAATCCTTCCAAAATTCTAAAATAGAAATATATATAATACTCTATTAGATAGTTCCACCACCATATCTAATTAATATATCAAGCCTACTATAGTTATTGTACAGGCAAAAACAAAACTTATGGTACTATTCTTATAATGAATTTACTTTCCCAAATAAAAAAGATACTTCGTGATTCACTTGAAATATAATAGTATCTACTTCACAACTTCAAAATATATCTTTCAATGGTTATCCATGTACTTTATCACAAATCCCACTTCATGATAAATGTCATTTTGGTTATATATAACTTCATACATCAATCGTCCAACAACTAAATCAAAAGGAACCATTTTCAGTACTCAACCACTACTTAGTTCTTTGGTTATTTATACATTGAAAATTTAAAATTAATTTTTATTGTAATATAACCTCCCTCTTCATATATCATAATAATTAATCTCACAATATTTAAAAAATAGTTATTTTTTGATAACATCAAGATTCTATTAGTGAAGTCCCTATTTCATTTCTTCCCAAAAATCATACCAACTTCTGTATGAGCATTTATCTATAAATACTCAGCTATCCACCCATTTAGTTCATTAATCCTTTCCACAGATGATCCTTCACGGAACATTTCATCAATATACATAATAAATATATGTTATACATCACTAAATAATTTAAAATAGAATAATTTATCCATGAAAAAAAAATTATATATTTTTATCATGAATCAAACTTATTTTTCTACTTCATGTGCCCCTATTTTAATCCATATAAGCTCTTATGGAGTGGGAAAACTAGGTATTCTTTAGATTGAATATATCCTCCCAATTTATCCATATAAATATCCTCATCCAAATCTCGACAAAGAAAATCTATATTCAAATAAATATTATAAAGTGGTAAATATTATGATAAAAAAATTTAGATCTATACATATGGTGACAAACATCACTATAGGTGATAAAATTACAATGAAATCCACAACATTACCTAATAGAATCATTTCACCACCATCCTTTCCTTATACCTCTGCTTACCATCATGTTCTTCCTTGAATCTTTATGCTGATTTGTTCAATAATGATTTATTTACTTATATAAATGGAGCTAACACCCATGTATTTTTATCATGAAAATAAAAAATATCATTCTTCATATATATCGTCCACTTCCTCAACTCCATTAAATACATTTCCTTTTAAAATCATTCTTGATCTCCACCATCTATCAAAAAATATAATTTAATGATAATGAATACAAATTCTCATTCCTTCTTACCCATGTTGGTTGCACCAACTCCACTAGTTCTAGTGTCACATTATATGGAACACATTCAAGATCCCGTTTCGCTTTGTATTATGATTCTTTATTCCCACCATGGGATTAAACCACATGTAATTTTTTACATACAACATCTTTATAAAATATCTTATTCTTTCTTCTCATGATAAGCTTGTACTTATTATGCCATAATAAAAAAAATAAAATCCCCAACACCATTTAAAATAAAGAAACATAATTTGGATTTGACATGAAACATTCCCTTTGAATTAGAATCTATATGAACATATAAAAAATAATAAAATAATAATAAATCATGGATTGTTATCTATTTTCCTAAATAGAGATCCATAAGTGGAAATTATCCAATTTGTACATATAGACTCTGATTGACAAGATATACTTCCATGTTTACTTCCTCTACCCCGATGGTCTTGGGTAACCTTGATTATAGACTCATTCTCCTAACATGTTCATTCAATGTCATATTAATCCTTTAATCCATAAAATAATATTCTTGTGTACTTTGAATATTATTATCCCAATGAATTACATTTTTTCATAGAATTACTAAAACTATTAATTACCATACTCACAACCATTGTTATAAATTAGCCATTTCAACCATTATCCACACTCATTCATCACCAAAGTATTTTATTTTTGTAACACAGTAAACATTTCATCATTATTTTCAAAATTTAAACTCATAACTTCCATGTTGATTCATCAATAAATGTCACCTAAAATTATGACCCACTTAGGGAATGTATTGGTTAAGGTACCCAAACATAAATATACACAAAGTACTTCTTATAGGCCTTATGTTTTCTAAATCCTTTTATAAAAGTAACCTTTTGGTTTTTCCAAACACACAGTATTCACAAAAAAAATCTTCCATAATCTTCATCTCTAGTATAATTCCTATTTTTTCAAGGGGTTAATCCTGTTCTCACTTATATGGGATAACCTATAATGATATATTTGTGTGTCCCTATAACAATTTTCCATTGTGATCAAGAACAATAATTTTTTTTCAAATTATTTACTCCTCGATCCATGACCATATAACTCTTAGAATCTTTTTATGCACCACTAGTTAACATGGTACCAAATCCTACATCATCATGTTTTCCAACTAAAAAAATTCATTCCTAATAAATAAATACATCACAGATTATCTAAAGTGATAAAAATCCAATATTGGTTCTAGTAAATGCATTCCCCTTTCCCATAATCCATAGGGGTTTATCATTGAAAAGATGTGCCTTTCTAGAATTCTCTAAAACACAACTATTTAAGAATACATTTCAAAATTTGGAATACAAGGATGCCCTTGAGATTAAAATCCCTGGATCTATAAGGCTATCGACACTCAATAGTATGAAAACATTAGGTCCATCAGCCGATGTGTTTTATATGTTGGTTTTAGGTTTCTTACATTTTTCATTTCAGTCCTTATGGATGTGTCAATTTTTCCCAAAAGTCTAGAATATAGAACATAGACCCTCTACTTCATCTAGGATCTTTACTCTTGGATTTGACTATCATATGTGATTATCTCACTTCATGTTTCAGGATCTTCTTTCCATATGTAGAGAATAAACAATGAATATTAAAGATTCTATTTTAAGAATATCCTTTATGAATTAAATTTCCAAAAATCATTTAGATTCATATTTTTAGTCCTTGAAGAACTTATAAGAGATATTATAGTTTCCTCCCAACTTTCATGTAATAAATATAGTAAGACCATTGAATATACCACATTTTTAGGTTAATTAACACTGATAAAAACTAAATTGGGATGGTTTTGAAATCCTTACAAGGACTAATAAAAATATTCTCGTCAATAATCTTAAAATTCATTATCTTTCACAATAATTACACATGATTCAATGTATAATGCTTCTCATATATATTTTTTATACATTTATTCAACACAATAATCATCTTATCATATCTAATGTTAAATACCACATTTTTACAAACATATCTCAGACAATACACAAAAACTATATTTTTAGCAACCCATTCTCAAATTCCTACATCTACATTTATTTTTCAATCCAAATCAGAATGTTTAACATTTTATAATATGGATACTCTTAGATCTAAATCCTCTATAAAATAAAGTTAAATATATAGAATAAATTTATCTTTAAATTTTCTCATTTTATATACATCATTAAATATGGGGAATCAACCCTCAATATGTTGAACTCAAATTATGATCGAGTTCTTATGAAATCAGTAAGAGAAATAATGACAGTTTATTTTCCACAAAAAATTGTGCAAGTGATAAAAAATAAAATAACAAGAAGATTATCATAATACATAGGTATTTAATTTGTTTAGTGATATTCTATTTATCCATATAGAGGCATAATAATTTACCTATTTTAGGGATAAAAATACAAGTAACATTCTCAAAGTATTGAAACCCTAGCTCAAAATGAGACTATAATGAAACATGGTGTTATATTAAATCATTATTCCATTATTCTAATACATAGACTTGGGACACTATTCTACAATACCAGTGGTAGGAAGTATGTGGAGCTATAATACCATTTATACTAAATTTCAAGTTTCTATAGTACTATATTGAGAAATAATTCACTATTATAGTATGTTTTTCATTTTCCTTGTTTTTTTGGCCAATATCATCTATAGGATCGAGTCACCATAACTTGGTCTAACTTCTTCCATTAGGTTTATATACACCATTCCAACAAGATATGTATCATGGGGAGAATATTTCCTTAATATCAAAACCATCCAATAATATAAATAAAACAAAAGTAAAAAATATAATATAGTGTCAGAAACAAAAATAATTACATCAAAATATACAAAGGATACGATATCTAGGTCATATATTATCTAGTTAAATTAGAAAACCATTCCCAAACAATTACATAAACAATTTCATTTTTCATTGAAATATATATAGGGTAATACAATTATAATAATATTCCAAGACTTGAGGCCTGATACTCCTAAATAGATAATTACATACTCTATAATATTCTCTCAACAAATACTTTGAGTAACTGATGCCTTGACCTACATCTCAATTATAATGTATGAATTTACAACAATGTGTATAAGTATGATGTCCTTATAAACATTGTAAGATACCAAAAATTGAGACCTTATGTTATACGATAATGTATATATGTGATCACATGTATAATATATTAAGTAAATTTATAAAAAATAATATGAAATAATCATTTTGAGTTACCATTTTCATACCCAAACACTATAATTCTTGGCCCTTCATACTTTTACCAATGTTAGTTTATGTAGAACCCCTGATTTGAGTTATGTAGCCTTTTTTAATTCTTATTTATGTTTTTAATGTGAATGGGGTGAGTTGGGAAGAGGTTGGGTGATTTTGGAATGGTTTTGAATAATTTTGGAGACTTTTCTTAAGGAGCACAGTTTGAGCACGGTTAGAGGAAACCGTGCGGGTTCTCCAGGACACCGTGTAGGGGGAGATAGTAAGATTCTCACAGCTTGTGCACAGTTTTCTCAACCATGCAAGGCAACCATGCTGACCCCTCCTCTCGAGGCAGTATCATTCACACAGTTAGCACATTGTTTGTCAAACCGTGCGGGATAACCGTGATGCCACTTAAAATTTGGGTTTTATAACATGGGTTCACTCGGGCTTGCCTCATTCCACTCTCAATATCCTCCCATTCGAGACTCACTCAGGATTTTTGGTTCTCAAGGGTCGGAGGTCTATCCTACTCGTTTTGGAAGCGATTAAAAGGGGTTTCAAGGTGGTTTGAAGGTGGTTTATGCCGAGTATGTCTCTCCTTTTGGGTTCTATGTGTTTTCCTCTAGATCTACATCTCCCCCACTCTCTCTCTCAGTTTTCTAGATCTACACCCGTTTTGTGTAGATATAGGGTTATAGTTGCCTTGGATCTTAATTTTAAGGCATATGGATGTTAGGGAAGGGGATCTATATAGGATTCAGTGGTGCATTCACTGGTTTTGAAGAGTGGTTGCTCTTGGGTCGATTTCAACAGAACCCTAAAAGTAGGTGACTTCTCTCTCAACTCCACTTTGATAGAACTAGTGGTTTTGGTTTCAGTTAATTTTTGTTGCTTAAAATTAATTGTGTTTTTGATGTATGAAATTAGATGTAAATCCCTTTTGGGAAGGTTTGTGAATTTTTGGGAAAATGGCCTGTGGAGAAATTCTCTTGATGTAATTTTAAAATGGTATTTCAAAATGATTTATTTTGTTGGTTTGATTGAGCTAATTTTAAAAAATGGATTCCAATAAAAAGGGTTGTTTTATTGAAATGTGGTTTGTTTTGGAAAATGATTGAAGGGTGTTTTCAATAAATGTTTGATTTATTGATGTGGATTGACATGTAATGGAAATAGTGAATTGCGTATTGTTATGGCCTTGGAGGGTTACATTCTTGGTTATGGGTTGTGTTGGTTGTGTGAAAGTGGGTGGGAAGTCTCACTATAAAAGGTGAATGGGATGGGCGGGAAGTTCCACTGTTTTGGGTTGTCAGGTAGTGGGTGGGAAGTCCAACTAGTTGAAGATGGGGTGAACAAGTTGTGTGGAAGTCCCACCGTTATGTTTGCTTTGTTGTGTTTTTCTTTGAATATATGGAATTTTTTGTGGAAGTGTGAAATTGGTGATTGAGATTCCTTGCGTGGCATGTTTGGATCATGGCATGATTGTTTGGATTTCCCTGGGTTTACTTGGTATGGGTGAAATGGCTTGGTAAGGGTGTGTTTGGCTTATGGTAATGGATACACTTTTGATTATTTTTTATAAACTATTCTATATAAACGTGCTAATGGTTTTATCGTATTTTCGTGTGTAGTGAAGTCATTTGGGGAAATCCTACTGAGTAGTTTTACTCACCCCCTGATTTGACACTTTGGTGTATTTGCAGATGTCATGTACCGTGATGTGGGAAAGGGTAAGGCAACACCCTTATTTAGTGGTGCATTGTGATGTCTTGGTAGATCATAGAGCTCGGAGCTTGGTGTGGAGCTGTGGTGGTGTCAGGGATCATGGTTTTTGTTGTTTAGTTTCATCTTTGTAGTATTATGTTTTGTGGACATGTTTATTTCAATGGTTTTGGGGTTTGTGATGGTATTCTTAGTATCACATGGCTGGGTTTGAAAGTGCATGCATATTTAGTTGTTGGTTTGGTTAGTTTTTTCTTAAGAGAAAATTGTTCCCCACTGTTCCTTGAAGCCCTAGACATTTCATGCCAGCCTTTGGCGCCATGTGAATGTCACTTAAGAACAAGTAGCCCTCACCACCCCCTCAAGCCAATGAGGTAGGGTCGGGGTGTTACAGTTTATCATTTATATCTATACCTACTTATCTATACATGTTTTCAACATCTATTTCTAAATTTTGGAATAAATAAAATGATTTACATTACAAAAAATACATACTTGTGTATATCAGGGATAAACCCCAGTGGAATGTCGCTGAACCCTATAATGCCTCTTTTTTAGACTTCACAAGCCTATTCTAGATCCACTACTGATATCTATCTATTATCTCATTGGTTTATTATTGGTATACCCCCAATGTTTGACTACCCAAGACCCCAATGTTTTTCTTTTTGTGTACCACAATGGATTCCTAATACTTGACCTCAATGATCAATCATCACATGAACTGTTTGGTTAGTATTGAATGATCATAATGACTACTACATTCATAGTCCCATTTTTCGACATTAAATTGTTATTAAAATAGAAATACTATGTCAAAAATAAAAACATACTCACTTTAAGAGACCCATTATCACTCTACTAACAAGTGTCGTTTTTTATCACTCATAAAAAGCTCTCATAAGAGAGGAAACATCATACTATCAAATTTTATTCTTCCAATTTAACATTTTTGTTCAATTAAATATTAATTAATAAATTAATAATACTAACGTATCCTCAATAAATATATTGTTGATCCAAACTCCTTAAAGTATTTTATTTTAAATGCATTTATCCTATCCTCTAAGTCCTTATTAGTCTATATAAAATCCATCTCACAACATAACTCAGGTGGGTATATAACCCAATTCCCATATCGCTACACTTTCACACATAAAATATCTCAAGGAGAATCATTCTAAGGGTAGTAAAATAATTAATCTACACTAATTAGATACCCATTTTGGTTATATTATTACTCAAGAGGAGTCTTACAATTTATCTAATTAATAGAATATAATTAACATATGAGGTAGATACCTAAGGATTATATACCATCTCTTATCCTTTCACTGATGACAATTCACTTGGAGAACATTTCTTTGATCCCTTTATCACATGATAATCTACCATTAGACCAATATAACATTGACATATGATGACCGCCTGATAAAATCACCATTATTATCGTTCTCAAACACATATTTGAGATCTACATCATGTTCCTAGACCATGAATAACAATCCAAAAGGTCACTGAGTATCCCTAAAATCAAATTCTCATATGGGAAATCCCCATTCTGGTTCAAATACACTCTTCTTATTATTTCAGATGTTTTGAAAACCTTTCCATTAATATTTATATTTACCTAGTATATATACCCATTCATGCATTCCATTAAAAAATATAAAACATATGATACCAGGATTAATAAATTACTAACCACCTATATCAATTTTGATAAAATATTTCCCCTTGATAAATCCAAAAAAAATATGGTATGATTATATGATTTTAAAAAAACTTAATAATATTGCATAAAAAGATATTTTTTATTCACCACCAATCATAAAATAAAAAAATGAAGTTTAGGTGTAACACCTTAGACTCATCACCTGAGACTCTTATCCATAAAAGAAACTAAAATCTGACATTCAATGATAGGTATGTGTTACTCCAAAATAAGGAAAAAGGGTGAGATAAATATCAAAATCCACTCCTTACCCATTATTATCTAACCATTTATAAATATGATGTTTTAAAATGTTTTTATAATTGAAAATACATTAACTTCCTTGAGGAATTTACTTTAATAAAGTAAATGGTATCTAGTAGCTTTCCACTGACCACCCTGTAACACCTAGATGTTTTTATGAAATATTTTCTTTAAATATTTTTTATTCTATATTATCTTTCTTTTCAAACAATTTTAAGATTTAAAGGAACCGTGATATTCCACTAATATCAAATTATAATTTCAACCCAGCTGTTAGGTTAGCAGGA
This sequence comes from Viscum album, assembly GCA_963277665.1. Lineage (NCBI taxonomy): Eukaryota > Viridiplantae > Streptophyta > Magnoliopsida > Santalales > Viscaceae > Viscum > Viscum album. The sequence continues at coordinate 1,924,306,360 of OY728125.1, forward strand.
ATAATTATAGCTAACTTATAAAAATGCATTATGCAGTCATTGGTTATTAATTATTTATAAAAAATATAAATCAAATAGATATTTATATTTTTGAGTGAATTAGTTTTGGTAAATAAATTAATTATATATATGTGTTATATACTTAATAAAATATGGTTTATATTAATCCAATGGATATTTTAGTTATAGGGTATGAATAAAACCCAATTTTATGAATAAGAACCTATTTTTAATGGTTAATTTTACACCTTTGAATGGAGAACCCATTTTCAATTATGATTTTCAAACATTATTAATTTATATATGAAAACATAAAAATGTTATTTTTAAGAAGGATATAAAAATTTACTTTGGATAAATTTTTGATATTTTTACGATAACTTTCATGTTTTGATAAATAGTAAAAATATGATAAATTTCAATTTTAAAAAAAAAATTCATTGAGATAATTTATATGGTTAAATGATAATATTTTATTAATTTTAAGTATAAATAGAATATATTTTTACCATTTAATATAATTTATTCCATTACCATTAATTTTACATTGAATTCATAAGTAAAAACATTTCAATATTTTGCAATGTTTTAACTTTTAAAACCCATTTTCTCATTTAAACAACGAGATTAATTTTAAATTAATTACAGAAAATCCAGTGTTTTGAATTTGGAAAACTGGATTCCATATTTGGAATCATAAGGTCAAATTATGGGAATAGGTACCTTTTTATGGACATTGTGAATAGTAACTTCATTAATTATTTTATTTACCATGGTTAAAGTGTATATCTGGTAAATAAGGGTAAAATAATAATAATTTAATAATATAAAACTACCCTAAAATGTGTCCTAATCCTATTGGTGGAGATATTTCTGAACATGGGCATCCGTGGGTTGATTTTGGGACCCCTTGGATTCACTTGGATGTGAAAATGACATCTTATAAGAATTAATTTAAAGTAATGATAATTATTTCCTAAACATATCTATTTTACTAAATTGATTTTAATATAGGGTTATATAAGTGATATCCATCTCTATAAATATTAATTAGAAATATAACAATATTTCATAAATTATGGTATTTTATTTATAATTTTTTTACATTAGATAAAAATATTTATTTATCACACATTTATGATGTTGTGATCACCTCATTAATAAAAGATTAAAATAAATGAATTTATAAATATGAAAACAAATGTAATTTGGTTATTGTGATGTTATCCAAAAATGTTATGGATAATATTGAAATATTATATTATATTTAATTACTTATTTTTTAAGGAATAAGGTTGTTATTTTTTAAAAAAAGTAATGTATGAATAGTGTCCCAAATTAACACAATTCATAACATAAAACATAAAATAGTTTATTAAATGATATTAAATTCCTAAAATATAATATTCAGCCAAATGGTTAATATAAGTCCAAATATGTCATAAATAACTTTTTTGGGTCGTTTTATATGATATGGTAATTACCTTAACCCTCAATGTGTAAATAACATGAAATCATGGTAAGATTAAAAATGGTAAAATAAGGGTTAAAAATAACAATAAGGATAAAAAATATTCTACACTTGACTAAAAAATATTGGATGATAGTTATTCGAACCAAATTAATCTTATATTTTAATCAAATAAGTTTTTAACCATTTTTATTTGAAATTGAATTTATAATAAATTAATATTTTGAGAGTTTCCTATAGTGCCCGTCTCCTTCTTTTAAAGGGGAACCTCCTCCTTCTCCTCTTCACTCAATTTTGAGCCTTAAATCTCCGAAAAACCCTGATAATTTCTCTTATAAATTTCCATAGTTACATTATATAGTTTCATGTATTCTCAAAAGGCCAACTCTTGTGCCCTATGAGGAAATTTAAAGGAGACAAATCGAGGAAGAGGTAATCTCTTTGACTGATTCTTTAGAATTTATTTCATCTTCTACTTAATATTATTTACTTTTTTCATTATAAAACAATGACATAAATATCAATAATATACTTATATTTTATTATAAATATGAAACAACACTATATAACCTTTTATCTATCCTATGGAAAATGAAATCACCACGCGTGCATACGTACGAATTACAGTCTCCACGCCGTGGTGTAATTTGTTTTTCACCACCACATTACATGGATGGGTATGATGGTTTAAATAATAACTATATATGATTATTATAACATGATACTTAATCTGATATACTATACACTATCCACTTCAATACCATTCAACAATTATCTGAACGATATCATCGCTCGTGCGTACGTACAACTTACCGTCTCCATGGTGCGGTGTGATTTGTTCTACATAATATTAATTTAAATATGATTATAAAAATGAATTGAATGAATAAATAAGATATATATTATAATAATACCATTATTTAAATGATATAAAAATAAACTAAAACTGGAATAAGAACTTATCTGAAAAAACATACATAAGAACATAAAGCAGTTAATAACCGAATAATGAGTAACAATGAAATGTTTCTAACAAACAGATAAAAATATGATCATAAATGTTATCATAGAAATTATTATTATTCTGTAATAAATCATTAAAATTATTTAAATCATTATACAAGAGGTTTAGATACATAGAAATCATATCGGACCTAAGGTAAGGGATAACATTTAAAAATGTCATTTTATTTAAGATTATTTATTCGTAATTATCTACTGAGGATATATTTATCATCTATTTCCATGTTAACTAGAAATATTCTCATAAATTTTTACTATTATTCTATGTATTTTTAAAGTCATTTTTACCAATTTTTACTTTTACTGCATGGTTTGGAATGAATTATTCTTTTGTTTACCATATAAGTTAGTTTTTGACTTTTCAGGAAAAAGTACGATTAGAATGTATTTTTAACATATAAAGCATGAATGTGTTTTTACATCTTTATAACACCTTATTTAAATGAATATTACTCTAAATTTTTACAAGGTTATTTTTAAATCGGGTCTTCTCTTTTAAAATTGCATGACATTTTTTGAAAAAAACATTTTTGATGAAGAAAGTATATTTTCTTCAAGAATGAAGCTCAAGTGTTTTATCAACATTATTTTCCATATAAGAATAAATAGGTTTAGGTTTCAATACCTGTTATTACTATTATTTTATTATTTTTATGATGGAATTTTATTTAAGAAATCCATTTGTTTTAAATCAATTATGATGGAATGATGTTTTAAGAAACCCATTTAATATCATGGGTTATTCTATGGTGAATGTTTCTACGTTTTTGTGGAACATGTAATAATGGTTTAATTATGAGATGGGTGGGACCTATATCTCCTTTCAATTCATTGGGTAAATATTTATATATCATGATATAGATATTTCTGGAACGAAAAGTTAATCATGTTTATTGATACAACGATGGAAAAAGGAGAGAAATCAGTTCAGTAATGTACTTTTTCCCCTATGATGGTATTGGAAATGAGCCTTGAGTAATATGAAATGTTTTTTATGCTTATGTGTGTATGAAAAAAAATTAATTTCTTATTTTATGTCTATTGGTATTACATTCCACATTTACTATTTATCCCATTATATGATATTATGATCTTTTATATGCAGGATATGATTTTCAAATGTCATGTTCTTATGAATATGAAATGATTTTTTTTTCATTTATTTACACATACTGAGCATTTTAGAACGCCCTTTTATATGTTTATTTTTTCCATGACATGTAGAATAATATTAAGTATGATATGACAAAAAGGATTCTAATTATGATGAAATAAACTGGAGACAATGTAGTTGTTTTATGAACTAGTTGTTTATGTTTTCCAGTTTCTAAAGACACTATAACAATATAGTATTATCATGGTTTTTTATGTGTTTTAATAAATATAATTCCATTTTGAATTGATATCAATATATATGAAGAACATGTAGCTATAGTTGGTATCATAGGAATTGTATAGTTAACCTTTGAAAACTATGATAAGAAAGAATTATGGATATGTCTAAGTATAAGATACAGTCATAGTGTTTTATAAATTACCATGAATAACCTAGGATAAAACCTAAAGTGTCTTAAATTAAAATTTTATTCCTGATTATGTGTTTTTCTTGTGATGATTAGTGTTTCTCACATAATGCTTCTTGGTTTTATTCAAGGGATGGAACCTAAAAGAACGACTTTACTACTGAATGCGATGGGGAATGAAATGATTGTCCACCTAAGAAACCAAATTTTATGGGATATTGAATGGAAAATATTATCCATTCTCACAAAACTTTCTAAAGATATGAATCATGGAAAACTTCCAAACAAGCAAAGAAGGGAGTAATATTTTGTTAAATCCTTCATGAGGAATCTTCCACCATCATTTAGTGGGTCTTCTGATCCATTAGTGGCTGAAAAAAGGATAAGTACCATTGAAAAGTTATTTTTAGTTCTAAAATGTTATAAACATGATAAAATCTTCTTAAAAGTATATGGTTTTGAAGGTGAAGCTGATCAATGGTGGAATCTTATCAAGAATACAAGGAAAAGAGATCATATTGAGTTCATGGAACGAGATGAGTTCAAGAACTTATTTTTCAATAAGTAATTTCCTCATATTATTTTAACAAATATGGAGAAGGAGTTCCTTGAACTTAAGAAAAATGATAATGAATCTGTTGGTAACTATGATGAAAATTTTACCATACTTGAAAGGTACGCTTATGGAAATATTATCGAATCTAAGAGTAATATTGATCAATCCTTTAATTGATTAAAACCAAGTCTCTCAAGATAATTATACATAAGGTACTTCAATAGCTATAAGGGAATTTTTCTATGTGCTCTCAAGGTTGATTTGGAGATTGGAGTAACCCATCAGTAATATGGGTTTTATAAGAAGAGAAAAATGGGATTTAAAGGAAATCTATTGACTACACTGAATAGAAGATGAGTTTTACCTTATTCTCAAATTGTGGAAAGAAACATCGATAGAATTGTATTAAAGGGACTAGTAAATGGTTTAAGTGTATAAAAGAAGGTCACGGGAAAATGAATGCCGAAGTGATGGGGAAAATATGTCTAATGATGTGAACAATGAAAAGGATACATAGAATGCACCTCCTATAATTCAATGTTACATGTTTATGGAAATGGGGAATTATTAAAATCTATGCCCTAATACAAGGGTTATTTATGATGATAGACATAAAAAAAATAATAAGTCCAAATATAATGGAAATTCACAAGAAATTACTATAAGCAGTGTGGATCATGAAAATAAAGTGGTAAAAGGTACACTTACCATCCACTCTAAAGTATCAAATGTTTCATTTGATTCTGGATCCACCAACTCTTTTATTTATAAATAATTTTCTAAGGGTATCATCATATTACCTCAACAATTAGATGTTGAGTTTTCTTTGAAAACTCCTTATGGAACAATAGTCGCATCAAAAGTTTACAATTCTTCTCTAATTGAAGTTTGTGGGAAAGTACTTCCTAAAAATCTTGTGATCCTTTCTATAGTGTAATTTGATGTGATTCTTGGAAAAAATTGTATTTCTTTATATGTATATCATAACAATTTCCAAATAAATTATGTCACATTTCATATTCTAGATCAATCTATGATCATCTATCAATGCAAGGACGAATACAACCTTCCTGTAGAAATTTCTTCCATATTATGGGTCTTCATTCCAATAAATGAAGGTTATTTATCTCAAAAGGATGGGGAGAAACTCACGATTAAGAATACACCCATTGTAAAAGAGTTTTATGATGTATTTCTAGAGTAATTTCTAGGTCCTTAACCAAATTATGATGTTGAGTTTTCAATAGAACTCATACTGTGTGGTATACCTATTTCAAAGACACCTTATAGAGTGGCCCCAATTTAGTTGTGAGTATTGAAGTATAAAATTCAATATAATATTGATAAGGGATTCGTACTCCCATGTGAGTCACCTTGGGGAGAACCTATGTGGTTTTCTAAGAAGAAATATGGATAAATGTGACTCTACATTGATTATCATGAACTTAACAAGATAACTATTAAGAACAAATTTCCTCTCCCACGCATTGATGACTTATTTGACCAACAACGCAGTGCTCAATACTTTTCCAAGATTTATCTTTTTCCGGATATCATCAATTAAGGGTCAAAAGGAGGATATACTAAATATGACATTCTGTAAATGGTATGGACACTATGAATTTATAATGATGCCTTTTGGTCTTACTAATTCCCCTGCTATCTTCATGGATATAATGAAGTGTCTTTAGAGACTATCATGATCAGTTTGTGTAGTCTATATAAATGGTATTATTGTATATTCAAAGAGAAAGTAAGAGAATGAAGAACAATTGATAATTTTACTAAAAAACCTGATAGAGGAGAATCATTATGAAAAATTTACCATGTGTGAATTTTGTCTTCAAAAAGTTTCATTTTTCGGCCACATAATCTCAAGATAGGGGATATTTGTGGGCCCAACAAATAAAGGTTACTGAAATATGGTCGAGACCATCAATAGTAATTGAAATCCACCATATTATTGGTTTTCTAGATATTATTGATGTTTTGTGATTTTTTTTTTCATGATTATCTAATCCACTCACCATGTTGAATAAAAAAGTATTTACGTTCATTTGGATGGAGGAGTGTGAAGATAATTTCAAAGAGCTAAAAAGAAGGTTATCCAGTGGACTTGTGATCACACTGTCTTGTGGTGAAGAAATGTTTGTAATATGTAGTGATAAATCCAAGAAGGGTATGGGGTTAGTTCACTTGAAAAATGATACATTGATAGCTTATGCCTCAAGTAAATTGAAAATCAACCAGAAAAATCATCAAACTCTTGATTTGGAGTTAGCCATGGTAATCTTTGCCTTAAAAATACGGATTCATTATCAATATGGTGAAAGTTGAGATATTCACACTAATCATAAAAGGTTAAAGTATATTTTCACACAAAAGGAGATAAACATGTGCTAAATAATATGGTTGGAGTTGATGAAATAGTAAGACCTCTCAATACATTACCACCCTAGGAAAGTGAACAAGGTGGAAAATTCTTTGAGTTGAAAAGACCATGCTAGCTTATTCATGATGAGGATCATGAAGGATCCAATATTTATGGATTTAAAAAGGATGTATCTTGAAATTTTAATGAAATGGGAGAAGTCTTATCTTTATCAAAGGAATGTTCAACCATATATACAAGTGAACATTAGAGAGGCATAAAAAGAAGATGTAGACTTACAAAAGATGGTGAGAAACGTTCCTGAATTAAACCTTGATTGTGATGAAATAATAAGGTTTAGGAATTGGGTTTTTGTTCCTACAATTCCATAATTAAAGGAGGAGATATTGGATGAGGCTCATAGTTCTTAATTCTCTACCCCCCTAGAAGAACAAAGATGTATTAGGACCTGAAAGTGTACTTCTAGCAGGATGGAATGAAAAGAGATGTCACCAAATATATCTCTAAATACTTGGTTTGTCAGTAAGTTAAGGCTAAAAGACAGAAGTCTAAAGGTATGTTACAACCATTACTCATGTCAAAATGGGAATGAAAAAACATCACTATGGACTTTGTCATCAGACTTCCCAAACATCCAAATGAAATAATTCTATCTGGGTTATAGTTGATCATCTTATGAAAGCAGCATACATAATTTCTATTATATAAGATTTCTCTATTGACTCACTTTCCATGATATATATAAAATAAGAGGAAAGATTTCATAGAGAACCACCTTCCATTATATCTGATCGGGATCCAAGGTTTTCCTCGAAGTTATGGCAAAGCCTTGAGCATGATATGGATACACAGTTAGGTTTCAAAACGTCTTATCATCCTTTGATAGATGGTCAGTCTGTGAGGACAATTCAAACTCTAGAAGATATGTTGAGATATTACTCTATGGGTTTTAAATGTGGTTGGGATAAACGCATACCATTGGTGGAATTTTCTTACAATAATATCTTTCACCATAGTATTCAGATGGATCCTTATGAATCCCTCTATAGAATGAAGTGCATAACTAAAAATAGTTGGGATGAGATTGGGGAAGAATGTTATTAGGACCAGTTCTTTTTGATGAAATGACAAAAAATATCAGATCTATTCAGCAACACATAAGATCATCTCAGTGTAAAAAAATGTAATGCTGAAAACTGAAGAAAAGACATATTGTTTGAAGTGGGTGACAAGGTGTTTTTATGAATATCTCCCTAAAAGAGACTATTTATATTTATAAATAAGGTAAATATGGTCCCTAGGTATATCCATCCTTTTGAAATATTCGATCGCGTTGGGAAGGTAGCTTACCAATTGGTGCTTCCACCGAATCTCTCTTAAGTTCATGATGTGTTCCATGTATCTCTCCTAAGAAATTACATACCCGATACTTCAAATGTAATATGCTCATATGTTGTATTGCTAGAGAAATATCTTCCTTATGATGAACAACCGATAGAGATTTTAGAATGTAGCAAAAGATCTACAAAATAAGACCACTTGCATGGTTAAAGTGTTATGGATAAACCACCAATTTGAAAATTCTAAATGGGAACTTGAGGATATGATGAGGGAGAGGATTCCTAATCTCTTTATTTCCAAGTGATGAATTTAGAGGGGGAAATACAGTTTAAGGGGGATAAGAAGTAACACTCAGTTGTCTTTATGAAATATTTTCTTTAAATAATTTTTATTCTTCATTTGATTCCTTTGCAAAGAATCATGAGTTTAAAAAAACTATGAGATGCATGAATGTAAAATTACCATTATAGCTTAGCTGTTAGGTGGGCGAGATTAATTATAACTAACTTAGGAAAATTCATTATGAACTCTTTGGCTATTAATTATTTATGAAAAATATAAATAAAATAGATATTTGTATTTTTGAGTGAATTAGTTTTGGTAAATAAATTATTGAGATATATGTGTTATATGTTTAAAAAATATTATTTATATTCATCCAATGTTTATTGTATTTATAGGGTATAAATAAAATCCTATTTTATGTATAATAACCTATTTTTTTAAAAGGCATATTTCACCCCTTGGAATGAAGAACCCATTATAAATTAATATTTTTAAGCATTAATAATTTCTATATGAAAACATAAACATGTTATTTTCAAGTGGGATATAAAAATTATATTTCGAGAAATTTATGATATTCTTCTAATAACTTTTATGTTTTGATGAATTGTATAAATACGCTAAATTTTAATTTAAAAAATCTTTTTTCATAGAGATAATTTATATTGTTACATATTAATATTTAATGATTTTAAAGTATAAATATAATATATTTTTAAAATTTAATATAATTTATGACATTATAATTAATTTTACATTGAATTCATCGGTAAAAACATTTCAATCTTTTGCAATGTTTAAACTTTTAAAACCCATTTTCTCATTTCAACAATGGGATTAATTTTAAATTAATTACTGAAAATTATATGGTTTGAATTTGGAAAAATGGATTCCATATTTGGAATCATAAGGTATAAATTTTGAGAATATTTACCTTCTATTTTTTGGACATTATGAATAGTAACTTCAGTAATTATTTTATTTACCATGGTTAAAGGGTATATCTGGTAAATAAGAGTAAAAAAAATTATTTAATCATATAAAACAACCCTAAAATGTGTACTAATATTGTTTGTTGAGATATTTCGGACCATGGGTATTCTTTGGTCTATTTTGGGACCCCATATATTCACTAGGATGTGTAAATGGCATTTTATAAGAATTAATTTAATGTTAAGATAATTATAACCTAAACATATATCTTTTACTAAATCGATTTTAAAATAGGTTAATATAACTGATATCAATTTCTATAAATAGTCATTAGACGGATAAAAATATTTTCTATATCATCTTATTTTATTTATAATTTTTAGATATTATAAAAAAAATTTATTTATGACAAAATAAGGATGTAGTGATTACCGGATTAATTAAAGATTCATATAAATTAATTTATAAATATTAAAACAAATGTAATTTTGTTATTTTGATGTCATAAAATAATTTTATGGATGATATTGACATATTATATTCGATTTAATTCCATATTTTCGAAGGAATTAGGTTTTTATGATTTAAACAAAATTCAAGTATGAATAATATCCAAAATTGAGACAATTGATAACTTAAAACATAAATTAGTTTATTAAATGATAATAAATTACTAAAAAGAAAAGATTCTAAAAAATAGTTAATATAAGTCCAAATATGTCATAAATAACTTTTATTGGTTCGTTTTATATAATATAGTAATTACATTAATCCACAATATGTAAATAACATGATATCATAGTAATATTAAAAAGGGTAATATAAGGGTTAAACCAAAAAGATAAGGATAAAAAAATATTCTATATGTAACATCCCATGTAAATAAATAATATAACATTTTCATACTTATTAATATTTATGAATTAAATTTTAGTTTTACTTTAAATGGGATTCTATATTTTATAACGTCCCCGATACGTAACAATGAGCTTCTTTGAAATCTTATATTGCACACAACATTGGTTCATACAGAAAAATAATAATATAATATTATTTTAAATTGTATCTAACATCTAGCCATTGTATTGGAGGGAATATACAGAACTAACTAAAATATGAATATACATGTTTTTTAAATGTTTTTAGATTTATCTAATAAATCTTAGAGGATAAAAAGAATAATGAATCAGATTTTAAGCATAAATACTCAAATATTCATTAAAAGGTCGATTTACCGGCTTTTGATGGTTAACCATCATAAAATATATTTTTGGTCACTTTTATATGTTTAATTTGACAAAATAAAATTATTCATTAGAATTGGGACATCAAAATTTACTTTGGATATTTTTCTGATAAAATTCATTTCTTAATGAATAGTGAAAAATAATGTATTGTAATTCAAAACTTCTTTTTTAATATAATTAATTTGTATTATTTGATTATATTTTTAATTGGTTTTAAATTTTTATTATATTATATTTTAACAATTTAATCCAATATTGGTCATTAGAAGTGATTATACTTTTAAATTGGATACAAATAAGTGTCAATCTTTTGATAGTTATTATTTCTTAAAAACACACTTTTTTGTTTTGACATCAAAAATTAATTTTATATTAATTTATGCCACTTCTAGGGTTTGAATTTGGAGAAATGGATTCTATTTTTAAAATAAGGAGGTCTAAATTGTGTAAATACGTAACTTTTATTTTTAGACATTATGAATATTGGCTTGAGTAAAAATTTTATTTACCATGGTTAAAGGGTAAATATGGTAAATAAGGGTTACAAAATATTATTAAAATAATATTAAATTACTCTAACAAATGTCCTAATCCTATTTGTTGATAAATTTTCGACCATGAAAATCCTTGGGTTGGTTTAATTACCCCATGAATCCACATGGGACTGATAATGAAACTGTATATTAATTAATTTAATGTAAAGACAAAAACGACATAAATAGATATCTTTTCGTAAATAAATGTTTACATGGGGTAATATAAGTTATCACTTCGACTATAAATATTAATTTTAAACCTAAAAGTATTTTCGACATCATGATATTTTTTTATAGTTTTTAGAAATCATATAAATAAAATTATTTATGACACAATAATGATGCAATGTTTACCTCATTAATGAATGATTTAAATAAATTAGAATATAAAGATTAAAAAAAATATCTAAAACTTATCCAATTATTATTGGTTGATTTTATTTTGAACATGAGTCATCTTATCTTTGACTTTCATAATTTTTTGACGTTTAGAAATAGAAAATCCTTATATAATAAAATCACATTTTTAAACATTCTTAAAGAGCCCCTCCTCCCCCTTATAAATATCCCTCAATTATAACCCATTTCTAACACTTCCCAATCCCCTTGGATCGTCCAAAATCTACCCAATTAAGCTCCCCACATCTCTATACTCCTCTTAGAATCCTTCCCCTAGGAAGAAGGCAATTCAATTAATCATTTTGGATCAATCCAAAAGGAGATACCTGATTTAAAGGTAACATCTCCTCTTAAGTTATTGTGTATTATTTTACTTTTATAACATCTAAAATCATTTAATTCATTTATTTTATAACAATAAAATTATTCTAAACATTCTAGGTTGTTTTTATGAGAATCATTCGAACTGCACTTACACACACCTCCATCTAATGGGTAAAGAACATAATGTTTCTATGGATGGTGAACTATTATATCACGAAATGTCGGTTGTTCAATCTTCTCCTACCACCTCTTATGGTGGAAATTAAGATTGAAATATATTTATATTTGATATATATTATATTTATATTGTTCCTATTCTTCTTAATTTACCATTTATAGAATAACTTTATGGTTTCAATAGTGGGTAAATACGATAATTTCATTTGAGGAAGTGTGGACTACCACCCCCTCAAAGTGATATTACTCATTCATGCCATATGTGGAATGTATATAGGATGGAATTAATGAAATAATATATGATATTATACTTAAATTATAATATACCCATGTATCATTATGTTTTTATTTTTTAAAATATGCAATAGAAAAGAAAGTAGCATTCATGCGTACGTACGACTTACCGTCTCCATGAACTATGCACTTCATTTCTTATCTCCAAATGTTATGTACTATTATAAATAAATATATACACTGGATATATATTATATATATGATATATAAATCATGAATATTATTCTGGATATAATGTAATTTTGACCACATGGACAATTTATAATTATAACAAGTTCATTTTTTAATCAAGTTCAAACATCGACAAAATGTCCAATATGAACTCCAATAATTAAATAATTGTAATAAAAATTAATAATTGATATAAAAAGAATAATAAAATTGAAAAATTATCTTAATCAACTATAAATTAACTTTTGTTTATTATTCAAGATATTAAAGAACGATCGAGTCAAGTCGAACATGAGGTAAGGGACTTCGTCTCAATGTCCTTTCATTGAGGCATATTTTGTTTTATACAAGAATATCATTTATACGGTGTATAAACACCTTGGAATTTTCATTTCATTCATAGTGAATATTTTTATATGGGGATTTTTACTAAACAATAAAAAACGAATGTTTATTTTTAATGTAAGCAGTGACAATGACCTTTTCCCCTCCGCGAGTATTTTTTGATATTTGGCTTCCATAAAAATCCTAAATTTTTTAAAAAGGAAAATAAATACCATATAATCTTTTACGTATTCTGGTATTGAAAATTGTTTTGATAATGGATTTTTTATGAAAATATATTTAAATGATATATTGTGATTGAAATATTGAAATGTATCTTTCCTTTATGTTTGTTTTATGTGTTATGAATGTGTTATAGTTCTTGGTAATTGTTTACATATATGGGTGGATCCATGAGAAAACTAGGGCGTGTGAGCCAGAGATAGCTCTCTAATGCATTGGGTAACATGACGGAGGTGAACAGGAATTATAATCATACGATATTTAGGGAATATACTGTGATGGGTATCCCAAATGTAACTCCCTATATAGCTGTGAAAGCTACAATGTAAGTATGTTATGGATTCCATATGTTGCCCTTTATGATTTATGATTTATATGTGTCATTCATATATATTATGATTTAATGTGGTATGAGCTTATTATTGTTATGAATTTATGGAATAATGTTATCTTTATTTATATTATAACCCATACTTAGCTTTTTATGATCATCCAATGTTTTTTGAAATGTTCTTAGCATGACTTAAATATGAATAAGGTCAAGGATGGAATCAGGGAAAATTCATGCTATCTAAAACATGGAACTAGACATGAATATTTTTTTCATAAGATTCTGTTTTATGAAAAAATGGAAACTAAGTAGAAGTGTCTACTTTGTAATTTTTTGAGATGTAATAGTTATTTCTTAATTCTCTAAAACTCTAAACCTAAAAAGATCATCAATGTGAATTATTCAATTATTTCAAGATTATGTAATGTTTAAGGATATTTCCTTATACTATACTTGTATAAAATTCTTTGGATTATGGGTATTCAAAACAAAATCATCTTATGTTTGAATTAAATAAGTTTTGGACTATTTTTAGTTGAAATTGAATTTATAAAAAATTAATATTTTTAGAGTATCCTAAAGTGATCCTCTCCTCTCTTAAAAAGGTCACCACCTCCATCTCCAATTCACTCCATTTTGAGCCTTAAATATAGGACAACCTATGATCATTTCTCTTCTCATCTTCACTAGTTACTTTATATAGGTGATGGTATTGTCAAAAGGCTAACTCTTGTTCCCTAAGGGCAGATTTATAAGAGCTACATCGAGGAAGAGGTAATCTCTTCTACCGATTCATTAAAATTTATTTCTTCATAAAAATCATCTTATTTAGTTGTTTAATTATAAATTAATAACATAAGTATTAATAATATATGGATATATTATTTTTAATATGAAACAAACCTATTTCACCTTCTTTCCATCCAAGAAAAAACAAAATCATCGGGCGTGCGTATGTACGAATTACTGTCTCCATGTCGTGGTGTAATATGTTTTCCACCACCACCTTACATGGATGTGTATAATGGTGTAAATAATAAATATATATGTTTATTATAACATGATAATAATTATGGTATACTATAAACCATCCACATAAATACCATTCAACAATTATCAGAATGATATTGGCACTCGTGCATACGTACGACTTACCACCTTTACAGTGCGATGTGATTCATTATACACAATATTTATTAAACCATGATTTTATAAATGAATTAAATTAATAAATATGATATATATTATACTAATACCATTATTTAAATGATATAACTATAACCTAAAAATTTTAATAAGAACATACATGAAAAAACATACATAAGAACATAAAGTAGTTAATACCTGAATAATGAGAATCAATGAAATGTTACTAAAAAAAGGATGAAAATATGATCATAAATGTTATAATAAAAATAATTATTATTTTGGAATAAATTATTAACATTATTTATATCATTATACAAGAGGTTTGGATACATACGAAGCATATCCGACCTAATGTAAGGGATAACTTTTCTAATCTCGTTTTTTCCATTATTGTTTATTTGTAAGTATCTACTAATGATATATTTATCATCCATGTACATTTTTTCTAAAAATATTCTTATAAAATGTGTACTATTATTCTTTGTATGTTTAAATTTAATTTTTACCCATTTCTTAATTTTACTATATAGCTTGGAAGGAATATTTCTTTTGCTTACCATATAAGGTACTTTTTGACTTTTCTGGAAAAAAGTACCATGGGAATGTTTTTTAAGTAATATTAAATGAATGAGTTTTTACATATTAATAATTCATTATTTATATGAATCTTACTCTAAATGTTTAAAAGTGTATTATCAACTAAATTTTTTCCTTTTTAAATTTCACATCATTTTGAGAAAAGAAAACATTTTTGAAGAAGAAAGGATATTTTCCTCAGGAATGAAGCTAAATGTTTTATCAAAATTAATTTCCATCTACGAATACATAGGTTAATGTTTCTATCCCTGTTATTAATATTATTTGATTGTATTTATGATGTAATTTAATTTAGGAAATCCATTGGTTTGAAATCAATTATGATGGATGATGTTTAAGAAACCCATATGATTTAATGGGTCAATCTATGGTGAATGTTTATATATTTTTATGGAACTCATAAGAATGGATTCATTATGATATGGTTGGGACCTATATATCACTACAATTCATTGGGTAAAGATTTATATCTCATGATATAGACATGGATGGAATGGAAAGTTAACTAGGTTCAGTGATATATTGCAAGAACGAGGAGAGAACTCATTTTAGTAATGGACTTTGTCTGCTCTGATGGTATTGGAAATAAGCCCTAACTAATATTTAATTATTTTACATTCTTATGTGTGTATGCCAAAAAATATCATGTCTTATGTTATGACTATTGGGATTACATTTTACTTTTTTGATTTATCCCATGATATGATATTGTGATATTTTATATGCAGGATAATATTTTCAAATGTTATGTTCTTATGAATATGATATAATGGTTATTTCATTTTTCACCCTTACTGAACATATGAGCTCACCCATTTATATGTTTCTTTTCCCCCAGACATGAATAAGATTATTAAGTATGATATGCCAAAAATGAGTATAGTTATAATAAAATAAATGAGAGGCAATGTAGATATTTAATGAACCAATTGTTTATGGTTCCCAGTTTCTAAGGAAACTATACCTATACAGTCCTTTCATGGTTTAGTTATGTGTTTTAATAAATATAATTCAATTTTGAAGTGATATCAATGTATGTAAATAATGGGTTGCTATACACCCTATGTCCACCAGATAAAAAATGTCTGGCCTTCTGCCACTTGGTGGATAATGAAGGTGAATTCACTTGTCTTTACATACTCCACAAGGTATTTTATGTTCCACATTTAGTGCTCAATGGACTCCTTTTCTCTATGTATGTACCACCATCTTATCACTTTGATAAAATAAAAATGTAAAAAAAATTTATTTCATTTATTGAGTAGGATTACATTTTACAGTTTTATATAATAATAATAAAATAAACAATAACTTACCTTTAGATATTGATTAATTAAAAAATCCTTACTTTATGGATTTTTATCACTAAGAATCATCATTGATAATATCCTAAGAATAACATTAGATATTTACTTCTCATTCCAAGAAATCCTTCTAAACAAGATCATGTTTCCAATATATTAAAACTAGAGGATTTATTCTTAATTTTATGCCCCCTCACTATAATTTATAATACACACTAGTTTCTCTTGAAAAAAAACATTTATCTCTAATTCCACCATAACATGGATTAAAATTAATAGAGAAGTTCATGATTACATTTTGATAAAATTAATTATTCTAAAATTTTAATAACCCCAAAACAATGGTTCCTAAAATTTACTTACACCTAAAAGGTGATGTAATTATATAGGAAAAACCAAAAGGAATACCTAATTGTAAATGTCATAAAAACCGTTTGTGTTACTAGTCCATGATAGATCACTAATCACTCAATGTTATACCAAACCATACTCCCTTATAATTACCAACATACTCTTATCATAATCCATTCATAGTTTTTAAACAAAAATAGAGGTCCTAATTAGTTTCCTCTTAAATTAAATATACCTAATTATTAAAGTTAAATTTATTGAATATGGTATATTTGCCAAAAAAAAATATAATTTTTATATTGTAATTATTTTTTAAACTGAAAACCATACCAAAAACTACCAATTTTTGTCACCTACATCACCCATGAATCATGACAAGATAAAATAAATGAATATAGGTTCCAAAGCTAGTAGTGTTCCCCCACCACAAGGTTGTCCATTTCATTATATGACTGACTTTAACACAACCTAAAACCATATATTATGAATGATGATTAAAAAACTTGAAACTATAACTTATCAAACTTTTTTATGGATCCTAGATTCTATGGTGATCTATACCACTACTATTAATATTCTATATCAATCCACTATAAAAAAATAAATTAACTATGAAATATATTCTCTAAATAACATAGTAAAACTAGAAAAAAATATCCAACAAACTATTTATTCAAAACTAATGAATTGGTGACCGTTATTAACTACCATGGAATAATTTCTTTCATTCATAGTACAAAATCCATACCTTTATATGTAAAATATGAAAGAATCATCATTAATACTCCATGTCACCACACATAAGATATAACATAAATATAATATTGCACTGATATTTTATATACCCTATATTTCATGATTGGAAATGCTCTATTTAATTATTTCAACTATGTTTAGGATCTGTTAAAAAATCCCCATGGTTATTACCAACTTTATCACCCTATATTTTATTCACATTATTCAACTCCTTACCAACCATCACTCATCATTTAGTTACTTTATAAGGTAAATTATCTTTTTCATTCAATTTTATAACTTTATAAATTATTGTTGAGTAGTTTTTAGGACATTATGATAACATACACATTAATATTGGATCATTTATACTTTTTTTTACATACCAAAATTTTATAAACTCATTCCTTATCATAGAAAATATAAAGTGAAAAAATATTCTCGTAATCAAAAACATACTCTACCACATACCACCAACATAGTTGAATCCCCATGAAATCCAAAATTCTCTAAGGGTGTAACATCTTAGTGTATAATCTATCATAAAATAGGGGGAAGAAATATATCCAAAAATTATAAATCATTATCCCATTAAAATTATATATTATTCAACCATTTATATGAAATATTATCAAGATTAGATATAATCAACCTTATACAGACCTCCTTTATAGTACCAATGAATTCAAATATGAATTGAATATTTTAAATATAATTATTTTCATTTTATGATTCCATAACTCCCCAATTTTTTATCACTATATTTAGAAATCACTAAAGAACCTGACAACCACTTCTTATCCTTATATGATCCTTTTAGAAAATCCATTAATCTCATTATATAATCACTAAAAAATGCAAATATACTATGGCACATGACCTTTGAGAGGTATCCATTCTTTCCACATGAAGCTCTATAGATGATATCCCCTCATGCATCACTCTACAAAATATGGAAACACACAAGATTATCATTCTATAACAATCCATTGATAAAAAAACATTCTAAACCATTCAAATACTCAATCAAATTTATTATTTACCATAAAAGTGGTCATTTACCATGTCTACATAGACATAAAAAATCCCAAAATCTCTTTTAAACACATTTATCTAGAAGATAATTATCTCCCAGAATATACATAAATTATATTAGTATCATAATAATCATATATATCTATAACCTAAATCCATAAAATTCTACATACCTCATATATCAGATTAAAATACACTCACATGACCCTTTAAAAAGGGAAAACTTGAATCTTCTATCCCCATAACAAACCATAACCATCTATGATGTAGATCAAATTATATATCATGGAATGATATATTCAAACATTAAGCAATTATAAATCTAATAAAATTCTACCATAATATCAATCACATCACCACTAGGCTATCCTTTATGTTTATTAATATAGGATTCTCACTGGCCCTACCTTTAATACGCCTCAATATTCCTATTGAAGCAATACATGTGATTCCATTACATAAAAAATCAACGAAATTCATATACCTATACTACCCCCTCTATGTTTATCATTTTCACTACCCACTCCAGATTACATACCCACATTACAATCCATTATATGGTTTTTGTTCACATTTTATGAACCTCTATCACATCTTCATTGAAGATAGGGACACAACACCTCATTATTAGTCATGAATAAAATAACACTTATCACATGATCCCAATGCTCTAGTGTGATTTGAAAATGATGCTGAGAATATAATTTGAGCCTAATTTGAGTATAATATAGAAAAAATATTCATTTTAGTAGAACCATATTATCTAACATGACACATTAATCCAAATCATAGTTAACTGGGTGATCTACTTAATCTACCTAAAACACTTACCTGTTTAAGTAAAGTGTTTATCTAACTTCTAACTATCAACTTTTTCATAATATAAATGACATGTTCGCTTCCAAATGAATATTATTATCACATAATCATGTGAATAATATATATCTTCACATTGAATCAAATTTAATTACCATGTCTTATACACCTAGAAACATTTGTTCTCGATAGTTCTGAAATGAAATCTTATGTATGTGTCATTTACATGACCCAACCTCATTACGTATGTATTAAAATACCATGTGTAGTAATAATAAAATTACAAAACCATATCCTACATAATTAATTCATATCCCCTTTAATAACTTATATATGAAATCAATATATAATTTATCAACGATGATATGATTTAACTTGATTCATTTCAATCCTTCCCATGAGTCCAAGATTCCATAAAACCATATATATATATATATATATATATATATATATATATATCAGGAAATCATATATTCAAAACCTGATTCATGAACTCACCTAATATCACATCCTTAAATATGTAAATAGTATATAACATTGACATCACAACCTATAATCTCAAAATAAAATTTCATTCAACAATAGTAACTTAGACTTCCAATATACAAATGTTGGCCAGAAATATGATACAACATCCATTACATAATTAAATTGTTCTATATCAAGTATACAGTTCCACATAAAACAATAAACCAAACAAATATGGCCCTAATACCATTTATAAAATGTAATCTAACTTGGAATGCTGAGATATGGGCATCATATTACCTCTGTGACACCTCTACATATTCTATTTGATTCCAATTATAAACGAGGACCCTAGAGATATCATGGGGAGAATAT
Source organism: Viscum album (assembly GCA_963277665.1). Lineage (NCBI taxonomy): Eukaryota > Viridiplantae > Streptophyta > Magnoliopsida > Santalales > Viscaceae > Viscum > Viscum album. Next base: position 1,924,326,760 of record OY728125.1, read on the forward strand.
TCGACTAGAATCAAGACTATATATTTATATAAATGATATACTCATAAATAACATATTAAATTAAATGATATATTAATAAAACAACACAATATACCACAGTTGAGATAGTCATGTCAAATATAATACATTCACATTAGTCATATATATCATAATAATGACCACTACAATTCCTCTATAGATTATTATTTATAGGTGTAAATCAAACTAAAATTACATGAAAACAACCTAGTCTAATTTAAAATAGTTAACTAGGACCCTTATTCCATTTTTCCCCCTCAAAACACAATTCCACCAACTCATGGCCTCCCCCACATCTCAATAAAAAATTTTCCACACCATACATGGTACACATGAAGGGTGGGATTATAAAACATATCATTAAAGCTATAACATACCCCTATTTTATAGTATAATGTATATATGAGAGTGAGTTATGAATTTAGTAATAAAAATAATAACTATAAACACACATCAATCTAGTTGAGTCATCATGTGGTAACTATAATGAGGATCAACTAAAACATCTTCGACCAGTGTGATTATGTTAGTCATGTCTATAACTATTTAGGAATAAAAAACATCAATAAATATTTGTTAATAATTTCATTGATATAATGGTTTTTTTATGAAATTAACTTAATGGTTTACATGAAGCATCCTCCCCATTGGTATGTCACCGACCCCATTGGATATATCTCTATCCATAACTAATTGGAATATTTCAGCTCCATTAATTTCATATCTCTTCAATACTATAGGTAGATCATTTATTTATCCAAAATAATCAACTTCCCAAGACCCACATTGTATTTTTCAAGACCTATAATTCCATACTTATACTTATATTAAATGATAAATAATCACAAAACCCCTTTGGTTAATACTCATTAATATCAATTTTTTTTGTTTCATTCTTGAACCCATTATTTCACATCAAATTGTAACTAATGTGAAAATTATAAATCCAAAATAAGAAATTTAAAATCTATATGTGATCCATTATCACTATTATATCTCATGTTACTCATTAGTTATAGTTAACCAACTCCTTAAAGATGTGACATCATATAAACACATCTTACTCGAATCCATTGAAAACATTAGTCAATTCCAAATCAATCAATTAATTAAATTAATATACCCTCATTATGTAAATCATTGATCCACCAATTAACTATTGTTTTGGAATTAATAGGCTCTAAATATTATTTTAAATGATATAAAACCATATAATTTCGACGTTATATATGTTTTGAAGATATAAATGTTCTCAAAAACCACACCACACTCGAAAAACATGATACATGGACTAATGAATTTGGGAAAACCTAGTTAAGTCATAGTTAAATCATTCCTCTTGAATAAAAAACTAAAATCACATAGACTAGATGATTTCTTAAAAACCTTGTAATTTTTTAAAATTATATTCAAAATGTTCTAATATAAATTGACGAATAGATCCGACAATGATCAGTGACTATAATATTTCTACATTTCTTATAAATCACATTCCAAAATGAAACAAAAATTCAATATTTAATGTGAGGTTTATATCATAGTAAATCAATAAATAATGGAAAAAAACAAAAAATATCAACCTTTTTACATTACTGGACAACTAATGAAAAAATTGGGGTTTCGAAATTAATTTCAAGTGAAAATATAGAAGTTATATTAAGGGTTTTACATTAGTAAATCATTGGGAACCCAATGTCCTTTTGTTCGGAACTCGATGTCCAAGTCATGGAATATCACTTCCCCTTTCCAGCTCGAACATATATAGAGTACTTACTATAGGTACATAATGAATTTTTTTGTCTCCATATAAACATAAAAACCTTTTCCCTTCTCCAAAAGTATCAACTTTTACTTTTTAATATTTTATTTATTAGGTAACAATACATATAAAACCAATATAAATTTTCAAAATTTGAATAGTAACATACATCAAAATATTAGACAATTACATAATCACCAAAAAAATTAAATTCTAATTAAAACATGGAGCATTACAGATTTAACTTTAACTTTTAGAGATAGTTCTATAATAATATCAATATATGTATATATTTATTTATTTTTAAAGACGAAATACATTTTATAGGTATTTGTTTTCTTATAAACCATATACCAATTATTTTTTATTAGTGGATCATGTATAATATTATTATCTTATTCTATTAACCAATAAATAGTCAAGGTAAGATGTTATATTTTATTTTTTATATGAGTATTCCCTTGAAAAAATCCCACATGAATCATGAAATAGTATAATATCACATTTCCAACATATAAGATAAAATTGAAACATCCTATATCTTGACCATACCAATATGAACCTACCTTGGAAAGAGGACTTTATAAACCCATTTTTAAAAAATAATAAACCTCTAAAAGAGGTTATATAACTTATACATAGGCATTTTCTTACTCAAAAAATATTCTAAGGAATTATCCATTTATAAAAAACCATTTTATTTTAGAATATTTTGGGAAACTGTGTGGTAATACACTTAAAAAGTCACTCCTTGTGACTCAAAATAATATTTCAACTATTAAATAATTTTTTTTACTTCTTATTATAATAATTAAATTATTAAGACGAATTTTTTTATATTATTCAATTGAACTGAGTTATATATTGACAAAGTCATTATGATGTGGAGTTTTCTTTTACAATGGTAGGTCCATCTACTCACTACCTAGGAAATAAATTAAATCCTATAAAATGGAAAGATGGGAATTATATTATCAATGATTGATCAACCTACAATAGTTGAAATAATTTATAAGGAATCATTGGTTTTCACTCTTTATGTTTTTATTTGAACATAGAGAGTATGATCATTTACAAAAGACGGTTTTTAAAATTACTAGTATGTGATTTCAAAAATACAAGTGATAATGAGTGGGAGAGTGGAGAGGATAAAATAGAGAAATAAGGATTGAGGCATAGTGAAGTGGAGGAAGAGATATAATTGGTGTAATTTTAGGATAGTAACAATACTACATAGAGTGGTGAGGATTTGGTTATTGAGTCCCCTATTTCTAGAATTTTGGAATTATCCTAAATAACTGATAAAATTTTCGATAAATAATAAAATTATATGCTCTATTCTCATAGTGTAATATGAATCATTATATTGATAAATTAATAACTCTAAACTTAAAATAATATTTATAACATAAATAATAAATAATAATTTATATTTTTACTCTTAATGACCAAAAAATATTTTTTTAGAAAAATGTAACCATTTAAAGGTATTTTTTAATATATCCATTAATATATAGTTATTAATGATGAGATATATGGCCTGTGGTGTGTCAAATTATTCAACATTATTATATTATTCATTATTAGGATACTTTTTTACTTTTTAATAGATACAAAATTATCATATATGATTTATAAGTTAACGAAAACTAATAGGTTCAATAAATAATAATTTTTATTAAAATATTAACATTCTATTTTTTAAGGATGTAAACATAGATTTTGGATGATATAAATGAATTAAAAATTATCTTTAATGTTCAATCATTCCTATCTTTCATTTGATAAAATTGAACCTCTATAAGTTTTAAATTTTTTGTGAATATATTAGAAACTTGAAAATATATTATTATACGATGAAAAATGATATCTATTTTTTAGTATAATAATGGAGGAAGTGGTGCCTTAGATATATGGGATTCATATATGTTTGATAGGAAAGAAATTTCAAGAATTAAATGTTATTTTTTCACACATTATTGGAACATTTGTATAAGATAAAATGAATTTGTATAGAGTATGATTAATCTACGAAAACTATGTAGACCAAATTTTATATATAAAAATTTAATTTTTCATAAGAGATAGTAATCCAAAGTTTTATTTCGTGAAAATACATGAAAATGTGTTTATTTTAATGAGTGACTTGATCTAGATGTGTTTTTTATCTAATATAAAACCATCAATGTCTATAATTGATGAATTTTGAGTTAAAAATAACATTAGGATGGATATAAAAGACTAACTGAGGGTTTTAATTTAAAATACTAGAATATTTTTTACACCATTAAAATTCATTTGGATTTGATTAAAAGTAATAACAAGTCCATAAAAAGATCATCATATCATATTTAATTTTCATTAATTATAATGTACTATAAATCATCCACACACACAAAAATATATATATATGTGTGTATAAATTTTTTGGAATCATTATATCATGCATACATAGGGAACATACCAAAGTGTTGATACTTGAGGTATTATTTAGGAAATATTATTATCTAATCTATAATATACTTATATAGATTTATAATATTTCCATATTGAGTTTTGGAAAATTTCAAAATGAAAGATAATATTATTTCAACCATCAGGTTTATCTTGATTTCAATTTATATATTATTTTTGAAACACATGGAAAGTGATTTATAGAAATATTTTAAGATGATATTATATATATAGATTAGGATAATCATTATGTCCTTGATTTTTTTTGATTAAAATATTTAGATATCATTATCATTTTATAAAAATATTTTATAAATTTAAATTTCTTAAATGTCATTAGGAGAGCATAGTAAGATATAAATACATTTTATTTTATATTTTACTATATAAAAAAATTTGTTTTTTTAAATGGGTTATTTAAGAGAATAAGTATTTATAATAATATGTTAATAATTTATTTCATGCTTTTTAAAAACATAAAATGATTTATTATTTATGTTTCTCATTTTTTTATAAATTAGTATTAATAATATAATATATTAATTTGTTTTTTTGGGATTTAATAATTATCAGATTTTTTAATAGAATAATAATGTTAAATATAATCTTCTCTAAATATATATTTTGTTTTATACATATCATTCAATGTGGGTGTGGGTATATATTAATAAATAATTAAATTATATAATTTAAACTACAATGATATTTAAAATTTATTATTATTTTTATAATTTTTCCCTCCCCATAACACGTGTCACACCCTGATCCATTCATTTACATCATTTTCTCTAATTTTTTTCCCTTCATTCCTCACATCGGCCAAAAAACCTATATACGGTTACTTTTTATTTTTTATTCCCCTCCATTCACCACCCCAATAAATAAAATGTAAAGTAAAAATATTGATCATCGATAATACTATCACCTCACACCAACCTCCAATTACATCATGTCAGCTAGGGATCTATTTTCAGAAACCTTGGGACTCCTTTATTTGGAGCCCCCAAATTCCTCAACTTCTATGCTTCTTACATTAAGAAAACCCTAGTCCCATTATCCTTAAATTTCTTTTATATCATACACTATTATATCTATATACCTCATATTATAGTCCCTAACAATACAAGACTCAACCACACAAACCTCTTATAATTCCAATCTAGTGGTTTAATCATCATTGGTGTTGCAATGAAATTATAATCATAGAATACCAATTTTTCGTTATGGATTTACATGGGAATTCATTAAACTGTTTCTTTGACAGACTAGTAGATTAAGCAACTCACACTTTTCCTTTTTTAATAGGTTCCACCATTATCCAATTATTATATAATGATAAATTTTAAATATTTTTTCAATATCTATTAAATTTTATATTGTTTACCCATTATCATTTACTCATCTTCTATATATTCTCCTTATCAACTAGGATAATGTAAAATCAGTAGACATTGGTCTAGTTTCCTTCTCATTAATTCCCCTTATCAAATCACATTATTTTATATGATTATTGTACAACAGTTCACTAATTTTATCAAGTAAGCTTCAATTGGATATCCTAAGTGGCATAAATACCATTAGTTACATGATTATACAACACAACATATAAGATTTTTATATCTTAAAACATTGTTATTATTTATTATCACATCTCAAATATTTCATCTTAAATCTAGTTCCGAATATTAATAACCACCTCTTTCCCTAAATCACTATTACTAAATTTTTAAATTTACACTATATTTGTTTCATTTGAAATTGTTCACTATATAGAACTACTGAAACTAATAACTCTATAATTTATTTTGCATATACAAATTATAATTGTTTCATACAATTTTATTAATCAATAATGTTTTATTTCTTATTTTTTTTATTTTTAAACTATAATTTTTATTATCATGAATTTTTTTACTTATATTATATTGAATCTAATTTATTGTAAAGAGAATTTGGTTGGTCGAAATTTTGACTTCCCATTGAATTGTATTATTTTATAATTATTTTATCTTTGTTTCACAAAAAAAATTTCAATTTTCCCATTTTATTAAATATTTTATCTCATTAATTTTTATTATATATTTACTCTTTCATACACCATGTGATTTCATTACATAATTTAAATTATTATTTTAAATTTTTTATAGATTTTAAAAAAAATCATGTTTCAAGATGATGGAATTCCAATTTTTGTCCTTTCATAAAACATAGAAATTAAAAATTCATTAGGTATTAAATAAGACTCAATTTTTTCTTTCAAATCCAATAAAAATGTAGCTAAAACTATTTTGGATACGATTCCCATCAGTATTGATGATGGTGTTCTCAATTATAAATCATTTAATTAATAATTTTTTATATCTTTTCTTAGATTACTATGATAATTTGAATGAATGTTTTCTAATTTTATTTATTAATGATTAGTGAAAATAATAATTAAAATTGATTATATGTTATAATAGTATATTCAATAATGTTTAAGAAAAGTTATTACTAAAGAAAATAGAGTACGATAAATGTGTTCTCAATTATTATTTTAATTGTTTCATGACTATTCTCATATTATCACAACATATTTAGAATATGTAGTGTTGTTTTATCCATATATACCTTGAAATTAAATTTAAGAATAAAAAAATCAAAATGGAAATGATGCTACCTCAATTTAATGGATTGATATTGGTGTACTCTACTCATTTTCAGACCACTATAGATTGAATTTACCAATAAAGGAACCCTATAAATAATAAAAACATTTAATGAATCCACTTAAACATCATTCATTTTAGCATGGGGGATTTCATTAAAGATTTAAGTTCATTATGACACTCATTGATCTTATTAAGAACATGTGATCAATTAGATTGATGAAAATATTCATATCTTGTTGTTCCTTTTGGATTCATTCTCCAATATTTGAGATAAGAAATGAGAAGAAATAAATCCAATAAAATGATTCCCCCTTACTATTCATGGATCAATTTTTTTCTTAAATTTCTTGTTTTAACTCTTAAAAAGTTTATATAATTACATTAATAAGTGAATCCTTCTAAACCAAAATAAAATATATCAAATTAATTGTTAAAAGTGTCTTACATGGGGTGAATATTTCTCCACCAACTTGTGAATCTTTTAAATTTCAGTTGAGGAATTATGAGGCATTAGCATGGCCTATTACATGAGTAATTATTTTAATAACATCTAAGGTTTATTTTTCATTAAAAATCATATTATTCTCATATTAATTTCTATAATTAAATAACTAGATAATAACATCTGAAATATATTAAATTATCATTATTTTACACTTAAATAATACATATTCTAATTCACGAATTTAATAATTTGTGATCATTATCATGTGGGAATTCAACACCCCCACACATGGGTCCTAATTTATCCTGAAATCCAATCATTCTTAATTGGTGAAACTTTTTGATATACTTTATATGTTCCCTTTTAGGTCCTTATCTCAATGGAAATGAGTTATACTCATAAAATAAGATTAATATCTCGAAACACATCATGGACACTAAAGAAACAAGTATAATTCCTAATAATGATAACTTCCTACTAACACAAAATTTTTAATTTTTTCCCTTAATATCTCTATAGAATATAAATAAATATCCATGAACTATATCATCTTCCTTTATACCTTATTTATTATCTATTTATTATAATTAATATAATTTTCATCATCCATATTGTCCATGGTTTTAGTAAAGCCACTACCATCGCAGTGATTTAGTTGATGATATCTTATATCTATAATAGGATGTGAAAAATGATATCTTGATAATTATATTAAGGTTATACAACCAATAACACCCCTAAAAATATGCATCTTTATAAACATCATGGTTATCATCATTCATAAAATTACATGAAAGAATGATACACCTTGGTAATGATCACAAGTAAATAGTCCAATACACATGATCATAAATATGAACATATAATGACACCCACAACAAGTTCTGTTACTGTATGTGGGACTATACTTATGATATCCTCTACTAGATATCAGTAAGTATTACTTCATGAGAATAATTATCAATCTTTATGATCCCCTAATACAAGATAGTCAAATTTCAATTTTATCTCATCAGTACGATGTAACTAGACCTTAACACATATGTTTATGATAATTATCATAGTATGTTGAGGTTTTAATTTTAGATGTGATATACTATAACATTTGGATAACATAAATAAATAAAGGACATTATCATATAAATAGTGTCTTACAATTAATAATATTGTTAGGGTAAAAATAAAATTTCATGACACTCTATATACATTAAAGTGAAATGAAAAAGAAATCATTAAGTTAGTTCTAGGTAACCCGGTTTTACATCACCCCACTTACACTAGGTAAAAAATGGTACCACGAACATGTATTATCTGAGAGGTTAAAGTCATAATTTTTTTGATTTATGGATTTTCACTTTGGGATCATAATTTTTTTTATTCCATGAGTAATTTATTGTCAGTGACTTCACCACTTCGAGTAAAATCTCTTTATTGAAAATATATCCAATGTATAATTATTTCATACCCTATCAAAACAAAAATTCTTACCTGGTGCAATTTTTTGTAATATTATCATAATATATACATTAAAAATATTTTTCTTTATTGATAAAGTTACAATAATTGGAAGAATTCATTCCACATTTTGACCACATCATTAGAAGAATCAAAAATCATAATATAATAATAATTTATAGACTTATATACCATTGTCTTTAATGAGATATTATTACCCATATACATAACCTAACTATATTATTATATGAATAATATATTTAGTATATCTATTTTTATGTCTTTTTATGATAACTATTGTTACCTCATCTCTATGTAGAAAATGTATATCACTTGTACTTCCTTAGGTACTGTTGGATAGTTCTTATTTATTCCTTGTATAGTTATCCTTGATTTTTTTGATATTTTCCCATCATAAAATATTTATTAGAAATAATTAATCTCGAAAATATAGTGTAAAATATGATAATTTCATCATTGAATCATATGATGTTATACTCATCATCTTATTATCCACTTTGTGACTTATAAAAGTCTTATTGGAGATATTTATTCCATGTGACATGAAAGAAAACCCCACATGAATTTTTATATATGGTATTTAAAATACCTTTTAATTTTTTATAATTTCACTTATTTTAAGAAACCCATTAGTAAGTATCAGTATATATTGTTCCATATAACATTGGATGATATATTAAGAAAATATTTAGAGAGATACTCAGAACTATGTCTTAAAAAAATTTCATATTAATAAATTTTTTCTATATTTTAACAACCTAAATCACATGATAAAATATAGACATCCCAATAACCGCTTGCAGAATGATGGAAAAATTATCATCCCAAGATTTATTTTTTGAATTTATACATAAATTTACCATGAAACTTGCACTTATATTTGTAACACTCATGCTTCAATTATAGTAAACCTTTTTTTCTAGAGAACCAATAAAACAATACACATTGATTTATTCATGAATATAATTTAATCATAAATTATAATGATATAATAATAACCTGAAATATTATATAACAATTTTTATATAAATAATATATAATTAATATTTATTATAAATAATATTAAAATATAAATTTAATCTTAGAAATATATTTTTAACATTTTAGAAAATTTAACTAATTGTTTTTGTACAAATGAAACCTTTATTTAGTTAATCACTCTTAATCAAGAATATACAAGGATAAATATAGTTTTGAATTGTTTTTAAATAAAAATAAGTCTCATATTATTTAAAACTATGCAGCTAATTCTGTTATAATCAAAAATATTATTTATTTTTCTATAAAATCATTTTTTAAACAAACATTTCTCTGAAAATTTATTTCATTATGTTTTATGTACATATAAAAAATCAATATCCTCCACTTAGACAAATAATATTTTAAAAAGGATTCTATATTTTTAATCATTATAATTAATAATATTTAATATGTTAAACTTAATTATTGGTAATAAATAATAATAAAAACTTTAAATTTATTACCACTTTTATGGTTAATATGTGTTTACTAAGGGTTAAACTAAGAGATAATGGAAAAAATGACACATTAACTTATCAAATTATTATTTTTCGATATATTTAAACATTATATTATTTAAGATTTTATACACAAGATATTTGGTTCCTCTATCATAGGAAATCAGAATGTATAATTTAAATCTTTTTTTTAATTCTATTTGTATCCCTCCCTCACATTTGAATGGGTACCTATTCTCCTCTCGTATTCAAAAGATTTTAGAACTATATCTCATCAAATAACACCTCCTAAAAACTTATTATCTTAATTAACTTGATTTAGGATATTTTTTTCTTCTCTATTAAAATTTCTATGAATTGTTAATGTATAATCTAAAAGAGACCTATAAAAGAAGAAGTAATCATCTTAATCAACTATTTAAAAGGTTATTTCTTATTAAAATAATAGCAAGTATAGTGTATCTATAAAAAAAAATTTAATATATTATTATAAATATAATTATGTTTTGTTATTTATGGGATATCCATTTTTAATCTCACTTCCACAAAATGATAAATAATAGTATTATTAGTTAGTACATGTAAACTACAACTTCTGTATAGTGATATGATCCTTTTTACCTCACATCCTAGAAATGATGGATATAATGATGTTTTTAAAAAATATATATTATATTTATGATATTATAATGATTCTTCCGTGGTAAAATTATAAAAATATATTTATATTATTTTTGATAGAAAAATAAGATAACATTCATGCTTACATACAGATTATCATATCCATGAATGACGTAATTCCTTTTTCTATATCTAAATTGAATCCATAGAACTATATATGTAAATAATGTGTTTATATGTTATTTATATTATTAGTAGAATTTTTTATATGATGTAACCATCATCAATATGCATGGACTATAACTTTCGAATCAAAACACACAAGAAAACAAAGAAGCTAACACATGAAACAATTTTGATAATGAAAGACTGTTATTGAATCGTTGATAAGAAGATATATGTAAAAAATTTAATATATTATAATTATTAATATTTTTTTTTTCATATAATTATAATAAATATAAATTTATTATACATGAGGTTAAATGAACTTATGAAGTAACTCATACTAGAAGGTAAGAGTTTATTTCATATTCTCATCCTTATTCAGGATGTTTTATATTTAATTTTACATTAAATGAATTATTTGATCTATTTATCTTAAATGCAATATATTTTATTCACCAATATTTATTTCTAGAAATTTTAATCTTCCCTTCAATTTTCCTCTTTCTACATACTCAAAATTATGAAAGATTATTTTTAAGGAACATCGACTTTGTTCGGCCAGGAATCCTTTTCTTCAATATCGATATCTTTTTAAAATGTTTTCAAGAATAATGTAAAAATTATACATTGATTTATAAAATTCATTTCTATGCATGTTTTAATTTAAATAATAAGTTTTAAAAATAATTTTCGTATGGTTTTTTCAATTTTACATTTTTACAAAATTTGTGAAAAAAATATTTATTTTAATGCTTACTACTCAAATGAATTTTACCTCTATCAGAACTATTATTTATTTTAAAGATTAAATTACACATTTACTTGTATAATTTCAAAGAAAATATACTTTTTTAACATTCTTTAAATTTTAATATTTTATATAATTTATTTCCAATGTAAATGGGTATTTTCCTCATGAAATGTTCCCGTGATATTTTAAAAGATTATTCTTCTATGTCAACATCCTTTAATAAAATATTATTATTTACTAAGGATATAATATAATGATACTATACACCTTATTTATATTCATGGTTTATGATTATGATTTTCTATTTAATAAATCAATATAATATTAACAATTTATATGATTTCATTCCAATACAAATGTTTATATTGATTATGTATTGAATTATTATTCCTTTATCTCATGTGATGAATGCATTGGACATAGTATGTAATGTTTTGGTACCGTTATATCCCATTAATGAATCAATAAATCATATGAGGCATACTATTTTGGTTATTTGGAATACTTCTGAATTATTTATATAAGATGTCTTGGAACAAGCCCTTGGTTGTATGATTATGATCTATAAAATTATGAATTCAATTATTATGAAACTAGTTTTTATTATATTAATATGTCAACCAAGTAATTAATCCATTGTTCTAATATTATTAATATGTAATACTTGGATATTGTTTACCTTTACCATATTATTCATTCATTATTTGTCCTATGAGATCTTCTATTGTACGATTTCCCATATAGATAATCTAATATCACTGTTTATTATGTTTTCCTTTACATAATTTACCATGAAAGGATTTAAACATTATTTCATGGATATACCTGAATAAATGATAAAGTTATCATTAGAATATTATGTTTTATTTCATGTATTAAAATGTAATATGAGAATAATTAATGCATATTTTCACCCCAACACCACTAAACTGTTCGATCCTTAGGGGTAGGATATGTTGTATCTTGTTTCGATGTTGTAAAATAGTCACCGACTCTAGTTTACTAGAGTTGGGGTGTTGCAGATGGAATTATAGGAAGTTTAGTATAAACCATTTGAATTGGATTTAGAGAACAATATATTAGATAAAATAACCCCATGTTAGACGCAAAGTATAATTCTAAGAATATGATAATATTATAAAATTTTGGTAAATTAAAGAATATGTGGGATTTATTGAAATTATATCCATGTTTAGATACTGGAAAGTGGATGCAATTTTGGAACAGATCCACTTACGGTTAAAAACTCTTTATGGGGTGAATTGGGTATTAACTTGATCATCAGAAATGCTTGATGAATGGGACCATGACTACAAACATGTGTAAACACTCTCCAGAGATATGATTTAGTTGATTAAAACTCACTTTTTGTACAATTATGAAATATTTGAAAATAGTTTTATTATTTGGGGATATGTTTAAAGATACAATAATTATGATTTAGAGATTATCTATGCATAAATTTATATTTTTTTTTTAGGTGTTATATATGATTTTGAATTTTATATCATTATTTAAAATTCACATTGTTATCATATAATTCAATATATACCATTGTATAGAAATTTTTTATTGAGGAAGGAATATAAACTATATCAATGAATGCAATATATGTAGAAATTTACCTCATAAGAAATGAAATGAATCCATAGAGGGAACAAGAGTTGTATTTGGAGTTTGTGCAATATAAACTACAACTATATTTTTTCATTTTACTTAGATTATGAAAAAAACATTCCCGTATGGAGAAAACTACTAATCCTTAACATGGAAAAATAATGTTAGATCAACTCATTAAAGAAAACCTTAATCATATAATGGGACGACTAATCTCTTAGTAGCTTATTGATGTATCAGGTTTCTAGAGAATATATTTCTATTTTTTAGAAATAATGGAATTTATAATGTTTTCATGGAAGATTATCATCTTAAAGGATATTTTGATCAGTGGTGTTCATTAATCTAGAACATAAAATATTACTATTAAATAAATAATATGTTATTGAATAAATAAAAATAAATATTGTTTAAAAAAAATTTCATCATGTGAAGTGAGATAATATGGAGATACCATTCCTCAATCTAAGGTAAAAGAAAGATGAAAATGTTATTAATTATAAATCTAACTTTTAAAAATTATTAACACATGGTGTGGATTATGTATGAATTCTAATTATTAAGATTTATTATTTCTATAATGGTATAAATAATAGCCTTTGAATAGCGTTATTCTCTCATATAGTTTTATTATATGAGGATTTAATATAAAATAACATTAATATAGATAAATTATTCTCATAGTGTTATGTTTTCCATGGGAAAAAATAAAATAAGTGGGTGGATAAGGAATCCTAAAGAAGAAAATGATAAAATGGATGATGGTAAGGGTTAAATTTAGAAATTCTAATAATTATAAAAATAATCACCATGTCACATTCTTAATGGGAATTTGAGTTTACAGAATGTGTGCAGAAAAATACAATTATGTTCATGATTTTAATGGTTAAAAATAACCTTCCAATAACTAATTCATTATCTCTGAGATAACGTTTTAATATTCAAATGGATGTCCTTAGTATCAAGGTAATTTTACTCAAAAAAGTAAAAGGGATAATAACTAATTCTATGTGATCAATAAAATAAAATTTACATTCCAAATGATATAGTGGAATGTACATTTTTCATTTCTTAAAATTTATCTAAAGTTTTATTTTATTTTTGAACAACATACAATTTTATATCTTCTTTTTTTGAAATAAAATTAGATATTTCAGTAGTACCTTATGAATATTGTAATCAATCAAGACTCCTATTGAAAATCTTACTACAACACAGATATGCTAGCTAGTTACCATTATGAAACATAGACATACCCTATTTGGAAAAATTATTATTATAAATATGGTATCTTTTGTTATAATTCTTGTTAAATATTATATATCAAATTATAATGTGATTTTTTTCTTAAATAAATATATTTTGATTTGTTATGAAGATATGGAATCCATTATTTTTATAGGGGATACTAAACTATATAAATCATGGATGGATTCACCTATAGAATCACTATTTAATGAAATTATTGGAAACAAAAATCATGCATAACATATGAATAGAAAATTTAGCTTCAGATTAGAGGATGTACTTATTTTATAGGAATACATATATGTGTTTCCTAAAGAACAACAAATTTACTTACTTATGTGTGAAGTTGGTTTCCCATTGATCTCATCCCAAATGATAAACATGTATCTATGAATCCATAAATGATGGACATAATGGAATATGTATAATTAATGAAAAAATGTAGTTGTGGGATATGGGATTTATACACCATATTATTTCACCATGGGGATATTCTATTCATTTTGTTAAGAAGAAAGATGGGTAAAATGCATCGTGCATTGATTATATTGAACTTCATGCTATTAATATAAAGAAAAAGTATCATCTTCCTCACATTGATGATTTTTTTGATCAAATTCAAGGAGATAAATATTTTTCAATGATTTATCTTATTTTAGGAATCATCAACTAAATGTAGAGAAAAAATATTTACCAAAGGTGAAATTTTAGATGTGGTATGAAAATTATGAATTTATCATAATTCCCTTTGTATTGAATAATTAACCACATATTTTCATAGTTATATTTAAAAGAGTATTCAAGTGTTATCTCAATAATATCATTGATTTAATTATTGGTGATATCATGATATTATCTAAAATCCATGATAAAAACAAGTTTAATTTTTGAATCATTCATAAGACTTATAGGGAAAATGATTTATATGGGAAATAAAAAAAAATGAAAATTCTAAATTCAAGTAGTTTCATTTCATGGAAATATTTTCTATAAGTATAGATTATCTATTGATCCTTTAAATAAAAATTTATTGATGGAATTGAAAATGATTTTGAATATTACTAACTTACGTAGTTTCCTTAGATTAGAATGTTAACATTCATGATGTATTTGAAACAATTTCTATTAGATAACCTATTTAACATGTTTATCTATAAAGGGGAAAAGATTACATTGTTAAAAAATGTAAGTAAATATGTGAATAATTTAATAGGATATTATTCAATGCATTCATATTTACTTTTACATCGAGAAGGGATGTGTTTGTGATATATAGTGTTTCATCGAACTAAGAACATGAATGTGTCCTTATGAAAAATGATATATTTGTTTCGTATAAATCATTATAGTTAAATATTAATGAAAAAAATTATCCAATCCATGATCATGAGTTTGAATCCAAAATATTTGAATTAAATATATAGATAAATTACTATTATTATGATAGATGTGAAATATATACATATCACTAATGTTTGAAATACATATTTTGATAGAAAGTTATCAACATGTGGTAGAGGAGATGGTTAAAACTACTCAAAACTATAATTTATAAATACACTACAATAATAGGAAGAAAAATAAGGTGGTTTATACATTTAGTAAGAATAGTCATGGAGTTTTTACTAATATTAGTATAGTAAAAGATCCTATATTTTTGGATTTAATAAAGATAGATATAATAATACATATGAATGCAAAAATGTCACATATATTCCAAATGATTACCAAGCCATACTTATTTTGAAAGATTAGATATTCTCATTTTGATGATAAGAATATTCAAATTAAAAATTAATCCATGAATGATGGGATATTAGTAGAATTTATATGCAAAGATGGTATTTTAAATTTTTGAAAGATTATATGTGTTCCATCCATGCATGAGCAAGAAAGTTAATTATTAGATGAATCTCATAACTAAAATTTCTATATACACCTTATAGAACCAAAAAATGAATTTGTATTTGAAGGTAAATTTTTAGCTGGATAGTATAAAATTTGAAATTCCTGACATTTTATAAAGATTGATGGTTTTTCAATAGGAATAGGCTAACATAAAACATACTAAAGAAGTCATACAACCTATAACTATTCCTAAATGGTAATGGGATGATATTACTATGTAATTTATCAATATATTTTCAAATACCCCTAGAATAAATGATTTAATAAGTGTTATTTTTGATCACCTTATGGTGTTATCACATTTCCTCGCTATAATGGAATCCTAACCTCTTGAGAACCTCATGCGGCGCTACATTTAATGACTATTGAAAACATGGTTAATAAATTCTCCATCTTATGACCCCATATAATTTTTTATTTTCATTGTTAGAATATTTAGGAATTCACAATTTATATTCCTTAGACCTAATTATGTAATCTCAGGAAGTATATGAATTTATCTCTAGCTTTTACTTGAAATAGTTCACATGTATCATGCTAAATTAATTCTAAAATATTTATGTGTCTATCAACATTAATATTAAAATGTTTAATTTCACTAAACCTTCTATGTGATCATGTCAAACACCTTAAGGGTTTTAAATAGAATGTGAATAAAATACCTATTAGGTATATATTCTTCTTTTCTATCAGGTTATAATTGAACACGTTTTATCTTTCCACAACTCAGTATTATTTATTTCTAATATTTTATATTCATCATTAATTTCTGATAAATGATATATATGATTCTATTTTAATTAAACATATATTAATTAGGATATTCTATAAAAAATATTTGTTTCAAAATGTAAAATAATGTATTAATTTTTATAAAATGAACACTGAGATTAAATTTTAATAACACAAAATACAAAATATTTTTCAAATAAAAAAATTATTCCACTTTGAATGTGAGGATGGGATATTATCTAGTCAAGGTAGGTGTCGGGATCCATCACCAACTTAAATATCCACCATATTCTTATAATATTTATCACCTTACTTGGTTCATATATTTAGATTCAAATATATAAGTCACATATCGTCTCTAATAACCAAGATGTAAAATAGAAATATTAGATATAATGAAATATATAGCTGAAGTAAAAGGTTATGATTGCTTATTATTTATTTAATTTATGGTTATCTTCTAGTGTCATTTTATTCAATAGTCAATGAATAAACCTTATGTTCAACATTTCCCTATTTTTCTCTATTTTTTCATAAGAATATTTAGATGATTCCTTTGGTTCCATTCATTCCATTGACATTTTCACCTTGAAATTATTCTTATTCACTATAAGTGTAACACCCTGAACCTTTGTTATAATAGTGTTAGTAATTTTTAAGTAAATGTTATTTAAAAAAAATAAATGAATATTTTTTATTAAATTAATGGAATAAGAAAAATAATAAGAAAATTTTATTTAAAACATTTATACCTAATTACAAGGCTAAAGTCTTTAACTAGCCTAGAAAACATATTGCAAGCCCATTTAGCACCATTGGACCCAACGTCATGATGAGACCGAGTGTGTATCCTTCATCCCTTGGACATACTATAATAAAATATGAAATCTCTAGAAGTATAGAAAGAATTCTAAGAGTAAATGGTGTGTATAAAACCGTCATGGATGTAGATGAAGGGACACCAATGTTGTTGTGTCCTTGACACCATAAATATGGGTATTTATAGAATCTTCATATGACAATTATGATTATACTGTTGGTTGTTTTAAAAAGTTAAAATAAATTTAAAATGATATTTTCAATTAATAAAATTAATGACATGTAATTTGTATAATGTATAGAGGGAATAAAATAAATAACGGATATATTTTTATATATTATTATGAATAAATAAATAAATAAATATATTTGTTTGATGACTTATAAAAAGTATGCTAATGATTAAATTATTTTATAACAAAACATATGAATATATATATATATATGAAATTATAAAATTATTAGTTTTAAATATAAAGTTATTGTTTAATAATGTTACTATTATTTTAGAACTATTATTTATCCATTAAAATTAAGCATGTCAATTAAAATTACCATTTTAAACTATTATATGTCGTTATTTGGTAAAAAAACACATTTTTAATACTTATAGTATATTAAATTTAATTTATAGAATATTAATATTAGGTTTTACATTGTATGTTTTTTATCGTCTTTATTAATAAAAATGAATTTCATTTTTTTTTGAAGTAAGATTATAAAATTATTTTTCTTAAGAAATTATAATTACATTTATTATTGAAATTAAACTTATTATATATGATGTTAACCCTTGTTTAAATTATATTTAATAGATTATTTATATAATACTAATGATATAATAATAATAATAATAATAATGAAAATGAATAAAAAAAGAAAACATGGAATGGTGTCGGAGGTCTACGCTTGGGATTCATCGAGTCAGGGGCATTGTAGGGGTTCATAGGGTGTTCACGGAATTCGAGGCATTAAAGGAGGTTGAGACACCAGGGAGAGCTGATGGGTCGAGGTTTTATAGGGATCCTAGGCATGAGAAAAATCAAAAGAGAAGTCATGATGGGGGATTCAGCCTCAAAGGCATGACATTGGTCCAGGTTGAGCTGGCCGAGCACTAGTGAGAGTTCTATGCGTCTTTAGGGTTTTAGATTTTATAAAACCAAGGGTTATGATTTTTTCCAATTTAACTTAGGGCAAGGTATACTTTTATTTTATTAGTGTTTTATTTGTTTGAAACTGTTGTCCATCTCAGTTATACGTTGATTATCCCTTTGTCACTCCTATTCATCTTTTCCAGACCATGGATCTGAATATTGATTTGATTAATAGAGTAATATTTGTCTACTTCTTGACTTATCTCTGTCCAATTTTATTAAATTACGGTCCTTTTTATCTGCTTAATCGATTAGACATCTTATATTTTACCTATCAAGGGTTTCATGATTCCATTTTACAATAGAATGTGTTGTTATATTTGCTGTCTGAATATGTGTTTCCATCTTGCTTTGCAATCATAGCCTGGTCACTGTCCTTGATATCTAGAAATATCCATTAATCCGTAGATGTCCCTATTATCATCGTTTAATGTAATTTCTATCAATTTTGTGCACTGATATTATTGTTTTGTCTGCATCAGTATTTATAGCTTTCACTACAAGCATGAATATGATTGCTGATTGAGATTTTTGTAAGTTATAAAGAACTGTTCATTTCCACCCTCTTCCTATGTTTTTCAAACTCTGGGTCGGTTGTATTTTGTGTTCTTCACAGATCTATGATTTTGGTGTGTCCAAATCTCATATAATATTCTGATTCTATTTATGGTAATGGTTTAAATCATATGGTCTAATTATGTTATTACATGTTTTTGTATCTATCTATTTTATCAGAAATTTTATGGAAAGAGAAATTTATAATTCAAACATCTATTTTTTGTTATTTCAAAATCAAACTTTTAATTACTTATTACCTTCATCATCTGTAATAAGGTATTTATTATTTATTTTAATAATTAAAATTATTTTTAAATGGTGAAAATTATATGTTCAATTATGGTATTATCTTTTCAAATTAGTAATGAGTTTGATTTAGAAAAGTTGAGCTCTACACTGCATATTTACACCATTGAATTTATATTTGAGCACACCGATAACTCCTATATTCATTTATATGTTCGTTTTTAATGTGAGTTCAAGCTAAAAATGTACTATGGTTTGATTTTGATATAAGTGTTGTATTTATTTAAAATATTTCTCATTATGGATTTATTTTTAAATTTATTTAGTATTGATTTTATTTTTTATTGTTATGATTTTATAATGGAAGGATTTTAATTTTGACAAACTATG
Source organism: Viscum album (assembly GCA_963277665.1). Lineage (NCBI taxonomy): Eukaryota > Viridiplantae > Streptophyta > Magnoliopsida > Santalales > Viscaceae > Viscum > Viscum album. The sequence continues at coordinate 1,924,347,253 of OY728125.1, forward strand.
CTTCCTTGTAATGCATATACATATATATATGTATATCTATCCAAACTTTTCATAATTATTTCCAGAACACATAATGAAAGAGTGATTAAATATTTATATATATAGATTATATATATTAATTCATATTTTAATTCATGGTTGTATTGTGAGTTTATTTATATGATTTGGTTACAAATATATATTATGACCATAAAAATATGTTTTAATAAATCTACCAGAACATAATTTATTATCAATGCTATATTTTGATATCATATTTGATCTATAAATGATTTTCTTTCATTTATCAATGTTTTATTCAAACATTTATTCTGTGATAATTAATGTTGTAAATTCAATGCTAATTATATACATATATAATTATCAACATATTAAATATTTGTTGTATGGTTTGAATGCGCAAAGAGAGATATGTTTATATAAGAGATAAAATTATTTTGGGATAAAATTATTTCCAAATCCATAAGGGTATATATATATATAAAGGTATATGTATATATATATATCAAGTTATATGTATAAATATAAGGATGAAATGTTTATTTTTCATGTATATAATTTTATTGACCTGTTCATATTTTTATTATCACATTTCTTAAAATGAGCATATCATGTCATCATGATATATTTAAATTAAGGATGTTGCATTTTTATATAATCATATTCATGAGACATACCTTGCATACCTTATAATTTTGTAATTTCATTTTAAATTTTAAGGATAACTTTAAAAACTATTAAATTGGAGTATTTATACAAGATTCATGTTGTTTTAATTGAAATGAGTGATTTTATAATTTTTTATGCAGGACACATGTTTATTTATTTTTTTTGAGAAGACCAAATTCTATATGCATTTTTTATTGAATGTCGATTTTTTCTTTATTAATTTTATAGATGATTTACAAATAAAGACAATAAATTTAAGTATGATATGAATCTTTTTATGATAACACATGGATAAATAACTAATCATTTTAAGGTGATATAGGACACTTTGGGTCATTTAATGAAGTTATTTAATTTATGTTAAGATTTAAATAAATCAATCTGGTATATGATACTTTTATTTAAATATATAATTTTATTATAGATGTGAGGAATTAATAGGACTTAATTATATGATGGGTGAGGCCCATTATATCCTCTCAATGAATTGCTCAGTCTCACATGACATGTTAGGTCTTGGAATGAGGAATTGACAGAATAGTTCTGTATGGACTTGGCAAGAGGCCTTGATAGAATGTTTATGATTTTCCTTCATTATACATTCACTCATAAGGATTCTAGTAAGTGAATGTCCATGTTATTATTCAACTATTAAAATATCCATGGTAATGATAATTTTCTTATGAACCAATTTTAATTTGTTTTATATTTCCAAGTGCACATGGCTTAAGGTTTTATATTTAAATATATACTATTATATAAATTAATTTTTACAGAAGGATTAAAATTTAGTTTCCAACCCATAATTATAAATTACATCATTTTTTATGAAATTTTTAATAAATATTATTTCATGTGCAAATTTTTATCTGTACCCCTATCAGGTCATTGAATTTTTAATTATGGCCATTATCTAACATATAAATGGATTTTCATGCATTTTTGTTCACGTTTATGCATATTTTATAATGTATTTTATTTTTAACTCTTAAATAAGTTTATCTATTTTAGCATGATTTTATCCTAAAAGTTGATTCATAATCTCTCAAGAAAATGATGATGGCATCTTTGGAGAAAAGTTAATTTGATGAATTAAATAATGTATTTATAGAAATTTTTCAAAGAAAAATCAGTTCTTAATGGTCTTGTATTTAAACTCCTTACTAGGTATATTTGTGCTCACCATATGTTAAATAAACAATTTTATATGTTTAGAATAGTTTTTGTATTGAAACTATTTTTTGGAAGAAATCATGATGAAGAATCATTGTTTTATTTTGTGTAATTTTTGGAATATAAGTCATGTATCTAATATTTCATAACCTGGCATGGTAAAATATCCTCTATTTTATATAATTATGTTTAATTATTCAATTTCATTTTATAAAAATAATTACACAAAATTATTAAAAGGATAAGTTTGGTTGCTCTGGTTCGGTTCTTTATAGTTGGTATCAGAGGAACGACCTTGTGAACATTGGAAAATTAAAATAGAACTACTAATTTAGGTAAGATTTATTAATTAAAGTCCCTTTATTACAAATTCAGATGGAAGGATAAGGTTCACCAACTACCTATTGTCTCTTCCTACTGAGCATCTTGAGACTATAATATCCAAATAATGCTTAGGTGCTTACTAGCCTTTTGAAAACCTACGTCTGTCCTACAATCAACTCTATTGGGTGTCAACCAACCTAGATGTATTTTGACATCACCAAGACCAATTCATGTCTATTAATTTATGTCACATGAAAGACAAGAATATTATGTGCATTAAAAAAGGTACTACGAAGTCCTCTTCTTACGTTTCACCCTATATTAGACATATCAGGCCTTGAAAAAATTTCGAAAATCCGTAGAGGTGGGTAACCCTCGTGTAGCCTATTCGTTTCATATTTTGAGGTTTAGCATGTATGGAAGGTTTTATGATATCTGGTTTATAGAATAAAAATCTATCTGACTACTCTATCAAAACCATGCCCTTTTTGATATCTATGAACATTAAACCTCTCAATCAACTCTCGCAAGGACCTACTGATGTCTGCATGAGTTCAACCATAGCTTCTGAAGGTGCATTGGGATACATGAAATTATATAATTTAAAAATGTTTTTGGGATCAAACTGATTGTAATAAATTACCAATAAAGTCTCTAATGGTGGTGGACCTGGTAAAGGGACATTGAGGATGATTTCAGAAGGTTGGTGCTAGTGGAAGCGTATAAGTACAATAGAATTGTGAGGGAACAATTCCATTTTGAGGGGATAATGTAACAACCAAACCATTGTTACAATAGTTTTAGTAATATTTAAGTAATTATGGTAATTATTAAAATTATATTAATGAAAATAAATGAATATATTTTTGATAAATTAATGGAAAAATAAAAACAAAAAAAATATTTTGTTTAGAACTTTGATACATAATTACATGTCTAAAGTCTTTAACTAGACTAGAAAACTTATTGAAAGACCGAGTAGAGCCATCAGAATACCACCCAAAATCATCATGAGACTGAGTGAATATCCTCCATCCCTTGGACCTACCATAATAAAAAATAAAATAGCTATAAGTATAGCAAGAACACTGAGAGTAAAAGGGATGTATAAAATCATCATATAACTAGACAATGGTATGTCGATGTTGTTGTGTCCTTAACACCATAAATATTTGTAGATACCCATACTTGATGTACATGGACATTACATTACTTTTTCAGAATACTTAATACATAAAAAAATAGACACCCATGGTCCGTAATAGTTTAGTGTCTTTGGAATCTCGGAACACAATATTTTAATCATGGTGAAAGATCTTCAACATCTCCCATAAAGAAATTTCCCTTTTGTTTTCTTACCTAAAATCTTTCTTTATATCCTGGGGAAAATAAAACATAAAAAGGGTGAGATAAAATTCTCATTAAGGGTAAGCATGGAGAAAATAAAACAAACCATATACATTTAAACTAAGAAACATGAACATCATGTTTAAAAATCAAAATCATGAGAAATGACATAAAACATGGCCGTACGCAAGGAATAAATTATAATTGAACATAATTCATGATAAAATATCATTGGAATAAAACATATAATTGTGGAAACCATTAAGAAAATGTTATGATTTCCATAATATCCAAGGCATTGTTTCCAAGACCATCATAGTGGATAATGTCCCTTACTTATTCAAGTTCACTCCACATTCGAGACCTGTATCACTGAACTGGATTTACTTTCCATTTCATCCAGGTCTATCTCATGAGATATAAATCTTTACCCAATGCATTGGAGGGAGATATAGGTCCCACCCATCGAATAATGAAATCATTCTTACTTGTGCCACAAAATAAACATAAATAATTCATCATAACGCAAAGAATAAAATGGGTTTCATAAACATCATCCATTTATAACATAATTCATATAAAAAATGGATATCATATCATCATAAGATGAATAATACCATGTAAATAATATTGAATTTATAATTGAAAAAGAAACATATTAAATACTGTCATTTTATATGGAAAATGTTTTTGATAAACCACTTGAAATGAATTCTTGAGGAAAATATCATTTCTTTTTTAAAATAATTTTCTTCTCACAAAATAAAAATAAATTTTAAAATAAATTGATTTTGTAGAAAATAATCATGAAATATTGTAGAAGAAGATTCCTGAAAATTATGCTTTATGAAACCGTAAAAATTCATTCTTGTCTTATAAGTTAAAAAACATTCTCCCAGTACTTTTCCCAGAAAAGTCAAAAAGTTCCTCGTATGGTAAACGAAAGAATGATTCTTTCCATAACATGTGGTAAAATTCAAAATTGGTTAAAAAGGACTGTAAACATACATGAAAACTTTTTTAGTAATCATGGACATGGATGATAACAATAACCCCAGTAAATACTTATGAATAAAAAATCTCAAATAAGAATGATATTGGAATAATTATCCCTTACCATAGGTCAAATTTCTTCCGTACGTGTATGAATATAATATATAGTTGGTTTAAACATATTATCAACTTGAAACAGAAAAATAATAATATTTATTATATCATAACTGATTCAATTATGACTTTATATTACCCGTTCATTTGTAAATTCCATGTTAAAGCAACGTTTTGGGTAAAATCGTTTCATTTATCGTACGTATTGGTACTTGTTATTCTTGATATCCTTACTTATATCATGATTTAATTAATTACATAATATAAAACATGATTTATATATAATATATATACAGAATATAACAAATATGATAGATCTATAAATGGAATGAAATACATTTTTCATGGAGGCCGTAGGTGGTATGTACGCATGAACACTATTTTCGTTTCCTTATTAAATTGAATGGAAGTAAATGAAATATATATATATATATATAAATAAATCCAGTAGCATTATTATGTCATATATTTAATGATTAATTATTATTTATACTTTATAATAATTCTTGAATGGTTAACATGGAGAATGAATCTCATCGCGTTCGTGGAGACGGTAGTCCGTACGTATGCACGAGCGGCAATATAATTCTTTTGATATTAAAATAGTATATAATTGGATGGTATATCATATATACAGAATCATCATAATTTTATATTTATTATTTATATCATTTATACTCATTATTATGCCCATACAAATGATGAAATGTTTGAATAACAAACTACACCACTACATGGAGACGGTAAGTTGTACATACGCACGTGTGGTGACTTATTCATTCATAATATGGATAAAATATCTAAAATGGTTGTACCATTTTTATAATAACATTTCAGTATAGATAATATATAGGAGTTATTATTTAATGATGGAAACAACAAAGAAGGAGGAAGTGGAAGAAGAAAAAAACATGAAATAGGTGGTGAGATATTTACCTCTTCTTCGGGTTCTTCCTTTTGATTTAATCAAAAGGGCTCATTAGGTTGGCTTTCTGAATAAAGGAATGTCTCTAGGATGAAGGGAGGATAGTTGAGGGGATATTTGGGCAGGGTTTGTTCGATCCAAATGGCTTGGGAGGAGTGAATGGGAGAGAATAGGGGGTTCCCTTTTATAAGAGAGGTGAGAGCCACCTAAGGAAAAACTTAAAATATTATTTTAAAATAAATTCATATTCAGTTTATAATGGATCTAAAGTGACTTATTTCGAGGATAGGGTGGGTATGGATTGAAATACTCTCGACCAATAGGTTATAGATAAGTTTAGGTTACTATTTTAACCATATCATTTAGATTTAACTCTAAGTTAAAAAATTTAACTTTTACTGTGTCTTCTTGTATTCTTACACTATATGGTTAATAAACTTACTATAAACTGCCAATATAACCCCAATTGGTTCATTAATGTAATATATAATACTATATAAGTCTTTTTTCCCAACATTTTATTTTTTGGAATAGAATATCAATTAATAATTTAATATTTGTTTTAAATACTATTTTATGTCAAATTTGACTCTATTTGGTATTTTGTTTTTACTAAATTCATAACAGCATTATTACTTGAAGAAAATTCTTATAACCAACTCTAATATGTTATATTAACCTATAAAAATAATGTAACTCATAAAAAGTCTCAAATTACATTTTTTTGGTTATTTATAATATCAATTATGTTAATATTTCATTAATAAGGTAATTACTGCATCATCATTGTTTCATATATAAATAAATTATTTAATGCGTAAAAATTATAAATATAAAAATATTATTTAGGAAATATTTTTAGACTTATAATAATATTTATAGTCAAATTTATCTTATGTATAATACTATATTAAAAATCTTTTACTAATTAAACAATGATTTTAACTCATTTAACACTTCTTTGAATTAAAAAATAATAAATGTCCTAATCTAATACAATTGGACATAATGGGTAATATTTTATTCCTAAGGTTGTTTTTGGTCGAATTACACTTATCCAATAGAATTAGGACATGTGTTAGGGTAATAATAATATCATTTTTACCCTTAATTACCTTATTTACTTTTAACAGTGGTAAATAAAATTAAAAAGTTACTATTCACCAAAAATTAGGTTTATCTTATGAACCACATTTTACTTACTGATATCAACCGTGTCTATCAAATTTTTTAAATTAAACTCACAGAAGTGGTAAAATTATGTTTTATGTAAATTTGTAAATTTCCTAGGAGGTAGGTAAAAGATGGTCAGAAGTTCAATAAAATTTTTATATATGTAAAATTATTATAAAATGAATCCAATGAATTACATTGAACATATATAGGTATTATGTATCTATTTTGACCAAAAATAAATTTAAATAAAATAAATTATTATTTAAATAAAAAGTCTGTTTTTACTAATATCTCAGTGTTTTGACTATTCATGAAAAATTGAATGTTTTCAGAAAAATACTAAAAATTCACCCTAGGCTAATTTCGATATTCTGAATGCAAAAATGAATTCCATTTTGATAGATAAAAATTATAAAATTTAAAATAGTGTGTATTACTATTCATAATGTCTAGTTTATATAATATTTTAATAACATATCATTATTTCATGAAACTCAATATTGTGTACAACACATGCTATTGAGGAAGGTTACTCTTGCGTGTAACACAAGACAAGAATAGTGTTGCATATACTACAAGCTAATACGATGTTGCGTATAGCGCAAGATAATCTTGGTGTAGCGTACAACACAATGCATCAAAGATTTTAATAATATTTCTCATAAAATCTCGGTGTGTTACATTCTACCCTCCTTAAAATGAATTTCGCCCTCGAAATTCGTTAGGGTTATAAATGGTTTACTACTTGAAAGTTTAATTCATAGAAACACACATCGTAAAAATGAATACTAAATCATAATTTTAAAAACTAATGTATAATACATAATAGTTACCCAAATTAACTCTTCACATGGTTTCCACATAGAAGAACATAGGTGAAAATATGGATATGGAAGAGAAATCTAACCATCAAGTGATGATGGAGAGTGGTAGAGAACATGGATATGAGAAAGACAACAATCAAAAATCCATAAATTTGTGATGAACTAAGGTACCATCTAGGAAACCGTTTTTGGTTTTCAAGATCATTTCCCTAAATTTGAAAAGAAATTAGAATTAGAAGAAATACTTAATTGATTTTGGTACAATCTCACTGTTGGTCATTCCTTGAACATGTTTCACATCATCATTTAATGAAATAAAGTTGAATTTTTCATTCGTGAACTGTTAGATGATCATGCGATGAAATGATATGTCATTCCATCTGTCTCAAAAAAAGTTAGCAAAAGTTATTAAATATACATAAGTCCATCTATGGTGAGATTAATTATATATGGTTCCTAAAATGGACTTATACTTCATATATCATACCGCGTAATACAATAAAACTAATTTCTACTATCCAAGGTCTTCTTGTAGGCCAGTAGTAGGCGATAAAGTCATGTCACACTTCGGTTGTGGGTTCGATTCCCGCTTCCTTGTCTGACGCGACGGGTTGTCGCCCGTCCTATGGGTTTTCCTTTTTTTAAAACTATACTATTATAACATTCCAGTAATAATATCAAAATATTTCTGGCCATAAAAAATACTATATGATGTCTAACCTAATTCATTCCAATCTTTAGGCTTATCCAAAATACTTCTGTCCAAGCTAATAGTATAAAGAAAATGATTACTATAAAGGTCATCTACTGATCATATGAATGCCATCATTTACCTCCGTATATCATAAGATATATCAGGTTGGTCACATTCCAAATATGTGAATAACATAATCATGTATTCTATTGAAACATGCATTACCATAGAATATTTGTGAAAATATGAATGCTGTCAAAAATCAACTCTTTCCACATACCAAATTCCGTAAAATTTTATATACTCAAACCATGATATCACTTTTTCATTATATAAATCATGATCTCATTAATACTATCAATCATATTATTTTCTCCTTATCCCATCATTATGTGCATATGATCTTCTTTCCAAAAATATTTCAATCACTTTTCTTGGTTATCGGTACCATACAATTATTGAAAACCAATCCATAGATATTCCAAAATTCCATGATACTATAAATGAGATTCCATGATACTATTTTGAAATCCCATTACATAAACACTTAATCATTCCATAACATCATTTTCATACTCAACATCACAAATAGTGACCGCATGTGACTTCCCTTTGTCCTTTTCCTTAAGATGTTGCTCACGTCGATCATCATTAACCCTTGGGTTAGTTAATTGATTAGAATAATTCCCCATTTCCTTACACTTGTAGCATTGAAGTGTTGGTGGGGCGTTCTCTGCAGTCTTTTCTCCATTCACACCATTAGATACCTTATTCCCATTACTTCGGCACTCAGCTTCTCAATAACCTTCTTTTCCACACTTGAAACATTTTCTAATACCTTTTAGAAAATCTCCATCACGCTTCTTTCGACACTTTGAGCATAAAGAAACATTCACCTTCTTTTGACCAATGTTCTGAGATTTTTCCTTGAACTCCATCATTCGTTTCTTGTCAAAACCATGAGATGGATATGTTACACCAACTTCCAGTTCAACCTTGATATCACAACACACAATTTCTTCATAGAAAATAAAGCCTCTTATAGATAATTCCCTTAGAAAACTTGTTTTTAAGCCACTAAATAATCGACCAACTTTACATTCAGGTTGGATGATAAAGCCAGATGCATACCTTTCAAGCCTTGTAAAATTCTCCTCGTATATACCAACATATTAATTATCCTTTTCCATAAGCTCAAGGAACTCCTTTTCCATATTTTTTTTCGAAGAATACGAGGTAAGTACATATTGAAAAAGAAGTTCTTGAAATCTTCCCATTCCTTGGATTCAATTTCATCTTGGGTATTTGTGTTCTTAATTAGAGTCCACCACTGGTCTGCTTCACCTTAAAAACGGTAAACAACCAAAATGAATTTTTTATGTTCCGAACAACAAAGTATGGAAAATATCATTTCAATGGTACTGATCCATTATTCAGAAACAAGTGGATGAGAAAACCCACTAAAAGAAGGGGGACGTTGCCTCATGATGGACTCAATAAAATATTATTCCCTTCTCTGCTCATTTGGTACTCCAAAATGATTCATAGCTTGTGTATGTATAGAAATAAGATTTTTCACTCTATCTCCCATAACATTGGTTTGTTCAAGAGGATAATCATTGCATTGCCTAGTACATCGATCATTAACATGGTTCCTTCGGGTTTCAGCCATTATCTAAAACCCAAAAAAAAATAGTGTGAGAGGAAAAAAATAATACAAGGAAGACAACATAATAAAGGATAGTACTTTCAATCTATAACATCGTAGGTTTAATTCTATAATTTTTATCGCAATTCTAGGACTATAACCTATACTTATAGACAACCTTAGAGACATCTGTAGACATACATTAGAAATATCTCTAGGGATTTCACTAAAGATTTCACATCCTAGTTTCCAAAGGATAACTAAACCTTCCCTCTGATACCAACTACAGAAACCCATACTTGACGTACATGGAAATAACATTACTTTTGTAGAATACTTAATACATAACAAAAACAGACACCAGAGGACTGTAATAGTTTAGTGTCTTTGGAAACAAGGAACAAAATCTTCTAATCATTGTGAAAGATATTCAACATCTCCTATAAAGATCTTCCCCTTTTGTTTTCTAACCTAAAACCTTTCTTTATATCCTAGGTAAAAGGAAAGATAAAAAGGGTGAGCTCAAATTCTCAGTAAGGGTATACAAGGAGAAAATAAAACAAACCATATATATTTGAACTTAAAAACGTGAACATAATGTTTAAACATCAAAATCTCGAGCAATGACATAAAACATGGTATTAGTAAGGTATAGATCATAATCGAACATTAATCATGATAAAATAACATGAGAATAAAACATGTAGTTGCGGAAACCATTAAGCATATGTTATGATTTCAATTGTATCCAAGGAATTATTTCCAATACCATCATAGTGGACAAATTCCCATACTGAATCGAGTTCACACCTCGTTCCAATCCTGTATCACTGAACCAGATTAACATTCCATTCTAGCCATGTCTATCTCATGAGATATAAATCCTTAACCAATGCATTGGAGGGAGATATATGTCTCACCCATCTCATAATGAAATCATTCTTACTTGTGCTACCAAATAAACAGAAATCATTCATCATAACCAAAAGAATAAAATGGGTTTCATAAACATCATCCTGTCATAATGTAATCCATATAAAAAAAAGGATATCATTTCATCATAAGAAGAATCAAACCATGTAAATAATAGATACATTATACATGAAACATAAAAATGTTTAATACTATCATTTAATATGGAAAATAGTTTTGATAAAACACTTGAAATTAATTATTGAGGAAAATATCCTTTCTTCTTCAAATTAATTTTATTTCACAAAATACAATTCAATTTTAAAAGAAAATGAATTTTTTGAAAATAATCATGACATCTTGTGGAGTAATATTCATGAAAATTAGGCGTTATGAAACCGTAAAAAGTTGTTCTTACCTTATAAGTTAAAAAAACATTCTCCTCATACTTTTGCTGGAAAAGTTGAAAAGTTCCTCGTATGGTAAACAAAAGAATTATTCATTCCATAACATGTGGTAAAAGTCAAAAATGGGTAAAATGGACATTAAACATACATGAAAACATTTTTATAAAACATGGACATGGATGATAACAATAACCCCAATAAATACTTACAAATAAACAATCTCAGATAAGAACGAGATTGGAATAATTATCCCTTACCTGAGGTCCAATTTCTTCCATGTGTGTATGAATCTCTTTTATAGTGGTTTTAAGCATATTATTAACATGTAACATAACAATAAAAATATTTATGATATCATATATGATTCATGTATGACTTTATATTACTCGTTCTTTGGTAAATTCCATGTTAAAGCAGTATTTTGGGTAAAATCGTTTCATTTATCATACATGTTTGGACTTTTTGTTCATGATATCATTACTTATATCATGATATAATTACTTACAGAATATAAAACATGATTTATATATAATATACATTCAAAATATAACATATATAATAGATTGATAAATGGAATGAAATACACCGTTCATGGAGACGGTAGGCCGTACGTACGCATGAACACTGTTTTCATTTCCTTTTTAATTTGAATGGAAGTAAATGAAATATATATAAATAAATAAATCCAATAGAATTATTATGTAATCAATTTAATTATTAATTATTATATATAATTTATAATCATTCTTTAATGGTTAACATGGAGAATGAATCTCATCGCGTTCGTGGAGACGGTAGTCCGTAATTACGCACAAGCGACAATATCATTTTTTCATATTAAAATAGTATATAATTGGATGGTATATAAAATATATAGAATAATAATAATTTTATATTTATTATTTATATCATTTCAACTCCTTATTATACCCATCCAAATGATCAAATGTTTGAATAACAAACTACACCACGACGTGGAGACAGTAAGTCGTACGTACGCACGTGTGGTGACTTATTCATTCATAGGATAGATAAAATAACTAATATGGTTATACCATTTTTATAATAACATTACAGTATATATAATATACTGTAATTATTATTTTATAATGTAATGAACAAAGAAGGAGGAAGTGGAAGAAGAATGGAACTTGAAATAGGTGGTGAGATATTTACCTCTTCTTCAGGTTCTTCCTTTTGATTTGATCAAAAGGGATCCTTAGGTTGGATATTTGACTAAAGTAATGTCTCTATAATGATTTTAGAATAGTTTAGAGGGTATTTTTGAAGGGTTTGGTCGAGAAAAAAAGGATTGGGAGGAGTGAATGTGAAAGAAGAAGGAGTTCCCTTTTATAAGAGAGGTGAGGGGCACTTTAGGAAAAACATAAAATATTATTTTATAATAAATTCATATTTGGTTTATAATTGCTCCAAAGTGACTTATTTAGATGATAGTTTAAGGATGGGTCGAAACCCTTTCAAACAATAGGTTTTAGACAAGTTTAGAATACCATTTTAATCTTATCATTATATTTAACTCTAAGTTAAATATTTTAACTTTTACTGTGTCTTCTTGTATTCTTACACTATATGGTTAATAAACATACTATAAACTACCATTAGAAACAAAATTGGTTCATTAATGTCATATATATTAGTATATAAATATTTTAGCCGAACATCATATTTTTTGTAACAGAATATCAATTAATAATTTAATATTTGTTTTAAATACTCTTTTATGTCAATTTCGACACTATTTGGTATTTTGTTTTTTCTAATTTCATAACAACATTATTACTTCGAAAAAAAATCATCTAACCAACTATAATATTTTATATTAACCTATAAAATTAGTTTAACACATAAAAAGTTTCAAATTACATTAATTGGGTATTTATAATATCAATTACATTAATATTTCATTAATATGGTAATTACCACATCATCATTGTGTCATATTTAAATTAAAGTATATAATGTCTAAAAATTATAAATAAAATATAATAATGTAGGAAATATTTTTATAATTCTAATGAATGTTTATATTCAAATTTATCTTATATATAACCCTATATTAAAAATGTTTTACTTATTAAACATTGATTTTAACTCTTTTAACTCTTCTTATATTTAAATAATAATAAATGTCCTAATCTAATCCATGTGGACCTAAAGGGTAATATATTAATACTAAGGTTGTTTTTTGTCGAATTACATTTATCCAATAGAATTAGGACATGTGTTAGGGTAATAATAATATAATATTTACCCTTAATTACCCGATTTACTTTTAAACGTGGTAAATTAAAGTAAAATGTTACTGTTCCCCAAAAATTATTTTTATCTTATTGAACCACATTTTAATTACTGATAGAAATTGTGTCTAGTGTATTTATGTAATTAAACTCACATAAGCGGTAAAATTATTTTTTATGTAAATTCGAAAATTCTCGTAGGAGGTTGGTAAAAGACGGTCGAATTTTCAATAAAATATTTATATACCTAAAATTATTATAAAATGACTCCAATTAATTAAATTGAAATTATATAGATATTATGTATCTAGTTTGACTTAAAATACATTTAAATAAAATAAATGATTATTTAAATAAACAGTCGGTTTTAACCAATAACTCAGTGTTTTCACTATTCATCAAAAAATGAAAGTTTTCAGAAAAATACCAAAAATTCACCCTAAGCTAATTTCAATATTCCGATTCCAAAAATGAAGTCCATTTTTATGGATAAAATTTATAAAATTTCAAAAATTTGGAATTACTATTCATAACGTCTAGTTTATATAATATTTTAATAACATATCATTGTTTAGTGAAACTCAATATTGCGTACAACGCAAGATATCGAGGAAGGATGCTCTTGCGTGTAATGCAAGCCAAGAATAGTGTTGTATATACTACAGGATAATATAGTGTTGCGTATAAAACAAGATAATCTTGGTGTAGGAAACAATACAAGACATCAAAGAAATTAATAATATTTCTAATAAAATATCAGGGTGTAACAATATTGGTATTTATATAACCCTTATAATAAAATTATGTTTTGACCATTGGATGTTTAAAAACATAAAATAAATTTAAAATCATGTTTTCAATTAGTAACATTAATGACATGTAATTTGGATAATTTTTAGAGAGAATAAAACAAATAAAACAAATATTTTTATCTACTATTAGGAATATATATATATGTATATATTTATTTATTTATTTTATGAATTATCACAAGAATGAAAATGATTAAATTATTTTATAATAACATATATGAATATATATATATATATATTAATTTATTAAATAATTAGTTTTAAATATAAATTTATTTCTTTATAATGTTATAACTATTGTGTAACTATGAATTATACATTGAAATTATACATGTTAATTACAATTATCATTTTAAAATATTATATATCGTTATTTTGAAAATAACATTATTAATACATGTATACTATTAATTTTAATTTATCAAATATTCATAATATGAAATTTCATTATTCATTTTTAATAAGTATTAAAAAATGAATATTATTTTTATAAAGTTTGATTATAAAATTATTGTTTTTATGAAATTATGCTTACATTTAGTTTTGAAATTAATCTTGTTATATACGATGTTACCCCTTGTTTAAAATGTATAAAATTGATTATTTATATAATACTAATGATATAATAATAATAATATTTAAAATTAATATAAAAAAGAGAACACATGGAAAGGTGTGGGAGGTACATGCTATTGATTCGTTGAGATAGTGGGCGTTGTAGGGGTTCTTATGGTGTTTAATAGAGTCATGAAATTGAAGGAGGTCGAGCCGTCAGGGATATCTGATTGGTCGAGGATTGAGAGGGATCCCAAGTGTTAGATGAAGCATAAGAGAGGCTACAACGGGGCTTCGGCCTTGGAGGCCTGGTGGTGGTCTGGTCGAGTATGCTGAGTTCCAATGAGGAGTTCATGTGTCCTTAGAATTTTAGATTTTCCAAAACTGAGGGTTCTGATTTCATTTTCCTCTTCATCCTAGTGCAATAATGGTTTTTTTGGTAGGTATCTATTTTGTTTGAATCTATTTTCATTCCCAGTTACACATCGATTTCCTCTTTGTAAATCTTGTACATATTTTGCGGACCGTGGATCTCAATACTGATTTTCATAACAGTGTAATATATGTTTAATTGTTTTCATATCATTATATGATTTAAACAACTTACAGTCCTCTTTATCTGCTTAATTTATTTTTCATATTATATTGATACTATGAATGTTTATTTATATCCATTTTGAAATATAATTAATTTATATATTTTCTATTTGGATCTATGTTTTCATATTTCTTTGCAAGATTAGTGTGGTCTTTGTTTGTGATATTTTCGAATCTCCATATGTCACTATTATCTCCATTTTAAATAATTTATTTTACTTTTTTGTAGCATTCTTATTTTTTTCTACATCAGTATTAATATATTGTGCTACAAGATTGAATATGACTATGGATTGAGATTTTAGAAGATTATATATAGTAGTGCATTTCTACCATCTTCCTGAGTTTTTAACACTCTCCCTCAGTTCTATTTTGGGTTCTACATTGACGTCTACATTTGGTGTGTCTATATCTCCACCACTAAACTGATTCTATTTATAGTAAGGTATTAAATTAAATTATATAATTATGTTATTACATGTTTTATAGTCTATTGATTTTATCAAAAAAATTTAAGGAATGAAATGTATAATTAAGAAATTTATTTATTTGTTATTTTAAAATCAAATGTTTAAATTCTTATTAATTTTATTATATGTCGTAATGATGTAGTATTTATTTTTATGTTTAATATAACATTTGAAGGGTGAAAATTATATTTTGCATTATGGTTTTCACTATTAAAATTAATAATGAGTTCGATTTATCAAAGTTGAGTTCTGCGATGTGTATGCACGCCATTGCATTTATATTAGAGCACACCAATAACTCATGCATTGTTTATTATATTCTTTTTTAATGTGAATTCATGCTAAAAATTTATGATGGTCTTATTTTGATATAATGGTTTTATATATTTTATATCTTTCTGATTATGATTTTTTAAAATTTATTTAGTATGGTTATTTTTTTTAATTATTATGATTTTATAAGGGAAGGTTTCTAATTTTGACATACTATATTGATTTTTAATACATATATATATATATATATATCCAACTTTTGCATAATTATTTTTAGAACACATAATGAAAGAGGGCTTAAATATTTACCACATTTAGATTATAAATAATAATTCATATTTTAATTCAAGGATGTGTAGTGAGTCTAATTATTTGATTTGATAACATAAATAAATTATATCAAATTTTTTTCTAATAAATCGTCAACAACATAATTTTTTATCAAAGTTTTTAATTTGATATAATATTTGATATGTTAATGAATTTTTTCATTTATCAATTTTTTTCAAATATATATTCAACAACAATGAATGTTGTAAATGCATTGTCAATTATATACATATATAATTATTGACATATTAAAAATTTGTTGTCTGTTTTGAATGTGCAAAGAAAAACATGTATATATAAGAGGCAAAATTATTTTGGGAAAAAATTATTTTCAAATCCATAAGGATAAATATATATATCACGGTATATGTGTGTGTATATATATATCCATTTATATGTATAAATATAAGTATGAAACATTTATTTTTCATGTATATAATTTTATTGAACTATTCATAAGTTTATTGTCACTTTAATAAAAATTAAAATAGCAATTCATCCTGATATATTTGAAGTAAGGATGTTTCTTCTATATATAATCATGGTCATGTGACATACCATGCATCCCTGATAATATCATGATTTCATTTTAAAATTTAAGGCTAACTTTAGAAATTATTAAATAGGAATATTTATACAATTTTCCTGTTGTTTTAATTAAAATTATTTATTTTTTAAATTGTTTATTTACGAAACATGTTTATTTATTGTATAAAATTATTTCGAGAAGAAAAAAATATATATGCATTTTTGATTGAGTGATCATTTTTTTCATTATTTATTTTATTAATGATTTACATATAAAGACAATCAAATTATGCATGAGATGAATCTTTTTATGATAATACATGGATTATGAGCTAAAATTTTCAAGGTGGTATGGGACACTTTAGATCATTTAATGAATTTATTTCATCTATGATAAGTTTCAAATAAATCAATATTGTATGACAATCTTTGACTTAAATAGATACTTTTATTAGACATGTGAGGAAGGCATGAGACTTACTATATGATGGGTAAGACCTATTATAGCCTCTTGATGCATCAGTAGGTCTCATGAGTAAAGATAGGTCTTTACATGAGGCCTTGATATAATGTTTATGTATGGTCTTTTCATGAGGCCTTGACAAAATGTTTATGATTGTCCTGCATTAAGTATTCTTTAATAATGATTCTACTATGTGGAATTCCATGTGATTATTCAACTAGTAAAATATATATGGATAATGATCATTCTCTTTTGAATTAGTATTAATTAGTTTTATATTTCCAATTTCACATGGCTTAATGTTTTATATTCAAATATATACTTGTATAGAAATTCATTTATAAATAAGAATTAATATTTAGTTTCCAATCCATAATAATAAATGACATTATTTAATCTGAAATTATGAATAAATATTATTTCATGTGTAAATTTGTATCTGCACCCCTGACATGTTATTGAATTATTATGTATGATCATTATCTAATTTATAAGTGGAATTTATGGCATTTCTATTAAAGGGAATGAAAATTTTATAATTTATTTTATTTATAACTATTATATATGTTTAGCTATTTGAGAATGAGTTTATCCTAATATCTATTTCATAATCTCTCAAGAAAATGATGATGACATGTTATGATATAAGTTAATTTCATGATTTAAAACATATATTTGATGAAATGTTTTAATGAAAAATTATTCCTTAATGATTTTGTTTTAATACCCCTTATTGGGAATATATGTGCTCACCTTACATTTCATAAACACTTTTATAGGTTTATGATACTTTTTGCGTTAAAACTCTATTGTGGAAGAAGTCATGCTAAAGAATCATTGTTTTATTTTGTGTTATTTTTGAAATGTAAGTCACATATCTAATTTTCCAAAACATGGGACAATAAAATAACCTCTATTTTAGGTTATGTTGTGTAATTTTTCACGTGTATTCTATAAAAAAAATTTACACAACATTTGTAAAGGCCTAAGTCTATTTTCTTCAGCTTAGGTCTTTATAGGTGGTATTAGTGGAACAACCTAGAGAACTTTAGAAAATTAGAATAGAAATACTAATATAGGCATGATTTATGAAATAAAATTATTTTCATACAATTTTAGATGGAAGGTGAGGGTTTAAAAACCAACCTATTGTCTCTTCCTATTATATTTATTGAGACCATAGTAGCCAAATCATGTTTGGGTTCTTACCATCCTTTTTTCAAACCTACATCTATACTACAAACACCTCTACTGGGTGTCAAACAACACAAATGTACTTTGACATCACCAAGAATTTAGTCAGGTATACTACTTTATGTCACATGAATAAATTTCTTATTATTCTCATAAATGATGTTACTATGAAGGCCTATTATTATGTTTTACCCTTTTTGAGACTTATTAAAGACTTAGAAAAATTCTGAGAATCTGCAAAGGTGGGTGCCCCCCATAGAGCCTATCTATTGCTGGTTTTGATCTTTAGAAGGTATAGAAGGATTTATGATATCTTGTTTTTAGAAAACAATGTTTTTTGACTACTCTATCGAAACCAAGTCTATTATGATATCTCTAAACTTTACACCTCTCAGACAACTCTCTCAAGGACCCAGTTCTATTAGCATGAGTTCAACTGTAGCTGCCTATGGTGCATTTGGGAACATCAAATTAATGAATTTAAAAATGATTTGGGGATCAACCATACTGGATGAACGTTCAAGGAAAGTATATAATGGTGGTGGACTTGGTAAAAAGACATCAAGGATGATGTCAGAAGGTTGGTACTGGTGGATGTGTATGAGTACAATAGATTTGTAAGGGAGGAATTCTATTAAGGGGGGATAATGTGATGCCCCAAACATTTATGACAATAGTGTTAATAATATTTAAGTAATTTTTATACATATTATAATTATTTTATTGAAAATAAATGAATATAATATAGCTAAATTAATGGAAAAAGAAAACACAAAGAACATTTTATTTAAAATTTCGATACATAATTACAAGGGAAAGGACATTAACTAGTCTATAAAACTTATTTCAAGACCGAATAGAGCCATTGTAAGACCACCCAACATCATGATGACAATGAGTGTGTATCCTTCATCCCTTGGACTAACCTAAATAAAAAATTAAATAGTTATAACTATAGTAAGAATGATAAGAGTAAAAGAGATGTATAAAACCATCCCAAATGCAGACAAAGGGACACCAATATTGTTGTGTCCTTAACAACGTAAATATTGACACTTATAGAACCCTTATATGACCATTATGTTTTTAATGTTTTATGTTTTAAAAAATTAAAATGAATTTAAAACAATGTTTTCAATTAATAAAATTAAAAACATGTAATTTTGCTAAAGTGCAGAGAGAATAAAATAAATAATGAAAATATTTTTATCTACTATTAGGAATATATATAGATATAGATATATATATTTTATGAATTATCAAAATTATGATAATGATTAAATTATATTATAATAACAAATATGAAAATATATATATATAAATTTTTTTGTTTTAAATATAATGTTATTACTATATTAAAATAACAAATTATACATTGAAATTATACATGTCAATTATAATTATCATTTTAAAATATTATATATCGTTATTTTGTAAAAAAACTCTATTAATAGTTATTGTCTATTAAAATTAATTAATCAAATATTCATAATAATGTATTTCTTTGTATAATTTTTAATAATTGTTTTAATAAAAATATATATTATTTTTTAATGTATGATTATAAATTTTTTTAAGAAATTATAATTACATTTTGTTTTAAAATTAAACTTATTATCTATTATTTTAACCCCTGTTTAAAGTATATTAAATAGATTATTTATATAATAATAATGATATAATAATAATAATAATAAGTAGAATGAATAAAAAAGTGAAAACATGGAATAGTGGTGGAGGTCCATGCTAGTGATCCGTCGAGTAGGGGAGGTGCTATTGGGGTTCGCAGGGTGTTTACAGGAGTCGTTGTGTTTGAGGAGGTCAAGCCATAAGGGAGAGATGATGGGGAGAGGATTTAGAGAGATCTCTGGTGTGAGACAAAGAAAAAGAGAGGCAGCAATGGGGCTTCAGCTCGACGACAAGGCGGTGGTCTGGGTTGAGAAGGCCGAGTGACAGTGAGGAGTTTGTGCAAAATTAGGATTTTATATTTTCCAAAACTAAGGGTTACAATTTCGTTTTATTATTCAACCTAGTGTTACTTATGGTATTGTTCTATAGGTTTTTATTTTTTTCCAATCTATTGACGATATTTGTTTTATGTCGATTCCGTTTTTTTCACTTCTATTCATATTTTCTGGACTGTGGATCTGAATATTGATTTTCTTAATAGTGTAATATTTGTCTACTTGTGGACTTATTGTTATATATTTTTATTAACTTACGGTCATTTTTATCTTCTTAATCGATTATCCATATTATATTGAACCTATCGACATTTTATTATTTCCATTTTGTGATAGAATGAATTGTTATATTTTTTGTTTGGATATGTGTTTCTATCTTTCTTTTCAATATTATTAGGGTCTTTGTCTATGATATCTGTGTATCTCCGTCGGTCCACAGATAACCCTATTATCACTATCTTAAATAATTTTTATCAATTTTGTGTTCCAGTATTATTTTTTTTTTCTGCATTAGTATTTATTTCTTGGAATGAAAGGATGAATATGCCTATAGATTGACATTTTTGAAGGTTATAAGTATAAGTGACTTTCTACCCTCTTCCTGATTTTTGTACTCTCTACCTTAGTTGTATTTTGGGTTCTACACTGACCTCTGCATTTGGTGTGTCAAATTTTTTGTCAATACACTAATTGTATTTATGGTAAGGATCTAAATTATAATTTCTAAATTATGTTGTTACTTGTTTTACTATATATCTAATTTATCAGACAATTTTAAGGAAAGACAAATATATAATTCAAACACCTATGTGTTTGTTATTTCAAAATAAAACATTTAATTTCCTATTACTTTCATCATCTATCATAAGACATTTTTTATTTATTTTTATGTTTAAAATTATTTTTCAAGGGTGAAAATTATATTTTCTATTATGGTTTTCACTTTTGATATTAGTAATGTGTTCGATTTATCAAATTTCAATTTTCTGTTGCATATGCACATCATTGCATTTATATTTAAGCACAATGATAATTCTTGAATTATTTATATGTTCATTGGTAATGTAATTTAAATCAAAAAATTTTCTATGGTTTGATTTTGATATAAGGGTTTTATTTATTTAAAACCTTTCTCATTATGGTTTTATTTTTTAATTTATTTAGTATGTATTTTATTTTTTATTGATTCTCTTTTAGAAGGGAAGGTATTTAATTTTCATAAACTAGATTTTTTTGTAACACACACACAAATATGTATATCAATCAAAACTTTTCATAGTTATTTCTGGATCACATAATGAAAGATGTATTAAATATTTATAGTATTTAGATTATAAATTGTAATTCAAATTTTAATTCATGGATGTGTAGTGAGTTTAATTATTTGATTTGGTTTAATAAATATATTATTTCTATAAAAATTATGATTTAATAAATCTTCCGCAACATAATTTATTATCAATGTTTTAAATTCTATATCATATTTGATCTACAAATGATTTTTATCATTTATGGATGTTTTTCTCAAACATGTATTCTGCAACAATGAATGTTTTAAATTCTAGGTCAATTATATACATATATAATTATCAACATATTAAACATTTTTTTGTATGTTTTGAATGCACAAAGTCAAACATTCAAATATAAGAGATAAAATTATTTTTCAAAAAAAATATTTCCAAATCCATAAGGATATATATATATATATATCAAGGTATATTTATATATAAACATATAAAGGTATATGTATAAATATGAGGATGAAACTTTTATTTTTCTGGTATATAATTGTATCAACCCATTCATAAGTTTATTGTCACATTTCAAAAAATATGCATAGCGTGTCATATTTATATATTTAAAGTAAGGATGTTTCATTTGCATATAATCATGGCCATGAAACATACCTCACATCCCTAATAATTTCATGATTTTATTTTAAATTTTAAGGCTAACATTATAAATTATTAAATAAGTGGATTTATATAAGTTTCATTCCACGAACCGCTTTCACCAAAAGGAGGGAAGGGTCAGCAGATTTCCAGGCCCGTCCTTCATTAAGTTGAAGGAGAGATAATGACCCCCGAAACTCGCCTTCAGCAGGTCCCGTAGTGGCGACCTGCACCAAGGGAATGAAATCACACACAAAATCATTAATAGGATTGGGAGATAAGATAGTGAATCCCACAACACCAAACTGAAAGTGAAAGTAAAGCCAATAACCATTCCCAATGCATGTTACAAAATTAAAATCCACAATATATAAGGAGACTACAAAGAAAAATACCAAAAGAAAGAATAAAAGAAACTATGATGATTTGTCACAAGGTCTGAGCTAGTACGGTCGATCACAATCCCCTAAGTCCTCTTAGAAAGCTGAAAGTAGTTATATATGCGTAGGGTGAACATAAAAGTATACTCAGTAGGGAAAAACCAAAGACTCTCGTGCACAAGTGGGGAGGCATACTAATGCCATGTGAGAAAAGAGATAACCAAGAACCTAACAAGGAAACTAACCACCCAATCCTCACTAATGAACACTCCCCAAATAACGCAAGTCAAGTAATGTATAGTAATATAACATCGATGTTTGGGTACCCCGCACCACTTCCCACTCGTTATTGAAGACATCCTATGCATCGAACCAATCCCGCCATTCTCATCATAGTCCCACTGCCATTCCCCGCAAACACACACCTAGGCCACAACCACACATCCCGGCCGCAAACACCTGGGCCACAACCACTAACCCGCCCGCAGACACCTGGGCCACAACTCTCACACATAAACACGTAACCATGCCTGCAATAACCTAGGCCAGAACAACAACTACCACGCCCGAAGACACCTGGCCCTCATCCCGAAGATACATGGGAAACCACCTGCCCGCACACACCTGGGCCAACCACCACACTACCCTGCCCGAAGATTCTTGGGATAAAAATGGAATTCAGACCATCACATCCTGCCCAATGATACTTGGGCTATCCGAGAAAGGGAGCAAGAAGGAGATAATAACCAGCCACTAATAGAAGTGTTGGGAAAGCACCCTCCCCCATGAAATGGGGGTGTTCGGCACAATGTTCTCAACTTGGGTGGGGCACGAATAAGAATCAAAAAAACTACAAGTATATGTATAGGTAACAAGCACTCACCCAATCTCGGTTTTTGTTCAGCCAGCCTAAAGAACAGTATCCTTACTATTCGTTCATAAGAGAAGAGAACATCACCAATGACCAAGTCACAACTCAAATCAAACCAAATCCCCATTTTTCCCATCCTTGGTTTCATATTTAGTAATAATGTTTATATATGAATCTACACCACTAGGAAACTAACAGTATAAGCACAAACCATGGGAAAAAGTTACACCCAACAACAATTTAAGCATTCACACCCGGTTCTCTTGCAAAGTCACAACAACAAAGTGATTAGTGAGATCCCACAAATTACTGGAACAAAATAAACCCTGAGATACATCCCCATGTCCCCAAATTCCAAGAGCCAATGATCTCTCACCAATAGAGGATCCCACCCCAATTTGTGATATAAGCAGAGTAATCACACAACCTCAAATTCACAACCAGCAAAAGTACAACAAAATGGGATCCCAACCCCACCCGTATCACCCCAAAAATCAGTCAGTGAAAGAAAAAACCTACCTGCTACCACCACACAAGGCAGACCCATGTAGGTATTTTCATATTTAAAAGATTTAACACGCTCCATGTTTTCAATTCCACTGTACATTAACCAGGGTTATCACATAAAAGGGTTTATCCTGGTGATTTCAGTTTATTTAACCGAGTATACGTAATTAACCAATTCCATGTTATGGCTATTTAAATATCCAAGAGCGCCAAGGTTCAATATTTCACAGAGAAAGACCACCAATAGCCATGATTTTTAGTAGGTGTAAGGCCACACAATTCATAAATCATTAATCATGAAAGAGGATAAAAACAGAACAGAATCATCGATCACACCCCTCCCCTTCATTCTTTAGAATCCATTTATTATCGTCATTAATGTTTGGTTCAACCAATTCTATAGAAGTATTAGCATACACACCCTACAAGATACACAGAAAGGAGATACGATGGTGAAACCTCTGCTTGACTGATCAAGGATTGAAGTTAAGTCCTCAGGTGAGTAGGTGCTCCACGGAACACGATCAATGGAATCTTCACGAGGTTACAACTCATTAGGAGGAAGGGTACTCCGAGCACAGGTGAACGAGAAAAAGAAACGTAGAGAGAAGCATCTAGGATATGAATGATGATAAGGGCTACAATACAGAACTCCTAGACGGTTACGATATGGAGAGAAATTGCGTAAGGAGAGGGATCGTGGGTTTACCACGTGGCTGGCACACCCCACACGTCATTAAAGGGTCCCCACCTTTCGGGGTGTTTTAAACCGACGCACACCTCATGGTTTTTGTTTTCATTAAAGGGGTACCTCACCAATAATTTAATTTAAACTGGCATTAATGGGCTATAAAACAGGATTAAAGGGGTCAAAACGCAGCTTAAAATCCAATTTGCACAAAAAGAGGCACCGCTAGGAAAACCTGTGGTCAACAGTAGGCTAGGTCTACCGGTAGGCCGAGCCACCTGTAAGCTGAGTCTACCGGTAGGCCAAGCTTCTGGTTGGCCAACGCTACTGGAAGACCAAGCCACCAGTAAGTCGCGTCTACTGGTAGGTCGAGCTACTGGTAGGTCGAGCTACCAGTAGGCCACAACAACGGTAGGCCGAGCTACCGGTAGGCCTGCTACTGGTAGACCGAGCTACTGTTAGACCGAGCTACCTATAGACCGAGCTTCCGGTAGACCGAGCTACCGGTAGACCGAGATACCGGTAGACCGAGCTACTTGTAGACCGTGCTACCGGCAGACCGAGCTACCGGCAGACCGAGCTACCGGCAGACCGAGCTACCGATAGGCTGAGCTACCGGTTGGCGTGCTACCTATAGACCGAGCAATTGGTAGTCCGAGATACCAATAGACCGAGCTACCGGTAGGCCAAGGCTACCATTAAGCTTCACTGAGAAGCTGTGATAGCTTCCAAGACTACCTCGAACACATAAACAACACATGTTTACTAAGTAATGGACCCCAAAAACCCAGTCCATTACATTTCAAGTTTTTTCATTGAAATGAGTTCTTTTATAATTTTTTATGTGTGAAACATGTTTATTTATTATATAAAACCATTTCAAGAAGACAAAACTATATATTCATTTGTTATTGAATGTTTATTTTTTTCATTATTGATTTTATTTATGATTTACAAATAAAGGCAGTGAATTTAAGTATGTGGTGAATCATTTTTGATAATACATGGATTAAGAACTAAACTTTTCAAGGTAGTATGGGACACTTGGGATTGTTTAATGAATTTATTTCCTCTATTATAATATTTAAAAAATCAATGTGGTATGGGACACTTTTATTTAAAGAAATAATTTTATTATACATGTAAGGAATTCATAAGAGTAATTTTGTGATGAGTGAGGCCCGCTATAGTCTCTCGATGCAATGTTTGGTCTCGTGATAAAAGATAGGTCTTGGAATGATTCCTTGATAGAATGGTTATGTATGTTCTTTACATGAGGCCTTGAAAAAATGTTTAAGATTATCATTCATTACGCATTCCCTCACAATGATTCTAGTAAGTTAATGTCCATGTGATTATTCAACTAATAAAATATCCATGGCTAATGATCATTATCTTATGAACCAGTATTAATCAGTTCTATATTTCCAAGTGAACATGGATTAACGTTTTATATTTAAATATATAATTGTATAGAAATTCATTTATAAATAAGGAATAATATTTTGTTTCCAAGTCGTAATGATAAATGAAATAATTTTATGTGAAATTATTAATAAATATTATTTCATCTGTAAATTTTTATCTACACACCTAGAATGTCATTAAATGATTAATTATGGTCATTTTCAAACTTATAAGTGGCATTTAATGCATTTATGTTCAACTGCATGCATATTTGATAATGTATTTTATTTTTAACTCTTAGATAAGTTTATCTATTTGATAAGGAGTTTATCCTAAGAGTTGTTTTAGAATATCTCATGAAAATGATGATGAAATGTTTTTAGAAAAGTTAATTTTAGGATTTAAAAAATGTATTTAATGAAATGGTTTAAAGAAAATTTATTTCTTAACGGGATTATTTCGAAACCCCTTACTGGGCATATTTGTGCTCAACCTATATTTCATAAACAATTTTACAGGTTTAACATACATACTGCATTAAAACATTGTTGTGGAAGAAATCACACTGAAGAATAAATATTTTCTTCTGTGTTATTTTTATAATGTAAGTCATGTATCTAATTCTCTAAAACATGGGTAGGTAAAAGATCCTATGTTTTATGTGATACTGTTTAATTATTTATGTATATTTTACAAAAAAAATTACACAACATTTGTAAATGACTGAGTCCACTTGCTCATGCTCAGATATATATAATAAGAATTGAATATTTATATTCCTTAATTATATTATCAACATGTAAAAAAATATCCAATATATATTGAAATATTTTTTTATATTTTTAATCTTATTATTTTAAACTATTCTTGAGTAACTAGGAGATAAAGATTAGAGAATGAGATTTATTGAAATACTATTATTCATCATGGATAACAATTATTATAATCAATCAATGTACTCTACCAACTATAGTACATATGTTCCAACCTAGATTTTATCTTACAACTTATATGTGTTAAATTTAATGATAATATCACTTTTTAAATATTCACATTCTTCTTGAAAACATATTAGTGATGACAAAACATGTTGTAAAAAAATTTTCCCCATGTTTATTTCAAAAATCATTATAATTTATAAAATAATTATGATGAAAACATTTTATTTATCATCCATATATCTCCAACAATAATCCTTGTCCCCCTAAAATTGTTTTTCAGCTAGATCATCAGTTAATGGGGACTAAAAAATGTATAATTTACTCTCATATATTAGTACTATGACCAATTTCTTGCACCAATCTTAGAAAAATTTCCCACTCAGGGAATGTACTTTTTCTAGCATTTATCACATTGATTCTAGGATATTATATTTAATTTTTATAAAAATAAAATCTTAGAATATTAATAATTTTATTTTTAATAATGATATTTTAGGCTTTGAAAATTTATAAATCATATATTTCTCCCACTATTTCATTCAATTCCTAAAATACCTCAACTAATAAATTCAAAATACTCAGTCACTTAAGTGGTCTATTTTAAAATTATCCTATAAAATCTCTTATTAGGTTGATCTATGATATCATCATTAGTCCAATATTATATAATATGATTTTGACTCTCTAGTTAACATAACTCATGGATCATTAATCCATTTAGTAGAGTCTATAATCCTCTAAATCGTTATCATTAATTTACTCAAAAATTTATTCTAAAATCACAAACATATAGATAAGGATATTTCTATGATTCCAATTTTTTCTATGAAAACATGTAACTCTTGATAGAACACCCTCATTGATGGAGGCACCCACAACCTTGGCTGACCAGATTCCTAAACTCTTTTCATTTCAACTTGAGTGGTGGAAGGTGTTTATGACTTAATATTTTCATAAAGTTGTTTTAAATATCTTTTAATGAATTTTTAAGATGAAGTATTACCAAATTTATCATGGTTATTACTATGTGATTATTATCCAAACATTAACCATGGATAAATTTAAAACATTCATAATGTGTTAATTTATTTTTAATGTGTAATTTATAATTATTCTTTGTAACATAATATAAAAAATATCTTCACAAATATAATTAACCATGCATGGAAAAAGAAATAAATAGTCACATTTTGTTTAAATAATTCTTATCTGATCAAGAATATGTTAGATTAACTAAGAACCTAAAGAAAAACCCTTCAGTCATATATAGCACAAGTTTTGGTTCCTACTTTGTCTAATTCATCATGTTGAGTTTTTTCTATCGTCAAGCTGTATTATGAACCTTGTCTCTTTCATCCCCATCATTATACAATAATATTTACAAATTTTTGAGAGGATCTTAGGGATGAAGGATACATATGAATGATATATATGTTAGATATATATACCCATATACATATAATGAGGTCATGTATGATGCATATATTTTCACTTATTAATTAATTATTTCAGACTTTCCGCATTATAAAAATAAAATATATAAATGATAAAAACCATACATACATTTTTTGACCACAAACTAATTTTTTTAGAAATACAGAAACATGTATAAAAAACTAAATATGCTAAAATTATATGTTTATTGATTTTTTATTAATTAAAATACCAATAAAATATCTATAATTTAATTATTATAAATTATATCAGATATAGAAAATTTATTTATATTAAAAATGTTTTTATGAAAATTTTAATAATAATTTTAATTTTGTATATCTCATAAATAATTTCATATGGAAATTCAGGATAACACATAGACTAGAATGCATGATTAGGTATGGAAATACCTAAAATGGGTCTAGTTGACCCAAATAGAATCCAGGTTAGGAAAGCATTGTCGTTCCCATGCATGTCATTTTGTTGGTTCCACCCCATTGACATATTTTGGGGTCAGTGGAACCAGTGGTGGGAGAGGCCCACAAACATTTAATTAATTAAATTTTAATTTTTAATCAGACACAACCCCTTATTGTTTTATATTTTTCATATTTTTTAACTCCACTACTCATTTAACAACCCTTTTATACAATAACTTGTTTGATTTTTAAAATCATAATACCCGAATTTATATAAATATTTAGATATCAAAATAAAGGACATATAATAAGAAATGGAAGTGTTTTTATTATAGTTAGATACATATCAGGTCACTATAATTAAATTAAACAATATTCAATTTAAATTATATCATATATAATTCAATAACAACTCTGATGCTAGTTGAAGGAACCCAAGAAGGAAATAAGAATCAATAATCATTTTATTAAAAAAACAAGACCAATATTTTACACCCAAATTTTATTAATATGTATGGGTTCAGTTTTGGATCATATGAAATTAAATTCATATATATATGTAAAAAACCCCATTAAATTCAATTATTCAATTCCTAGGTTCTAACATGGAATATCACAATGCTTCATAACCCTCAATGATCACAACTAGGACACATTGTCAATTAATTTATTGAATTTGATTAGACCTGTTTCTTCTATTAAGATCCACTATATAAACCTTGACTGATGAATTCATATTTGGAAAATTCATTAAAACTATTCCACTTACTATTCATGTGAAAAAACTTTCTTAAATAGTTTGGTTAACTCTTAAAAATTGTAGCTAATTTTGTAGATAAGTTAAACCAATTAAAGGGGCCCAAATGAGACAAATGAAATAATAAAAGTGTAATATATTTCATAAATATTTTAGCAATGACTTTTGAAACTATTTAATTTCATATAATGAACATTGGACCATTACCTCAGGTTGTTCCCCCTATAAATATTTAAAAAACATTGAAGGTGCAATGTTTGTTGGAAAAATAATATTTTTGATGTATTTTCTTTTATACATAAATAATTTATGAATTACATGATAAATTAATTAAATTCTCAGTGTTGAAAACATGAATAATATATAATTAAAATTATCTATGTAATTAATTATTATTATTCACACCCGAGAATTCATATTCCACCGTATTTCGTGCCCACATCATCTTAGAATCCAACTCATCTGAATTGGGGTAACTTGTGAATAATAATTCCATTCAACTCGATTAGACCATACTTCGATATTATTGAATCATAATAAAAAAATATAGGTATCTAACAATACATCATGGAGCCTAAAGATACAAAGATGAGTCATAGCTATGACCACCTCCTACAAACACAGGTTGTGTAATATAATTTCGTTATATCATGAAATATTATAAATAAGGATTTCAAATTTGTGTCATCATACTATATTATTTATTTTTCATTGGTTTAAAATATTGGATAAAATTCCATTCATCTACTATGGCTATGGATTTAGTCAATGAAACACCATCCATGGCAAGTGGCCAAAGATACCTTCATCAAGTAATTGGAAGTGATAAATCCTATATCGGTCATTTATTCGATGACATACCACCAATGAAAAACCCAAGGAAGAATTCCTCTCCAAAAATATAATCTATCCTTATTTTTATCGTGCATAAAAATTCATGATCAAATTATATACATTGATGACGATTTGAAGTTGAGAGACTAAGAAACATTCTCATAAATAAGAATATCTAATGACACTCAAAACATTAATTGTTCCTATTGGCGAACCAGTCCTCCTGATCTCCTATGATCGAGAACTCCAAATGATAAATTCAAAAGACAAAGTCCAAAGGCTTATGAGATCAAAAAACATAATTGTTAGAAATAATTTATGTCCTATTAGTAGTATGTGTGTACACCATAGGATAAACTTTTATTATTACTTTCACAGTATCCCAAGGTTATCATTATAGATAGTAAATGATATAACCTTTTGAAATAATAATAATATAAAAAAATTTCTATGTAAATAGTTTACATAGAATAAATAACACTATTATAAAAATAAATCATCACGCTTAACTATAAATATACATGAAAAAAGTAATTGAAATGTCCACTTCATGGTGGGTATAGAAAACTCACCTTTTCAAAAACTACTACTAATATTTGTTTAATTATGTTACTTTTAGGAATTTTTTTAATCTATATATTTTATTTCTATATTCATATATTTATTTTGTAAAAAATGGTCCCTAAATCCATGTATTATAAATAATATTTTTTAAAAACATTTTGTTATGTTGCTGAACATGTGAACAAACCTATCTATGACTGTCCACTAAATGCAAGGTAGTTACATTTATTTAATTATGATTTTATTTTTTATACTACTTAGATAACAATTTTCACTACCAATAATTATAAAATTTATCTTTACCCCATTATAAATTATTTTAGGTATAATTATTATATGTTAGATAACATAATAGGGAATGATATAGAGGTAGAAAGGTAGGAATAAATTTAATCAATATTTAATATGTTTAATGGTAGTTGAACTAATATATTTTTAGTATTTTTCAATCAATAATCATTAAACCATTGATCTTTTAATATCCATTAATTTTTACCAATAATTTATAAGTAATATTCTCATGATTGGTTATTTTGAACTAATTATGATTATTAATTCATAGGTTTCTCTAAATTGATAATGGTTAGAGGTCAATTTTTTCCAAGCCATAATTTGGTGTTCCCTTTAATGAATGTTTTTATGACATTAATGTAATAAATAAAAATATATATAAATTTTCAATGATAATTAAAATTATATCTATTTACAAATTTAAATGTATTACAACTATGTTTATTTATCATTTTTCGAGACTTACATACCACTTTATCCAGGTATATGACGAGTGATTTAAGATATTTCAGTAATAATATTTTATGGGTTTCTGTTGAATTGTTTTTTATAGGGGATTATATTTTATCTTAAACCCATTATTATATTAGAAAGTTATTTTCATGTTATTGAGTCAAGAAGTTTATTGAAATGGGTTCTGAGTGTTGTTCATCTAGGATACATATTTCATTATATTTTTTTCATGTCTAATGATTTCTACAATAAGAAATTCATTCATTAATTCTATTATTCTCATGCCTTGTTAATTTAACCAAAAAAATTTGAGAACTTCCATTTTAGATGGGGATTTACGTCACTGAATGTTTATATAGAATGTCACATATATGAACTATAAAGAAAAAAGTTCATAAATTTTTAAATATTTAGTGTTTATTTTTAATATATAGTAAATTAGATTGAGATATTTCACATAATTGACAATATGAATTTTGAATTAATCAAGATTAAGGTAATTTCAAATAATAATTGTTTAAAGGCCATCTTAATGAAATAATATTAATATTAAATATAAATGTTTAGTGCATGGAATAAATTGTGTAATGTTTAATATTTTCATTGATGAAATATAAAGCATCTTTCTATATAAAAACAAATCATTACTAATTTCATTGATGGGTCTAGATACATCAAAATGTTTATTATAATTTACAATACCTTGTTTTAGAACCCTATATGTTCACTCTTCAAGGAATCCACTCTTCTTAACCATACTAAATATACCATTATCCATTACTTCAAGGTAATCAACATTAATAATATTTATATATAAAATTTATAACTATATGATAATAATATTTATTGGTTGGTAATTGAATTATCATTTTGATCTCCCTACTGATTTTTAAATGGATTTTTGTAAAATAGATAGATAATTGACTAATAGAAGATCATTAATACATTTAAATGTGTTGGAAATTTATGAGTATTAATATATTAGTCATTTGAAAATTTCCCCCATTCATATGGTTCTCTCAAAATAATATAATTTTCTTATGATATTATACGATTTTGAGTTTAGAAATAACCTTGATTTCACTCAGTCAATAGAACCTATAAAGAGTTTATTTGAGATCATGGCTAACGATTTTCAAACAATTAATTTAAGGGTGACTCCCCATACCTATTTTTCATCAAACTACTTATCTAGATATTTTCTTTTAGAAGTTTTGTTATCTTTGAACCGAGGAGGTCCTAATAGGTAAGGTTAGTAATCCATGTTAAAAAAACAAGAATGGTATTGGTCTTGAGTAATTACTTTCTTTCCATAAATAGTAGTTATTTTTTTGAATAGATTAGGATCCCTTTTTCGGAATTTGAGTGAAACCAATTTTCTTATGGATTTTATTATATGAGGTAGACATTGATAATTAAATCATTAAATACAATTGATATCTAAAACCATGAGAAAGATTCTCTATAATATCCCCTAACAGCATCCTATCATTTCATGTGGTCATGTTTGATGTTTTTTAGTTGGATTTGAAGAGTCGGGTCTGCACCTAATTTTGATTTTTTATTATAATTTACATTTAAGATCAGGTATGTAGATGAAAACCACCAATATTTAATATATATATAAGATCATTAATATTTAATTTATTAATAATTTATATTATGAATTTCCTCATTTGAATTATTCATCGTTGATAAAAAATCTATCTTCACTCTTGTTTTCTTGTCTTTGCGACAAATAATCTTAGTAAGTATTCTATTAGATGAATTTGAAAATTATCTTCAAATCATTGAATAACATTATTAATTTTTGGGTTAGTATCCTAGAAGGATTATGTTCTTTATATTATTCATAATTGATCACAACATTCTTATTTTATTGTCTCTATAGTTTTATCAGAAAGGGAGGGAGGAATAATTTATCTCTAAGAAAAATTCAACTATAGTTAATCTATCTATTGTGTCAATATACCTCTCATGAAAAAATTATACATTTTTTAAAATATACATTGCGTTAAATAATGATAATCTCATAATGGAACTTATCCACATACTTATTCCATGTCATTCCCAACTTCAAATATAAAAATAAAATAATTATAATTATAATATCTGATGACACGTGTTTACTCAAACATAATTTCATAAATAAATAAATTAATATTTACTTAAATATTATTAAATAAAAATTTATAATTTCTAATAGATCATTAAAATAAGTCCCTATGATTTGATAAAATATTATATTAACTAATCTTCTATTGTATATATACTACCCAAGAATTTATTCAGATATATATCAATATTTCCCTTCAATTTACTATCTCTGTGGTATATATACTACCCAAGAATTTATTTTTGAAAAATAAATGATTTAATAATTGGATTTTATATATCAATATTATTTTTAATTAAAAAATAAATTTTTATTAAAATATTACTAAAGCTCTAAGGGTTTTATGAGACAATATCATTTTAAAGGGATTATTTTTGTTCAAATTTTCAACGATGAAAGTATATGATTTATCTCTCCCAAATATTATGTATTTTCTTATCCACTGGTTATTTATGGATATAAAAATTTTTATTACATTTTTTAACATTACGTTCTCAAAATACCAAAATGACATCATTATGAAAAATTCTCTTCATTTATCTCTTCGACCAGGGATACTTTCTTATATGTCTATATTTTCATTGAAATGTTTTTAATATTTTCTTACTATTTAATTAAATTAATTTTTATAAATATTTATTTATTTAAAATTTTAAAGGTATTTTTCTTTTCATATTCCAAATGTGGTACATATGACTTTTTACTGAAAATGTTAATGTAATTTTCTTCTTCAAATACCCCACATTATTAGATTTCCCTAATATCTAGAGAACTATATTCATTAATTTTCCTTTATAATATTCATTTTATACTTTAAATGAAATTATATTCCTTATTTTTTTATTAGATTTTAAATAATTTATTTCAAATGAAAAGGATATTTTCCTCAGGAAATGTTCTAGGGATATTTTAAATGAACTTTTATCTTTATGAACATCCTTTAATGAATCTTTTGGTTTAATAGGGATATTATCCTTTGTTACCATATTTTATTATCTAGATGGTTTATGATGATTATTATTAAATTTTTATCCAACCTATATTGTTAACAAGGTTTATGAAATGATGATATGATAAATGTTTTAGGATTTTATGGTACACATACATATGTTTTTCATTATATGTTAGGTGGTTAGGTTATAAACCATAGTTTTGTTAGTCCATTATATCCCACTAATACATTATGAAATGGTGGGTATCTCCTGATATAATAAGTACTAGAATGGAGATTTAACATAGTTCAATAATGTATTTCTTTTAACATGTTTTTCTGGGGAGTGAACACTGACTATGGCAATGATGCAATGGTGAGTGAACCCAATATACTATGATAGTCATGAAATTAATCATTTTATAAGGAAATGATTTTATATTATTATGTGTATTAATAAAATATGTATTCTGGTTATGATATATTTTCATGGAGGAGGATTCCATACTCTTTTGTCTTATTTCATTTGTTTGAAAAAACTGTACATGGTTTTACATGATTAATGATCATTGAATGATTAGGTACGATTAACTTAAGTTTTAATTATATCTTAAACCATTATTATTATCTTATTATCACTTATGATAATTGATTTATATCTCTTATGTTTACCCTTACTCAGCATGTATGATCACACTATCTTTTATTTACCTTCATTGGGTTATTAAGAATGGTTTTATGTATTATATTCCAAAAAAATAGTGCTAGTTTAGATAAAAAAAATTATAAACATCTAGATATATTATATACCAGTTGTTTTCATATTAATGTGTATACTAAACCTATATGGTCCTCAAAGGGTTGTTATTATGAAATTTATTGAATAATCATCTAAAATGATCTAATATAAATGTATGAAAATTATGGGTCTCTATAGTTGGTATTATAGGTTTGGTATAATTAGTGTTAGAAACTAGGATGATGGAAATTAAATGAAAACCCATAGAATAATACTATGTTTTGGATAGTATAATATGTTATGGAAAATAATGTTTTGTGGTTTCTCTGATAAAATTCATATATGTCCTGATACTACAAGTGGATGTGGCTTTGTCATAAATTCATATAGGGATGATAAACATGAAAAGAGTTATTTGAGTATATCTCGATTATCATTCAAGTGCATCGTGAATATACCATTACTATGAACTATGTTATACAATCCCATGGGATATTCTTAGGTCAATTCCCTTTTTCATTAACACCCATTCTGAAGGATTTGAATAATATATTGACCATGAATGACCGTTGTTAAACCAATTTTTTCAAATATTGAAAAAACTATCAAGATTTCAACATCCAATTAATTATTTTTCATGACTAATCAATATAATTAATGATTCTCAATGTTCAAGAAAACCATTTTCGATTTAATATGGAATTACTGACAGAATTGATAAGTCGAGGTGGTGAAAAGTACCACAAAATATAATAGTTTATTATTTGTCATTATTTATATAAATTCAATCGTATCATGAAAATAATCAAGGAATGGTTTTTATATCCATAAATATTAGATTTTATATTTGAATTAATAACTTATAATCATACACTAATCTTATATCAAAACTATAATTTTTACCCAATTAATTATTATGGGAAATTTTCACTACAAATATTTTTATTCTTATTCTAGATTAAATTATGAAAATTTGGACATAGATAGTCTTTGTTTATAATATCCATATCTATTACCAAGTAAAGGAATTAAAATTTAATATTATTAAACAATATATTATTGTATATCTATTTAAGGATAAATATGTACTTAAAAATTAAATTAAATATAGTTTATGGTTTTTAATTCTTATTTAAAGGGTGTATTTATCTCATATGGATGACAACAAATAAACATAAAATAAATGCCTATTATATTTGAGTTTTTTGAGGTCATTAATAATGTGTTTCCTAAAATTTATATGAATTATTATGTTTCATTTTTAGTAGAAATAATACCTGATTATAAACCAATTTTCAAGATTCTATATAGAATACATCTGGTTGATATTCAAGTGTTTCAGAAGAAATTCCAAGAAAATATTGATAAAGGATTCATTCGGCCAAGTTCATCACCAAGTGTTGAACTAGTAGTTTTTTAAGAATAATTATTAATCAGTTTGATTAGACTTTTATTATCAGAATCTTATTATAATCATGATTAAATATAACTATTATTTACCATGTACTGTTCAATTTTTTGATCAATTATTAGGATCTTGATATTTTTACATGATATATCTTCCCTTTGTATACGATCAATTGTGGTTAAAAACGTAATACATACCCAAAGAAAATTTACCTATGAGGCATGTACGAAATGAATTTATAGATATTAAATTTTCTATTACTACCCCCTCTACCTTCATGGATTGAATGAGTAGAGACATTAGTGGTTAGATTGATTAGTCTGTGGAAGTATTTATATAAATTATTATTATATATTCAAAGAGTACAAAAGATTAGTAATTTCACTCAAGGATTGTATAAAATACCCTAAGGAAGGATAATATGTATGAACAATATACAATGTGTGAATTTCTACTCTAATAGATTCTTTTTTGGGACATATGATCTCAAGAAATGGTATATCAATGGATCCATCAAAGATGGAGGTTATTGAATGTTAGATTCGAAAAACCATTGTGTTTAAAAGACATATTTTTTATGTATTTTATAGATATTATATTCACATTAGGAAAGATTTATTATTTCCATCTTATATTATGGACATGTTTAGATGGAATGTATATTTGTTCCTTTGGGTTGTTGACTGTACAAAAAATTTCAATGAATTGAATAAAAGTTTGGTCAGTGAAATTATTCTCA
This sequence comes from Viscum album, assembly GCA_963277665.1. Lineage (NCBI taxonomy): Eukaryota > Viridiplantae > Streptophyta > Magnoliopsida > Santalales > Viscaceae > Viscum > Viscum album. The sequence goes on from OY728125.1 coordinate 1,924,385,280, forward strand.
CACTATGCTACTATAGAAAAGGGTCTATGATTTATAGTGATTTATCAAAAAATGGGTGGGATGTGTTCTCTTAAATAACTATATGGTTATTACTTATAAATTAATACAATTTATGGTTCAAGAGAAAAATTACCTCACTTAGGATTTGGTATTAGAAGTGATAGTATTTTCATTAAAGATATGATGGAATTATCATTATGGATAAACGTATGAACAATATAATGGTCAAAAATGATTGATATATATAATAAAGTATAAATAGATGAATATATTACAAAGGGTAAGGTTGGATTTGATCAAATATTATTACTATTCAATACACAACTACCATGGTAATGCGAACAAGGTGGCTAATGTTTTGAGAAAAAATGGTCATGAAAATTTAATTATGATAAGGATAAAGATATCAAATATTTACAGATTTTAAATGTATGATCCATGGAATATTAAAGGAATCAGATAAATGATATATTTATAAAATGATTATAAAACCATATATCTATGTAAATATTAAAGAGGTGTAAATAAAGTATGTGGATCTTCAAAAGTAGTATGAAATGATCCTAGGTTCATCCTTGATTATGATGGAATGATAATGTTCAATAACTGAGTATGTGTCCCATAAATACTAGACCTGAAGGAGGAACTTTTATAATAGGATCATAAATCAACATTATCTATTAATCATATAATTAAAAAGATATATATAGACATAACTATTTATTTACAGTGTGACAACATGAAGATAGATATTCCAAGGTATACATATTTGTTCTTTATAAGTAAATAAGTTTAGACTATGTAAGAGATGTTGAAGGGGATTCTATAATCATATCAGAATGAAAATGGGAATAAATCACCAAGGATTCCATTTTTACTCTCCCCAAAACTTATAGTGGCTATAATTCTATTTGGGTTGTAGTTGATTTACTTTCGAACTGAGTGCATATCATTAATATCTAAGAATATTTATCTATTGAAACACTTTATAGATTAAAAATTATGGATGTGGTAAGGAAACATGGTGTATCTGAATATTTTATATTTTATCAACATCATAGGTTTACATATATGATCTGGAAAATTCTTCAACAAGATCTATATACAGTGTTGTGTTACAATACTTCTTATCATCAACATATATATTTTTAATTTTACGGGACCATTGAAACCATAGATGATATGTTCAGATCCTAATCGATATATTTAAAAGGATTATGGGATAAAAACCTTTGTCGTGTTTATTTTTATTAAAAAAATATATTTCGTTTGAACATTGAAATGGATCATTATAAGGCCATCTATTAATATAAGTGTATATCTCCAACGTACTCTAATGAAGCTAGTAAAATAAACCTATTGGGACCTAAGGTATATAAGGAAATTTTTGACAGTGTTAAAACCATTTATAATCATATAAAGAATCTTATAATCTATATAATTTTAATTATAAAAATCATTACAGAGATCTATAGTTTGATGTCGGTGAGAAGGTATTTTTTAATTTACCTATGTAATAAGGTTATGAGATTCATAATAAAAGGAAATATAAGCCTTAGGTATAATGTTCACTTTATTGCTTCTTAATCATGTTGTGAAAATAGCTTACCACTTGTAACTCCCTTTAAACCTCTCTCAATATAATGATGTATTTTCTATATAATTACTAAGGAAGTACATGAGTAATCCTTCATTTGTATTGAAATTAGAGTTTATAACACCAGAAAATGAACTTTCTTTTAAAGAATAATTTATAAAAATATGTGATTATAGAGACAAACATATATAGAACAACATTACTCAACTGGTTAAAGTTTTTTTAGATGAATCAAAATTTTGAGGAAGCTACATTGGAACCAAAGAATATAATAACATAGTTATATCATCATTTTTTATTCCAGAGTGATGGAATTTTGATGGAAAAATTAACTTTACATGGGTTATAATTTTTCAACCCATTATTTTATATGTATTCTCTTTGAAATAAAACATAAATTATTCAATATATATCCTTACACACAACCCTAAGTAGATATAAATAGTGATATAGTATAAAATTATAACCCAGATGTTAAATTTGAAGGAATGAATAATAATAACAACTTTATGAATATAAAATATAATGGTTTTTATTAAAAAAAATTCATTTACTTTGTTATAATAAATAAGTACCCAATTTCCCCTAAAGTCATATTACAGTTCAAAATATTGTTTCTTCATAATGTTTTTTATCACATTTTATCATGCGAACATTATAATTATATTATAAAATTTTTAGAAATTTCATCTAAAGAAATGAATATAATTTTTAAAATAATCATTTCAATATTATCATAGGGTAAACTATTAGTACTTTTCTAAAAATATTTATTTTTCAAAAAGTGTTAAAAATAAAATTTTTTGTTCAAAATGTGATTTATTTTCAAGAAAAAGTACCGTAATGTTTTTAAAACCAAAGACACATTTAACCAAAAATATTCTAATTAATTACATAGGAATCATCAATATAATTTATTGTGGTAAATGATAAATTTTGGGCTTAGATTAGATTTTTCTAAAAGCTATTTTTATGAATGAAATGTGTTTTTATAATAATAAATCAATTTAATCTCTATAAATTAATGATTTTATTAAAATTTATATATTATGTATTCTATATAATATTTTAACATTCATTGAATTATTATTAAATTTATTTAATATAAGTAAATTATGTTTAATACTTAAAAATTCATCTTAAAAAAGGACATTCATTGAATTTGTTTTAGTTAATTAAAATTAAATTCAATAACTTCTAGAAATTTAATATTTACAAATGGATTACATATTTAAAAAAATTATAAATTCGATAAATAATTATGGTAAAATAAATATTTGTTCATATTGAATAGTAAAAGAGTAAAATTTGTTATGATGTTTAAGGTTAAATCAAGTTTACTCTGGCGATTAAACCACGAGATAAGGGTAGGATTTCCACATACATCTATAATATTATTATTTTTATAAGTCACTTAAAAATTATACTATCATACCTTAGAATATGTTTCTTTTTAGGCACTTTCCCATTAATGTGACCTTAAATCATTGAAATATTTTAAAAACATCCATATATCCATCCCCCCTCTTTTAAAAGGGAATATATAATCTGATATTATTAACACCATTTAGAAACTATACTGGTATGATACTAATAAAAAAAATTCCTAGAATAATTCTCTTCAACATTTAACTCTTTTTATTCTCATAAGACCAATCCTTTAAGGATTATAGAGTAACCCAAAGGAGGTCTCTCAAAGAAGATGTTTATATCATAACCAAGATATTCAAATTTTATTTCTTATTCTACTTAATATTAACCTATATTATCTATAGAAACATTAATAATATTATTTCATAAATATAATGATATTTTATTAAATTATTTAATAACAATTTAACACATTTTATCAATCCAATGGAAGATGAAAGTATTTCTTGTGCCTATGTGTGGACTACTGCATCCACATAGTGATATGACTCATTTTCTACCACAATAATTCATGGATTGTTATTATGATAGATTTAATTTATATATAAGATATTTATTTTATAATAAATATTTTTAAATTTGAAATAATATTTACTTTTCTTTCACTCAATTCATTGAATAATTGAAATGTCACTTGTGTGAACGTATATACTACCATCTCCACATACTGATGCAATTTATTTCTCAACACCACTTTATGTGAATGTTTTTAAATATTTATATAATGATTATATTTGATAATTATATCATGATTAACATTATGTATATTGAGGACTTATGATCATAGTGTAATTATAATAACTGGTTAACAAAAACATACATGAAAAATGAAGCAATTAACACCCAAAATGAAAACATTATTAGATAATTATTAGTAAAACATTGTTTAAATGTTATAAGTTTATCATATATGATATTATATAAATTATTATAATTATTCTATTGAGTTATAATAAATATAGATTAATTATAAAATTGGTTATAGATCATATTAATCAAGTCAAATATATGGTAAGGGTTTCCTTGTCGCATTTCAAAATTCATGAGACATATTTGATATTGTGCACCATCAATTATTTTCTATGGTGTGATCACTACTTAATGAATTTATTTTATAGTATATACCAAATTTATGGGGTTGTAACGGTCATACAATCTTCTTCATTTAAACTTCATTCTACATAAAAGATACAAAAAATGAAAGGTGTTTTCATCTCAATTTATCTACATTGAGACATGTTTTAATTTTATAAACCAATTTATTATCTCTATATTATATGTAGTACAAAAAAATTTATTTTGTAATATACATTATTTCATGAATAATTATTATAGATCCATTTTTTCCAGCATCTAATTTCTCTTGATTCAAATATTATTTAAGTCGTAAGGGCTTTAGGTTACAATCTCATTTTTACAAGGATTGCTTATGCATAAATTTCTGATGATGAAAATTTATAATCTACCACTACAAAATATTATTTATATTATTTTCCTATAAATATTTTTATATATTACATGATTTAATTTTAATTTTCTCTATATAAGTAATCATAATAAAAAAATTATGTTTTTATGGAAAACAAAATTCATTTATTTCTCGAGTCAAGAATATTTTTTCCATGTCTATATTTTTATTAAAATGTTTTGAAGAACATTTTTACTATTCCTGAGAGATTATTTAAAATTATTTTTAAAATTATTTAATTTATTTGAAAAGTTTGAAAATGAATTTTTTTTCATTTTCTAAACATGGTACTTAATAATTTTTATTTAAAATGTGATAGAATTTTTTTAACATACACTACATGAACTAATTTTTCCACACTCATGAATAATCTTTTCTTTAAATACTTATTCATAAGTTTTCATTTATAATTTCAAATAAAATTATTTCTTCAATATTTTGGATATTTTTTGATTAAAATATATGTGACATAAAATGAAAAAGAAAATATCCTTAAGAAATGTTTTAGTGGTCTATTAAATGTGTTTTTTTCTATAATAACATACTTTGAAATTTCTTCTAATTTATTTGTGATTTGATAATATTATATAATTTTTATTCATTCAATATAATAATTATTGTTATTATTATGATATTTTTGTTAAACCCTCATCCATTCAACATGTTATTAAATGATGATATGGTGTACTTTTGATAATATTCAATCAAAAATATGAATGGTTTTCATTATGTAATGGGTGGGTATATTATAATCCATATTCGGGTGGGTCCATTATAATCCTCAAATGAAATGGGTAAAAATGGAAATTTCATGAGATAATTACAACAATAATTAAGAGTGAACCAAATTTAGTAAGGATGTATTTCAAATAAGATATTCTTTAAAGAGGAACTTGATTAAGGAAATGGTGTAATGATAAGTGAACTCAAAAAACTATAATAGTATTGGAAGTGAGACCTGACTAAGGATGTGATTTTTTATGATCATGTGTATTAAACAAACTTAAGTATTATTCTTTTGATATTTTTTCATATATCATCGTATATTATTAATGATTTAACACTCTTATTTATTAATATTTTTTTTATAAAAACACATGCTATATTTCATGATTAATGTTATATGACTCATTAGGTATCATTATTGTATGTCTTAATTGAGTTCGCATACCATTATTATTATCGTATTATCACTTATTATCATTATATTATATCTCTTATTTTTAACCTAATAGATCATCTAAGATCACCCTTTCTTAAGTTTCCCTCCCCTAGGTTATCAATAAATGTTTTATGAATGATATGTCAAAGAAGGGTGTTAGTTTTGAAGAAATTAGTTTGAAATTATGTTGATATTTTATTAACTGGTGGTTAATGTATCCATGTATCCAAAGACACTAAAACTATATAGTCCTAAAGTATTTATTAATGTAAAATTAATTGAATATTCATGTAAAATGAGGAATTATTTATGTATGAAGTAAATGGGTCAATATATATTCTCCCATAACTAGATCATAAAAACCGAAAAAACCAAAAAAAATCTTTTGTATTTTTACGGTACATTAAGATAGATTTTAAAATTGACCAATGTGTCTCTCTTGTATATTATTTATATGTACCTAACAGGATCATTGCATATTCAAAATTGGGCCATGAAGATATCATAAAATATTAGTTGGATACAATCACTAATTATTAACATATTATATGTATGCTTTTCCCATCTTAATTTGTTTTGGGATTTATTTTATTAGATAGATATAATTCATATGACACATTCATCCCATTAATTCTTAATAAAACCAAATAATCTTATTAATTTGTTAAAATTAATGTACAATTATCTTGTTTCTTAATTTAACATAAAATGGGTCTCTACAATATTAATATCTTATTGGAATTATTTATTGACACAATCATATTTTTTATTTATATATCCACTAATTTATTTCAATTAATTAACGTGGTTTTTAATTCTATTTCACAAATTAAATATTCATAGAAATTTGTTATGGAAACTATAACTATAATGGATACCAGTATAAAAACTGGTGAAAGGATTCATTATAGTATACTTCCAAATGATTTGTAATATCTTTATAAATCAATTATACTTTATAGATAATAACTTTATAATCCATGTCTAGTTTCTTATTGAAAACCCATTTACAACAAATATTCATAAAATCAACTAATGAATCTACTAACAAAAAAACCATATTTTTGTATATAGAATCTATTTCAAAATTGAAGACTTATATCCACTTTCAAACTTATGAGAAGTTTATATCTTAATTATATGAATAATTTTCATTATTATCAAATAATATTGTGTTACCTAACTTAGTTAAATGTAAACCATATCTCTCTAGTTCATTAACCTATCTAGTACTCCTATCCAAAAATTATGTCTCTAAAACAACATATTCCACTAGGTATTGTAGATTTTTTTCTTATTCCATATTCATTATACATTGAGCCTCTACTTATTCCAATTAAATCATTCTCCCAATAACTTCTTTACATATTTTCTCCATTTTTAGATTAATGAAATGCCTTTCTATAATGACCCTTCTATCAGAGGGATCATATAGTAAATATCCTATTGTATATTTGGGATATCATATAAATATACCCTTTTACTATTATATACAATCATGTAATTTTGATTATAGATAAAAAACATGAAACAAATTTTATACAAATATGAAATTATTTTGATATAATTTTCACTAAAACATATGAATTTTGGTAGGATTTTACTACAAGAGATGTTGGTGGGGGATTGAGGATCCTCTATAAGAAAATGGACATGTTCCTAAGAAATATAATTTTCTATAAATTCCATCACTTTCCTATTGGATTAGTATCAAGTAATCGATGGGATTTATATAGGGGTTAGTAGGTATAAGTTGGTCAATGTGTTTCCATTTACCCTAGATCTAGTACCTGGTTGGGGACCAAGTACTTGTTGAGGGGTGAACATATACGTAGTAGCAACCTATTTCTTTATTCTAAAAAATTAATTTATTATTTAATTTGTTTGAAATTTAATTAAATGATACCATTAATCTAACATGTTCCTAGTGAGACACTCAACCCTCTCTCCATTTTCACAATTTTCCCTCTCCCTCTTTGCCAGAACCATCCCATTCTCGATCAGTTTTGAGTACCATTTGTCCAAGGTTGTAGCTTGAGGTAAGTCCATCGATTAATTATCATACATTCCCATTTAGTATATTTTATCATAATTTTCATGATTTATTCAATATTCATGTTATTTTCAATGGTTATCTTGAAATCTACCATTAGGGTCAATTTCTCTGGTGATATTTGATTAATGAGCTTCTGGTGGATCTAGTTAAGTGGTTGAAAATCCATCCCTATAATTTATGTATGTGTTAGGTGTTGTGTGAAATAATTTATCATTAAAAAATTTTGATTGACATAAAATTAATTTAAAGATACCCACTGACAATATTCTATTATTTTTAGATGTTAGGGCCAAGATGTGTCATTAGAGCCATAAGCCTTGATTCCAATGCCAAATATGTCCATTGAAAAGAATTAAAGAAATAAAAAATTTATAATTGGTACCCAAATGGTATTACCTTGATTCATGATATTATATTGATGACTTCGATTAATTTCCTCATAGACTCCTTGAACATTAGAGAGTTGTTAAATCGGTAGAGGGTCATTAATGCATTTTCAAGTCACTTCAAGGCCTGTTTGACTTGATTGGATTCTATAAGGGGCCACTATTCTTATCCCCTCTAATGTTTTAAAAACTAGAAGTTTATTAATTGGGATTGAACATAAATTTAGGTTGGGATGGGGAGAACAACCATAATAAAATTAATATACTATTTTATTTTCTTCCAAAATTTATTTAAATTTCCTATATATTATTGATTGATCCATCTATTATACCATAGTGTGATTTGGGATATGTTTGTGGAAAAATGAATATATTTATTAAATTAATTAGGAATAAATTTATATTTATATAATGTTATTCATGATGAGAGATGATATGAACATTATATGATATATTTAGAACCCAAATAATATGTATATTTTATGAGATTAAAAACTCATCCAGTTATTGAATGCAATTCCCACATAACCTTGGAAACGTAAATGGAAGAATGACCTACCTAGTTGTTTTCTAGTACCATTATATTTGGGACTGTAACATCACAATATTTTATAACATAATTCTTTTAAAATATTTCTTAATTCATGGATTTTTTACATTAAATGTAATACCAAGTTTAATCGAACTGCGATATATTATTAAAATATTATTATTTAAACATGACTGTTATTACCTATTCATTAAAATTAGTGGCACAGATAGGAATAGAAACTTCATAAAAAATATATAAAGTATTTATATAATTCAAATACATTATTAATTCATAATAAATAAGTACTTTATTTTCAATAAAGTCATTTTTTGATTCAAAAATACATTATCATCAATAATGTTTTTATTTATTTCTATGAGGGAATATTATAAATAAGTTCCATCACTTATTGAAATTTTACTTCAAAAAAAATATAGTTTTTGGATTCAAGATATCAAAATTAAATTAAATCTTTTTTATTTTTATGAAATTATTTTTTTCAATGAGTAGTGATAAACTTTGAATTTTGTAAAAACAATCATTTCTTTTTATAAATTTATGTAATTTAAAAGCTTAGTTATATTTTGGATATGGTTTTAAATTTAAATAACATAAATTTAATACATATAATATAAATTAGTCCATATGAATCCATATTTTCATTAATTTTGGTATTAGTTTACTTTTTTTCACAAAACACATTCTTTATAAAACCATTTTAAGTGGTTAATGTTCTTCCATATTAAGTAATTTAAATAACCAAAAATCAGATATTTTTTAAATTAAATATATAGATTATATATATATATATATGAATTTAAATTCATAAAATTATTATTACTAGTGCCAGAGACAATTTATGATCATTTATGACTTGACAAAATGAATTATCCAGAACAACCACTTTTCATCATGCTTGGAAGTTCTAATTTTAAATTAAATTATTCCACTTTAATGAATTGAATTTGATATAATAGATAAATATTTAGAAATATAATAATTAATATAACTAAATAGGGTTAACTTTATTATTGTTCATTATGAATACTGACCATGGTAAATAATTTTCACAATGTTAAAATAGGTTAAACTAGGTTGAAACTATAGGGTAAAACATTAAAATAACCCTAACACATTATTTAATTCTATTATATGAGGGGTGTTTGACCAAAAATATTCTTAAAGAGTTAGATAATATATCTCAAATCACTTATTTGGAATTGTTAACACAATATTGGCTGTTATAGAGATAAGATATATTTTATTCAAATTATAAACTATTTTGGGCCATTGCATCTAATGGAATGGTTGGAAGATGAAATTATGTTTTTATTACACAAAAAGTATAAATACTTTTATTTATTTATACCACCACTATTCATATTTTTATTTCAAAAAATAGATCTGTTTCAAGGGTTATGTGATAACCCTCAGAAAAATCACATTATCTTAAAACCTCAAAATCATCGTACACAAAAATAATTAAAAATTTCCGCACCCACCATAACAACAACGTATGAAGCACAATTATTTATCATAAAAACATTATAATTAAATTTAATCATATTTTAAGAATTATCCATATATAATTTCATGAACTGTGCATTTACATTTGTTTTTGGAATATCTTTGATATGGTCTTCGATGAAATATGCCATATTGTTCCATGTTTGAAAAAAAGCCTCATTTTTTTTCCTTTCATTGAAACATCTTTTATAAATATTTTATTTCTTATTTATTGACTCAAAATACTCATCATTGGGGTCTAATGAAAGTAATATTTCTACTATCATATCTACATCCTCATGGGATGACTTAATCATTAAGGCCTCATTAACCATTTCTTATATAGAGTGTCTTATTAGTCGACATGTATTTCCATTTTTTAATAACTCAAAATGCATTTAATTATATCTTAACTTTTTGGTATAACTTGTCTCCACTGGTTTGGTAAAATTGTTATATTATTTCCTCTGTTAGTGTTTCATTAATTTATTTAGCATAAAAACCCCAAAACCACATGTTCTTTAATTCCCTTTCTCCATTTTGTGTTTTCACTTAAAAATTTTCAACCACAAAATGAAATTAAATATGATAAAATAGATTCCAAATGATGAATCAATATGTAATTTTTTATAATGACCCTTTTATTTTTGTTCATATAAAAATATTATCATTATAAAATGTTAATTTTTCATTGTTAAGGATAAAATGGGATTAAAGTGGTTTAACTAGAAGATATGGAATAAAATATATCCATAACATTTCAAACTATGATTGGTTAAGGTTCTGGGGCCAACATATGTTTCATATGTGGAATTCCTAACTCGGATTATTGTCATAAATTATGATTATTATGAGATATACATGATGATAAATTTATAGATCAATAGAATTGAATCAAATAATTATTGAAAATTGAAAACACTGAAACTAGGAATAGGATAATCAAATGATATTTATAATTAATATGAAAAATTAAAGAATTACATTGTCATAAATTATTTCCTTATTGTTTAATATGAAAATATATCAACACCGTTCAATCATTTTTTTATAAGAATCAAGAGTATATTCCCTCCAGTAGTGATCCACACATCTTGTATAAACCTCTGAATGTTAGGGAAAGATTATCTGAGTTCTCGGGAGGTAGATTCCAATTCATTCATTGTTCATATCTTGACACCCATAGATTCACATGAATAATGATTCTATTGAACTCTCACGACTCAAGAGTTATGGTGATAGAGGATCGTGCTCTGTTTATAAGAGTGTTCTTATAGAGGTAATTCTTTAGGACTTCAATATAATTTTATCAAGGTGTTGTTGTGAGAAAAAAATAAAATATATATTTAAAAAAACAATATAATTGGGTTTATATACCTATAGGGTTACAAGATAATAATTTCAGATGATCCCTTATTATTTCTATAATACTTGTGAAACACCATGGCTATAATAATAATAATAATACTATTATTATTATTATTTCTTGACATGTTAAATTAAATTTTTTTATTCAAATAATAAATAATAATATAGAAATATATATATATATTATTTCCTAGTAGACTTATAAATTTTCTCCAACATTCACTAAATAGATAATAAAATTTTATTAAATATTCTTATCATAATGTATTCTCTCAAACAATAAATGAAATAATATATGATATCAAGAAAACATGAATAATTATTTAACCACAAGCATAAATAATATTTATTCAAAATGTTAAATAAATAATAATATTATTATTTAATTTATATTATAGATACACTTAGTTTGTGACCCTTTAGGCCTCTTTCTCAATGGAATTATGTGAAGTAACCTAAATTATGAATTTAGCATCCTGAAACATAACAAGGCACACATAGAGAAAAATTTAGTTCCTTAATTCCAAAATACCTCATGTGGAAACTTATCATCTAATTTAATCCCTTTATCGCATTATTTCTAATCGAGAAGGTTACATGTCATTTCCATTATACTATATGACCAATTTACATTTATTTAATTTTTTTTGAAATTCACTATTCTTGTTTAAAAGTATGGACACTGATTAATTTAGGATATATCATTACCATAAAAGGGCCTATGATATCAAATTTTATTATATAAATGTAACTCCCTGACCCCAGTTACCAAGAGTCAGTGCATTATTACATAACATTTGACTGATCAAAAGCGATCAAAATCCCAAAAGACATATCAGTTTAGTAGCCTTGGAAATAATAGATACATTCATAAGTTTTACATTACATTATAAAATTAAAAAAACAACAAATTTTTCTCCAGTGACCACATTCATCCCTTAGAATATCCCTACAGGTCAGTAATAATATTCTTTTTCACATCTTTGGTAAAATAAAACATAGAAAGGGGTGAGCTCAGATGCTCAGTAAGGATAACAATATATGGGAAAATTTCAAGAATAAGTATAAACATTTAAGGAAATGTATAAGACAAAAACACAATACTTTTAAACATAAAATTCATCATATTATGGATCATATAAATCAAATAATTTCATTTACATATTCACATGTATATTCTACTAGTCGAATAATCACATGTAATATAAATAGCCAATTTCATAATGTTGGAATTCATAATTCCAGACTTCATAACCACATAGTCAAGGCCTTGTGCCAAGAATAATGATTATATTTTGTCAAGGCCTTGTGCTAAGAAACTAGTTTGTCTCATGATACCAACCAATGCATCGAGGAACTATAGCGAGATACACCAATCACTTACTAAATCCAATGCATTCCTCATATGAAAAGGTATAAACCTAACATAAACATTCTTATTAAGGCTAGCATTCGAAATGTCAATATTTTATTCATAAACCATGAATGGTGTAAAAATAACACATCCACAGTCAAACATATCACAATACCTTCTGTACAATAAGGAAGATTTGTATCATAATAAATCAACATCAAGCAAGATTAAAATTTATCAATTTATGTTGGCAAAGATGAAATCAAAACTTTTTGTAGAGAAATATCTAATTCTATTTTGAAATCATTCAAAAGTCATATAATTATAAAAGAAAACATTTATTTTGAAAATATTCTTATCATATTGTTTGGGAATCTTCAACGTTGTTAAAATTGTGGAAAATAGCTGCACCCGCTGTATAAGTTAAAAAAACATTCTTACCTTATCTTTGTCAAGAAGGTCACAAAGTAAATTGTTTGGAAAATGATAGAAAGATTCCTTTAAAAAAATATGTGGTCAAATATGGGTAAAAATGAATTTAACCCATATTATAGTAAATAGTAAAAATGTTTTTAATTACATTTTTAAGAAAACATAGATTTGGATGATGAAGAGGTCCCAATAGATACGTACTTATTAATAACCTCAGATATGTAAAGAGATTGTAGAATTAACTCTTACTTTGGACTTTTCATCAGTCGATGGTATATTTAACTAATTTATGATAGTTAAAAAAATTATTAAATTATACAATAACTATATCCATAAATATGATATCATATATGATCCTATAATATTTATTTGTTAATAATATTTCAGCAGTATCATTGTTTCGCATGTTAACTGATTCGTTTTCCTTTATATGATTGGTTATGTAAGACATGTTTGTTATGGATATTATGTATTTGATTCATATACATAATGATTTTATGTTTATAAACATTATTATTAATCATAAAATGAAAATAATTTTTTGGATTATTATGATGGGAAATGAATCTCATTGCGTTCGTGGAGACGGTAATCCATACGTACGCAAGAGAGACAATATCATTATATTGATGGTGAAATCATATGTAATTGGATAGTATATCATATATAAAGAATCATTAAAAGGTTTTATTTATTCCTTATATTAGTTATACTTATTATTATACCCATCCAAATAATTATGTGTTTGAATATCAAACTACATCACGACGTGGAGACAGTAAGCTATACTTATGCACGTTTGGTGAATTTTTCTTTTATAGGATGGATAGAATAATGAATATGGTTATACCATATTTATAATAACATCACAATATTTATTAGGTAATAGAGTTAATATTTTGGTATGTAAACCACAAATAAAGCGGAAGTGGAAGAAGAAAAGAACTTGGAAGATGGTGTTGAAATTATAACATCTTCTTCAAGTGTTTCCTATTGAGTTGATGAAAAGGGATCCATAGGTTGGCTTTCTGATAAAATTAAGGACTCTATGTTGAAGGTGGAATATTTGAGAGGATATTTGAGCAGGTTTTGGCTGATCCAAATGAATTTCGTGGTGTGAAATTAATAGAAGTTGAAGTAACATTTTATAAGACAGGTGAGAGTCACTTTAGGAAAAGCATGGAATATTATTTTATAATAAAATCATTTTCACTTAATAATGGATCCAAAAAGATTTATTTCGAGGATAAGGAGGGTATTGTTCGAAAAACTCTTAACCAATAGGTTTTAAATAGCTTTATATCACCATATTAACCTCATCTTTAAGATTTAACTCTTAGTTAAAGAGTTTGACATTTACCATGTCTCTTTGTATTTATATATTATATGGTTAATTAACTTACTATAACAAGCCAAGTAAACCCCAAGTGGTTAAGTATTAATATATATAACCTTATCTAGGTTCTCTGGATAAAAAATCTATTTTTAGGAATATTATATCACTTAATAATAAATTAGTTAAAAAACTCAATTATGTTAATATTGGCACTATTTAGTATTTGTTTTTTTTGAAAACCATAAAAACATTATCACATCGAATAAAATTTATTTCATAAACCCTAACATGTCATTTTAACCTATAAAATTAGTTTAATTCATCAAAAGTCTCAATTTATATTTATTTGGATATTTCTAATATCAATTATATTAATATTTCATTATTAAGTTAATTACTACATCATCATTTTTTCATATATAATTTAAATTATTTAATGACTAAAAATTATAAATATAATACCATTATGTAGGAAATATTTCTAGATTTATAATTAATATTTATAGTAGAATTTATATTGTGTGTAACCCTATATTAAAAATGGTTTAGTTATTAAACTTTGAATTTAACTCTTTTTACTCTTTTTTAAATAAAATAATAATAAATGTCCTAATCTAAAACAAGTAGACCAAATAGGATAATATTTTATTCATAATGTTTTTTTTGTTGAATTACACTAATCCAATAGTATTAGGACATATTTTAGGGTAATTATAATATCATTTTTACCCTTAATTTACCTATTTACTTTTAATTGTGGTAAATAAAAGTCGAATGTTACTATTCACAAAATAATATTATTATCTTCTTGAAAAAAAAATTTACTTACTAATTTCAACTGTGCCTCTTGGATTTTTGAAATTCTACTCACAGAAGTGGTAAAATTATATTTTATGGAAATTTGCAAATGCTCCTACAAGTTGGGTAAAAGACGGTAAAAAGATCAATAAAATTTTATATATCTAAACTTATTATAAAATGACTCCAATGAATCACATTGAACATATATATATGTATTATGTATATTTTTTTACCTAAAATAAATTAATATAAAATAACTAATTACTTAAGTAAATATTCTGTTTTAAACAATAACATAGTGTTTTTCACTATTCATTAAAAATTGAATGTTTTGAGAAAAATACCAAAAATTCACCCTAATATAATTTCAATATTAAAAATTCAAAAATAAAGACCATTTTTAATAATAAAATTTATAAAATTTCAAAAATTGGGTATTACTATTCGTAATGGCTAGTTTTATTGGTCGTGGTGTGTTAAAACTTCAAGTTGCGTACAACGCAAGCTACTGCATTATTCAAAGGGAAACATACCGTGGAAGCTTGGGGTGTTACAATAAAAGAAAGGAAAAATCCATAGTTTAATTATTCATTAATGAAATATTACTCGTGACACACCCAACATAACCTACCTCACCATGAATACATGTTGTCATATTTTTTTTCAATACATTAAAGTGGAAAAATATTAATATATTTTAATAATAATCATAACATCTAAGGCTAAAAAACATTAATAGAGAGGGAAATCCAATGACACTTTTATATGTGGATTCCCAAATAGAGGGTGTTGTCCTCATAATATCTAAAACTGGATATTACAAAGGGTGAATACCCTTAGATGGTCCCTTAATGTCCCATGAGTCTCCACACCTGATATCTTGTACCATTTCCCCCCAAATTTTTTTCAGCAGGATATAAAATATGTCATTGACAAATATATCATGGGACATTTGGGGTCTCATCATAACGAGGAACTACTATGAACTTTCAGTGCAACAAATAACCATTAGAAATTATCACATTTGTTTATACATAAGACCAATCATGATGTGATAATACTTTTTTCAATATATAAAATCAATATAGGTTATCATAATATACACATATTTTGGTTCTAGGCCACTAAATTGAATAGTCTCCAACTTACACTAGATGCAACTACTAATAACATCTAGTCTTCTAGCACCCAAATGATACTCAAGCTTGTAATAAGAAATGACATTAGTTAATGGGAGTTCCATGTTTTCATTTATGAAAACTCTTCTTACATCAACTTCACCCCGCTGAGAAAATTTTTTCCAGAGGTTATAATTCTGGAGTATATTATGTGTCTATTGGAATAACCATAGATCATTTGCATCATCCACCACTATAGTATTAACATAATAAAATGTTACATGGTATTTCCTATAAGGTTCCACATGAATCTTTAGGATAATGATTAATATTCTAATAGAATATTTAGGTACATCATAAGATTCTATATACTCAAAATCCATTGTAGAATTTGCAACAACTAGATGGTTTAAACTCATATAGTTCATAACAGATCATTTGATACAAATATGTTATCCTGAATATAGCTTCAGATCATTCATATCTATTTTAAAAATAATATCAACATAACCCATGATGACTAACTCCTTGTCTCCTCCAAACATCAGAAACATATCAATACTTATTCTAAGATAATTATTGAATCCTTAACAGAAGAAAAATTATTTTCACATGGATCAACTTGGTATTTTCTTTAAATTCTCAATGTGTACAATACCAATTCTATTATATAACATAAAATACATGATTTATCCTATAATTGAGGTGAATGAGATCTTACTCTCTATATTTACCTTATTGTGACTAATGATAATTTTTCTTGTAAATATGTATACCATATGACACTAGAAGAAAAAACCCATTGGATTATTCATTAACAGATATGTTTATTATATGGTCAGTGTATATACCTTAAATTAGTCTATATAGTATCTTATATATATATTGAATACTATTCATCCGTAGAATACTGGTTGCATCACCTAATTACTTCATGTAGAAACACATGTTTAACTAATCCATAACAGATAGTAATACTAGTATATCATTTCCAATTAGTAACGCTTCATCAATATACACTACTTGGATAGTGAACACATCTCCAATAAACTTCATATAAACACATGTATCATTTTATTTATTAATGAAACCAAATTCTTTTATAGATTTATCAAATCAAATGTTTTATGACCTAAATTCAAGATTCAATTAATTAATGGGTATGTACTAATTTCAAAATATTAATGGCATCAACATGTTTCACATAACCATCATGTTTTCTCATAAAGACATCCCCCCAAAGGTTCCTATTAAGGAAAATTTTTTTAATCTCATTTTCAAAATATTATAATCCTATTTGGATGATATATCATGTGTAATTATGATGGATTAAGAAGTTTAAACTGGTGAAAATGTTTCATCACAGTCAATACATTGAAACTTCATAAACCATTAGGCCACCAACTTAGATTTATAAGTACTGCTTTTACTATTCATGTCCATTTTTCTCATGAATATCCATTTTCAAAATAACTTTTTTTCATCAATTGTGAGATCAAAAAGATCCCAATATTAGATCTAATACATTGAATCTAATTTAGAATTTATGTCTTATTTTCATTTTGTATCATTGGATCTCTATACTACCTCTTTATAGTATAAATGTTCAACATTGTAAACGAATAATATGTCACCATATTATGTGAGTAGACAACTATATCTCTAGGGTTGTTTAACCTCTTTATTTCTCCCAACTAGTACTTTTGTTTTATGAACTAAAACTTCTATAGGGAACTGTGGAATCTATTAATGTACTAATTTTTTTGTATCTTCAGAATTAGAATCATTGATGTAAATCTTGATCCCACAAACCTTCTTTAGTATTTTCTCTATCTCATTAAATATTTATTTTTTAGGGAATGTCACTTTTTTTTCTAAGGGGATGTATAAATAGTATTCCTTTATTTATATGGGAAACACTACAAAGATACACTTTATTCAATGAGGTGATATTTTGTTTCTTAATAAGGTCTTAACTAATGCCTCAAAATCCCATGCATGTGTATGCCTCAAAATAGGTTTCTTTACACTCTATATGTCGTTGGGAGTTTAATTTTATCAATTTTTATTTTACTAATTTTAATGTATATTCAACAATTTTAAGTAGTACCCCTAAAATTATGTTGAAATATATTCTAGAATAGTCATCAAACATACCATTTCAAAAAAGGTATGGTTCCAACATTCCCTAAAACTATTCCACTATGGTATGTAAGTTGGTGTGAATGAAGAAATAATACCAAACTCCTATATAATTTTTATAAACTCATGGTTAAAATATTCACCACATCGATCCAATAACCATTATTTATCTTCATTACATGTTGATTCATTACTTTATAATTTAATTCATTGATTATATCGAACGACTTAGACTTATACCTCATAAATTATATATTTCCATATCTACTAAGTCTATCTGTAAGAATAATGAAGTAATAATACACATCTATATAATCTATGAGATATGTTCAATAGAAATCAGTGTGTACTAATCCTGGAATATATGTTTCCATTTCACCCACCAAATAGTGGTTTAATTATTTTACATTTAAAAAACCATGGCATCATTAATGTGGTATTTGACTAAAATAATCTAAATAACCATATTATTATATATGTGTCAAACATTTCTCATTTACATGATCATGATGGTGATACCATTTATCAGTTTTATATGAGTCATGAAGACATGTTTCCTCACCTATCAAAAAAATTTAGCACAATTTAATACATAAATTCTATTTTTTAGATGATCTATTCTACAAAATATGTATTCATTATAAAAGAAAAAAATTATATTTGAAAATTTGAAAATAAAACCATCATTATAGAATAATTACACAAAATTTAAATTCTTGTTAATAGTTAGTAAATAATAATGATATCTTAATCCTAATATCATTTATGTTTTCAATGGAAGTTGATAGTCTCCAATGGCTAGATAATCCAGTATATCACCATTAAAAGCTCACAAATTCACCTCTACTCTAAAAATATTTCATAATCTACTAGGTTCCAATATTTTTATATAAATGTGAGAACCAGAAGAATAATCTCACACCCAATGTCTAGATATTGAATGATCACATTAGATAATAAATTCACCTTTAGCTTCCGTGTTCTTCTAGGAATATTTTCTCTTCTTGTAGCCTTGAATGACACATGATGAACATTCGTCTTCTTTTTCCTTTCCATTCCTTTGGAATATACACTTCTTGGAAGGATGGTGCTCAGGAGCTTTAGAATTGTTATGAATCTTAGGCCACTTTTACTTATTCTTATTTTTACAATTCACCATAAGGACTGTGGATTCGTCACACCCCATGTCCATTTCCACATAGAAACTCATATTAAGATGTTCTATAAGACTATTCAAATTATTTTAAATATTATAATTTTTAATAAAACTAGAGAATTTTTTTGGTATTGAGTGAAGTGTGAGATTAATGAGAAAGAAAAATGTGAATTTAATCCCTATGACATCCTAGAATTCATTGTATCTAATAATAATAAATACATAAGGCCTAGATGTAATTAACTCTCTATTATTGGTTGAAAATAATGAATCAACGATATCATATCTCCCTTGTATCATATTATCTTGATATATATCCTGATGGCCAGACATCATTTTATATATATCCATATCCTCATACTACTTTAGAAGATCATTCTTCCTTGATGATAGCATGAAAAACTGAACATCTGTAGGATCATTCAAATGTTCCTCATAGAGAGACAAATCTTCCCCACTTTTCACTTTACTAGGTTATTCAGAAATAGGTATTCCATCACATATAATTTCATTTCATGGAATATGATAAAACATAGGATCCTTTTCCACTCTTGAAAATTTTTGATGTTAAGAAGTTTATCTTTATTTATTATGGATCATAGTGATTTGATTAAAGTAATTTTTAGTACCATTTCTAGGAATAAAAATTATAATAATTATAGAACATTAACTTATAAAATTATAAAAATAAATAAATATTAAATTTATTAATCACTCAATATTTTATAAAAACCCAATATCACTCACCATTGGATTTAGAATATGCTATTTTTGGGCATTATAGTGGAAATGATCCATATTACCCTTCTTAGTACCCT
Source organism: Viscum album (assembly GCA_963277665.1). NCBI lineage: Eukaryota > Viridiplantae > Streptophyta > Magnoliopsida > Santalales > Viscaceae > Viscum > Viscum album. Next base: position 1,924,405,943 of record OY728125.1, read on the forward strand.
TACATTGTCCAATCATGAAATTTTATTGGTTTTATGTAGGTATTCAAAATTAAAACTACATTAACTAGAAGGGAATTGATATTTTGTGTGGAATATGTCATGAAATCCTTAAATTAGATTTTCTTGACCTTTTCCTATTAGTTACACCAAGTCATAATTTTAAGTCAACCATTGCTACAAATTATATTATTTCCAACCAAAAACCCAAGTTATAATTCCACGATAATTGAAAGAAGCCTAACTTTTTCTGGTATAAAACATTCAACTATGATTCAATATTAAAACATGTAGTGGAAGGCTATTTCGAATTAATATATATAATTGATGGATTTTATCATTATAAATAAATTGTAAATTATGATCCATAAAAAAATTTTTCAATAATATTTGTATTTACATAAGTGGCTAAACATGTTTTAAATAATTTTTATGCATAATCAAATTTTTAGTTTAATCATGTATACCTTCAATTAATTAATTTTTTTGATCACAAGAAAACATATATAATGAAATAAATAGTAAAATTTATATAAATAAATTAATAAATTGGAATGATCATGATCCTTTAATAAATTTTAATTTATCTATTAGATGATAAAATAACAATTAACCTAGGTGAAAACTAATTAAACCAATTAATGGTTCATGTTGTAGATTCCACCATTCCACCTATGTATCTCTCTTGGATTGGTTTCAGATCAGCTCCAAACATGAACACGAACCACTTTTTTGTGAGATCCAGCCATTACATATTCTTTTAATCACTAATATGTGGGAGAAATATAATGACCAAGATTTTTAATACAAATATATTTCTTCTTTTTATATGAATACTAATTATATTGCATAAACACATTCCTAATGACTGTAATTGTGTTTTTCTTTTAGAGACATGGAAAATAATATTCTAATCTGGTGAAATATCATAAAAATATCTCATAATGAATCTCCCCCTTTATTAATACTACATAAAACTTTTCTTCACAACCTAGAGAATGAAATAATAACAATGGTACAACTAAGATGATCTATAATGGTTAACATGGGAGGTACGTAAGAATAACATGAAAATACGGGTATGAGAACATAATAATAAAATTTTAATATAATATCATTAATAATAAGGATCATATAAATGTTATATAGTGTGTATATTTTTTAGTTAATATGGAATTAAACATAAGGGAGTCCAAAGAATAAACCATGGAATCATAACATAGATATTAGACATTGAAATGTGGGAGACACGTAATCATGTAATATCAGTCCCTATAAGTAATATAGAACTACCATAATATATTAGGTAACTCCATGAGGACTACACATACTGGTATAGACACACCACCATCCCATGTCGTATCCCTTTCCTTGTAAGGTACCAGGTTTCCCTATATTCACATAGTGGATCAATCTTTTTAATGTGTTTCATATCATCATCTCCTTAGATATAAGATCCTAGCCTTTTCTGGTGTCATATAAGGTGTTTTAGGTAATGTTTTATGCTTTTATGTACCTCTAACATAGATTAGTGCCTTGGGGTGTGTTTTGGTGAATTTTTAAGGAAAACTAAAGGATAGCGGGCTATTCATGGTTTACTCATGGTTTGAAAAACTGTGCAACCAAACCATGACAATCATGAAGAACTGGATAGAGAGTTCCACACAGTTTGCACATGGTTTGACAAAAAATGCGACCAAATTGTGCCAATCGAGAAAAACTAGATAGAGGGGTCTACATGGATGGCGCACAGTTTGCCTAACTATGCGCCTCTTCCCAGGAAACCGTGCACATGAGATTTTAATTATGAAAATCCCTTTTGAAACCTCCCAAACTCACAAGGACTCCCATTTTCAACCTTGTATAAGGCTTGAATAATTATAGGTGTTCCCAAATCCCCTATAGAGATATTTGAAGGGGATTTGAACATTGTTATTTGAGATTGAAATCCTGGATTGAAGATCCTCTCTCCTCCAAGTAAGTGGATTTCAACCCTATACGTCTTCTATTATATCACCTATATTTCCATGATATTTTCATAGATGATCTTCACCATTTACATATATCTAAACCTATGAGTTGAGATCTAGATATATGATTGTGGATCTAGAACTATTTTTACTATATCATTATGCTTTTGATCTTAATAATGGTTTTAGGGATTTAGATCCAGAGCTTGATCAATGATGTTGTGATGCTCAAATTTTGGGGTTTTCTATTAGGCTAACTTCTATCAATAAACTGAGGTAAGTGGTTTAAATCAAACTCCAATAGTCATGATTTATGATATGTGTATGATTTTATGATTTTTTAGAATCTCTTGATAATTGAATTTCATAAATTAGAGTAATTAGGAATATGGAATTGACTTATGATTTTCCTTGGTGGTTAATTGATAATTGACCATGGAACAAATGAAGGGGGTATACCAAAATGATATTTGTTTTGAAGATTGATTTTGGGTTTAGATACTGTCTTGAGAAATTGAATTTTTATAATAAGATAATTAATTCTAGGGAATTAATTATGGAATATTGTTTGGCTATGAAAGATAATTAATTGTGAGAATCAATTATGTACCATGATCTAATTAAATATTATTTATTATGATAATTATTTATGACTTGTTGGTTTTTGATATGAATAATTTATTGTGAATAATTAATTATGTAATTTGAAATTTGTTGATTGATTAATTAATCGATGCATTAATTAATGGGTTATATTCTTATTTAATTATTGAATTAACTAATATCCTTTAAAATGTTTAACTAATCATTGTATTAGTAAAAGAATAATGTGTAAAATTCTTATGACTTAAATAATGATTAAATGGATGAGATTTTGTGGGGATACGCATGGAATCCTAGACCAATTAGATGTTGTGACTTGGACATGGCATACCTCCCCAATAGTTATCCAATCTTGAGTTTACGTGGTGCTACACATGACGACCTACAATCAACATGTTGGTGGTGCTGGGCATGATGACCTACACCAATTTATTATTGATAATAATTATTGGTGATTCAATGGGAATTCGAGTACTAGGAATTATGACCTACACCAAGTGATTAATGATATATAATGGTGATTTAAATGGGAAAAAGTATTGAATTAGCCTAATCTGATGATTAAAGATTAAATTCCAATGTGGTAACTATTATAATTATGCATTGTATTTATTTCTTCATGAGTGTGCATGTGATATCTTTTGACTGGACTCGTTTTAGACACCGTTGTTGGTGGCCTACTATGTTTTACTCATACCCTATTCGATCCACCTGATTGACACCTGATCAGACTTTGTTGTTGCAGGATAGGATAAGGGCAAGGCCCTAGTACAGGTTGTTGTTTGTGACTGGAGTGTGGGAGAGGGAAACAACTGAAGTTTGGGAACTATTTTGGAGTTTTTGTGTCTTTAATTTGAGTTTCATTGTAGACACTTGTAACTTGCATTGTAATAGGATGTTTTACCTTTCAGTTGAGTATTTTATTTTCTTGTTTTTATTATCATATGTCCTGGTATTGTTCTGGATATTTATATACGCTTTCTCACTTGGTTATTGTTATTTGATTCCATTGGTGTTTTATTCTGACAAAAGAGGGTATAGTCTCCCAAAATATCACTTAATAGACCCTCACTGCTAGTCTTCACCCTCCGGTGTATGGGGGGGAGAGGGAATTCTTGAGGGCATGTGTCCAACCAGCTCGAGGAATATTTTAATGGATCCCGGATCAGGACATCACAAAGTGGTATTAGAGGAGTTTTAATTTCTTTCTTCTTATTTTGACTTAATATTTTGGGAATGGTATACCAGAGAATATGAAGAGTAATGTCTTGGTAATGAGCATGAGCATGGGAGTTTCAAACCCATATACGAGGGAAAATCCGAGTACTCAGGTTGTGATTTTTAGGATTGTTGTTTGATGTTATAGTTGTATATTATTTCACCATGGGTGACACACTTGTGGTGTGATGTGATATTTTTTTTTAAAACTAGTGAATTTTTATTCGTGGCTTAAAGAGGCATGATACTTGATCCTATATGCATCATTATAGGCACTTAGGGTTGTTATGACAAGCATCATTCTATGCCTTCATGGGAAAATAGGTTATGGTAAGTTGTTGAACATGAATTTTTTTTACATGATGTGAGATTGAAACAATGATGACAATGTGAATAAATGGGTGACAAAAAAATCTTGATTGTTGAATTGAGTCTGAGAAGTTAATTAATTATTTAGTTAATTATTTTGAGATAATGTGATTAATAAATGGATGAATTAATTACTGAGAATGAATTTACCCTTGTTAACAAAAATATAATTATGATGGTTAAGGGTAATGATTAGGATTTGGTGTTGACCGTGTGGTAAGAAATGAAAAAGGGAAAAAGGCATGTTGAAACTTTTTGTGTTATTTTCTTCCCTTATATAAATGTTATAAGCTTTTGTTATGAGACATGAGACGTGCTTTTGAATTTTTAAGAGTATGCCTCCTCGACGCTGGTTGAGGGAGAGACCGAGGGGTATTGCCTATAATGAACCTACAAAAAGGGAGCTTGAGGTACCATTGATGCAAGCTGAGGGAGAAGGGGAACAGTTCTGAGAGAAATTTTCTCATTTCATTAAATTAATGGAGAGAGACTTATGGTAGGTTTAAAAAAGAATATCTGAGTTGACAAGGGTGTTTCAGCTACAGCACCGTCATACTTTTACTAGAGAGGGTGGACCTGAGGGAGATGGATTCTGGATTGATTCCCTAGTGAATATATGTGACCATTTCGAGACTTTGGATGATAGGGTGTCAAGTTGGCTATTTATATGCTATGGGGTTCCGTGAAACGCTGTTGGGAAATTCTTGTACGATCTGGACAGACTGAAGAGATGTTATGGAAATAATTTTTGGAGAATTTATTAGAAAAATTATATCTAGTCATGTTGAGATAATATAAGGCTTAAATTTTTATGAATTTGGCACAAGGAAGAATGTCCATAATGGAGTACACTGAAAGTTTCATAGATTTATAGCGTTTTTATTCAACTTTGGTGGCAGATGAGGCATCTTCGGCAAAACGATTCTAGGACGGACTTAAGTGTGAAATTAATTCCCAGGTGAACATATTTAGGCTGGATAAATTATCATAAGTGGTTAATTAGGCTCTCATTTCAGAGGGAAACCTGAAGTAGGCTTCTAGTACTACACAGGTACATGGACGATCAGGGAGTGGGCCTTCTAAAAGTAGGAAGGGTCGTCATGAGAATCTTAGTCAGGATAGTGGAAAGTAAGATGGAAAGTCAAGAGGAATAGTTACACTAGATCATTCTCATGTTCTTTACCACTGATGTTGTAGGTAGGGACATTATCGTAAACATTTTCCTCAACAACCAGCGGTGTTTTGGTTTTGTGGAAATATGGGACATATATATAGGTTCTCTAGGAAGCAGCAGCGTGCTAGTGCATAGGGAGCAGCTGCTCAGAGTTAAAGTGTGGGAAGGGGGTCTTCTACAACATATATATATGGTAAATGGAGTTCTACAGGAAGAGGTTTTAGAGGAATTAGGCATCATGCTTCAAGGAATGAGCACCCATATCAGCAGAGTGGTGTTACTTAGGGGAGTCAGACGACACCATAGGGAAGAGGGGAATGAAAGATACTTGGATTGCAACCGACACTTGTGGAGAGAAAGGTCGGTCCTTCGATAGTAAGAGATACAATTATAGTTTATTCTACATTAGATATTACCTTTTTCGATACTGGGGCCTCTTAGTCCTTTATATATGAAATTTTTTTTAATGGCTTGATCCTAGAGGTGCGGTCCGTAAGCAGGATTATAAGGCCCCAGCCTTAAACCTTACTTAATATTGGGTTATTACAAGATTACACATTGAGGATCTTTTCAGGTTAAGAGATTTAGAGAATTAGATCATGAAACTTGCATTACATTCCACATTTAAACAAAGTTGTTACATAAAAGATAATATTCATTCTTCCCATCAACGGAAACATAATTAAAATATAACACGGATTCTTTCTTGACACATCCTTGACACTATCATCACATCATGTACCTTTCCCTTGACCTGTGAAAAACATTTCAAAAAACTTGGGATGAGCATAAAAAGCTCAGTAAGAGTTATAAAAATATGGAAAGGAATCATGATTTCATATATACATAAGAATGAAATCATACTTTACCCATAATACATAGGCACTTTATCATACCTCATAAAATCATGAACAAATCATAGAAATCATAAGACATAAAGGTAACTTGAGGCATTCATAACATTCTTACGTAGGGAGTAACCCTCTTGGTTACGTTTGGAATACCCATCACAGTATATTCCCTAAATCTCTTCGGAGAAACCTTAACGTTTCACTCCTTCGCATTACCCAATGCATTGGAGAGCTATATCGGGCTCACCCACCCTTAATTTATCACGGAACCACCAGTTTTCATAACAATTCCCAAGAACCATAACATAAATGTATCACATAAAACATGCAAAAAGGAAATATAACATTTCCATATTTCAATCACAATATAACATTTTAGGATATTGAAATGATGAATCCATAAAAAAAACCATTTTCAAAACAATTTAAAACATTTAATAAAGAGATTTTTGAATCAATGTGTCCCATACCACCTTGAAGATTTTAACATTTTAAACCATTAATATCCATATAAATAAATCCTTAAAACCATTTTGAAAACATGGATATTAATAAGAACAAATCATTAAAACATTTAAAGAGATATTTTGGTTAAAGGGTTTTTACCAAAATTAGAGACACTTGAATACAACAATTGAGGAATAACATTTAATCAGAACATTATAATATCATGAGAATAAATGGATTCATGATATAATATTCCAAAGGACAGTATATACACCATATAAGAGTGAATTGGTGCATAACAACAATGAAGTCTCAATAGGGATGTAAAATGTGATGAAATCCCTTATAAAGAAGGTATCCTTAAATTAAGGACAAATCAATCTTAAAAATATGTGTGAATAATATAAATACACCCAATAAAATTTGATATTAAGTGTAAAACAATAAAAGTTCATTCACACATATTCAATGGATGACATATTCAATGACTACATGTTGAACCCAAAGAAATCGAAATTGGGTTAAAAAGTTCCCTTGACAGCCTAACAGCATCACATCAAAATGAGTTGATGAGAGATAAAAAGTGTATCTCATCACTTGGAAATAAAATTTACATCAATAAGGATATATTAGAACATATCCCAACATAAAAATATGTAAATTAAAAGACCCAACAAAAGAAGTCTTTTTAAAAAAGAGGAGGGTGAAAGGTTCCCTTACCGACTTGGGTATCTTTCAAAACATACACCCCATGAAAGAATGACAATAGATCATTGATTTAAATACTCATAAACGAAATTATATTACACAAATAGTAGAATAATGGGCATTACATACACCACTCAATGGAATTTGTGTCAAATGTAGCATAAATCTCACGTGAATAAAAGTGAGATGAAAAATCCCTTACGTAAACTCGGCAGCCTAACGGCGCCACATAAAACTTCCGAATATGGATTGATGAGATAAAATAGGGTATATCATCACATTACAATAAAATGTACAGAAATAGGAATATAAAAGTACATCCCCCAACATTACAAAGAGGATATTAAAAGAAGTGACATAAAGGAGAGTACTTAAAAAAGAAAGAGAGGGGTTAGATCTCTTACGAAAGTTCGGCAGCCTAACGGCGCCACTCAAAACATCCAAAATGGATTGATGAGAGAGAATAGGGTCTCTCATCACATGAACATAAAAATTATAGTATTTTTAATATAAAAGATCATCCCAATAACAAGAAAGATGAGCTTTAAAGGGAATGACATAAAAGTGTGTAATTAAAAAGAAAGAGAGGAGTAGGATCCCTTACCTCGGGTCCGACTTGACTCGATCGTTCATTAATGTCATGAATAATAAACTTGAGTTAATTTCTACTTACTTAAGAACCTTTTTCAAGTTCATTATTACTTTTATATCACTTATTACCATGTTATAAACATTATGTAATCATTTAAGTTAATAATGTTTGTTTTGTCAATATTTGGTTCTTAATTCGAAAGTGGACTTCTTACAATTACATGTTGTTCGTGTGGCCAAATGTTTATTATATCCAGAATTTTATTCATGATGTATATATCATATAAGTCATATATATCCAGTACATGCATGCAATTATAAAATTACATAATCATTTAGAGGTAAGAAATGAAATGCACCGTTCATGGAGACGGTAAGCCGTACGTACGCAAGAACGCTACATTCATTTCTATTTTGTATTTTATAGAATGGAATAATAATGATATAAAGGTATATTATAATTCCAGTATAATATCATATATAATATCATAGTTCCATCTTTTATACATCCCACATATGGTATTTAACGAATCAAATCACTTTGAGGGGGCGGTAGTCCGCACTTCCTAAAATGAAGATATCGCGTATACCCATAAATGAAGCCATAAAGGTAAGACACAAATGAAAAATACAGAAGCATAAGTAAAAAATAAACATATTATATATCATATATAAAAATAGTGACATCATAATGGCCACCTTTGAAGGTGTTAAATGAGTATTGAACAATCATCGTTTCGGGAGGCAGAATTTCGCCATCCACGGAAACCGTATGTTCTTTAACCATTTGATGTAGTTTTGTGAGAGTGTATCTCGAATAAATCTTATAAAAACATCCTAGTATATTTAAGATACTGGTGTTGTTACAAAAGAAGTAAATAAAAAGAGTTTAGGGGGTTGGAGGAGCAAAATAAAACAAATGAACATGAGAGAATGAATTACCTTTAAAAGTGTAACTCCTTTTGATTTGAGCCTAAAGGCTTCCTTTGAAAGGATTCTGCCCAAAGGGAATCCTCTAGGATGAGTAGAGGTATGTGGAGAGAGTAAATGGGCAGGGGTTTGCCGAGCCAAAGTCCTGGGTAGAGTGTGAAATGAGGTAGAGTTGGGGGCCTTTTATAAGAGTAGAGGAGGGGCACTTTTGGAAAGTAAGAAATATTACTTTATTTGAAAATGTGTTTCGGTTTCAAAAGGTCCCACATTGATATAATTCGTGGATAAGGTGTTAAGGGTTCTAAATCCACCCATCCAATAAGTTTTGGACATGTGTAGTTCATATATTTTACATTATCTTTCCATTTTATTTAAATCGTTAAATAATGAGGTCATCACTGCATCATCATGATGTCATATATAATTTAATTTATTTAGTGTCTAAAAATTATAAAAAAAATACTATGATGTAGGAAATAGTTTTATCTTTCCAATGACTATTTATAATAAAACAGATGACTTGTATAACCCCATTTAAAAATTGTTTTACTAAAACATATCATGTTTGTGTCATTTTTACTTTTACATTAAATAAAAAGTTATTTATGTCATTTCCCAACCAAAGTGGATCCATGGGGTCCCCAAGTTTACCCATGGCTTGTCTTGGTCGTCCATGACACAAAAAATGAGGGTAGTACATGTTTCAAGCTCATCTTATTTTATTAAAACATTATTTTTAACTTAAACTACACTAATTACCACTAATCGCGATTAAAACTTAATAAGTTACTATTCACCAAAAAATTATTTTTATCCCATTGAAACACATTTTACTTCTTAATGACAACCATGTATGTTGTATTTTTGAAATTCAAAACACAAAGATGTCAAAATTTCATTTAAATGGAAAAATCAGTTTTTATAAGTACCACTTAGTGGTTTCACTATTCATCAAAAGTTGATGTTTTTCAGAAAAATCCCAAAAATTCACCCGAAGATATATTTGATATTCCGAATTCAAAAATGAAGTCCATTTTACAAAATTCAAAACATATAAGTCACATTAATTAATTTAATAATTAATTCCCGCTGTCAGAGCAAATAGCGTGTTTTTATGAAACAATAAGTATCAAAAGATTGACACTAGTTTAAGTCCGATTTCAAAGTGAAATTAATTCCAACGACCACTATTGGATTTAATGGTAAAAATATATTATAATTTCACTTTAAAACCAATTAAAAAGATAATCTAATCATATAAATAAATTATATTAAAAAGAGGTTTTGAATTAAAATACCACATTTTACACTATTCATAAAAAAATGAACTTTATCGGAACGATACCAAAAATTTACACAAAGTAAATTTTGATGTCCCGATTCTAAAGAAGAGTTTTATATGGTCTAATAGAATGTATAAGAGTGAAAAAAACTATATTTAATGACGGTTCACCATCAAAAGGCGATAAGTGAACCTTTAGTGAAAACTAGGGCATATACGCCTAAAATTGAATTCATTCCATATTTTATTCCTTTATCTTTTATTGGATAAATGTAAAAACATTTAAAAAACATATATAATCATATTTTAGTTATTTCTATCCATTCCCTCCAATATGACGACGACATGTTAACTACCATTTGAAATAATATTATTTTATTATTAGAGTGCAACGTAAGATTCCCAAAAAACTCGTTGTTGCGTGTTGGGTACGCAATCGAGCATAGCGTCCCCTTTAAAGTAATATTATTATTTTATTCACAAATATGGATAAATATGAAAATGTCGTATTCTTTATTTACCTGGGGTGTTACATCCTTCCCCCCTTTTGGGAATTGCGTCCTCGCAATTTTTAAAATTGAGCTTGGAAACATCCTTGAACGTCCCACATCGGAACAAGAGTCGGTAAAACAATCACTTTAAAATAAAGGAAGATAAGTACCGAGGTCACCCGAGTTAACCCATACTAGGATTCCATGTAGAAAAATATGGACATGGAGGAGAAAACATAGGTTCATGTTCTGATAGAGAGTGATAGAAAACATGTTTAGGAGAAAGTTAACAATAAGAAAATCACAAACTTATGATGGGTTAAACGGTGTTGGGTTCCCCAGTAGGAAACATTAATAGACAACATTTTTTCTTTATGTTACTTTTTATTGAGGAATTTATTTTTGAGCTTAAATAAAACATAAGGAAACAGACATACTTGTCATGTTGACTTCCAACTTTTACTAGATTCCTTAATCAAACTCATATTTTTTCCAAAAGACGAGTATGAAGGGAGACTTGTTCGCATTAAGAGTACTATAATCAACTTCTAGAGAATCACCTAATCCACAATAGAGAACTATATACTTCCCATGTCTTTAGACTCTAACCAAAACCAAAACCAAAAAGGTTAGTACAAGATCAGATAAACCAGAAAAGGATAACCCTCTATAAAAAGAAAATCTATTCTCAATCACCAAAATTGTCCAACAAAACCCAAAGATCAACGAGAACCATTCTATAATCAATTTGTCCATAAAATTCTTCAAAATAAACCAATCCATGATTGAAACCCAAATATTTGAAGGATTTAGTCACATAGTCTTCCAAGTTAAATCGTAACATTTATCTCCAAACAACATCAGTTACTCCTAAAGTCTCGTATTGAAAAGTAATTAACCTAATCACATATCCTCCATGATAGGTTAATAATTTTCATAAATAATACAAAATCAACTTACTCGTAATTAATAAAATCATATAACTAAAAAGAATCAGTCAAACTAACCAGGGACTTCACGTAGTCCAGTGGTAGGCGATAAATACCAGTCGCACTTTGGTTGTGGGTTCGATTCCCACGGCTTTGTCCGACGCGACGGGTTGTCACACAGTCTGCGTGTTGTCCTTTTTCCAAAACTATATAATTCTTAAAACATTCCCCAAAATGAGATAAAATCTTCAAGAATAATCTTAACATATTTTAACCTCAAGTTTATCTCATTCCTTTCATTTTCCATCATATCATAGAGTAACCCATAATTACCTAAAAATTAAGGATCATATAAACTCTAATGGTTACCTTTATAATTATTACCTGAACTTCCATATCGATTGGTCATCTTGTACATGATTCATTACAGAACATACCAAGGTTCAAGTGGTCGATCATGACTCCTTGATAGTTGGTTTAGAACAACCATGTGTTTCCTCATTGAATCCCCCATTTTATCTAGTATCTATATCAGAGAACCACCACAGTTTCCTTCAAACCTATTTTCTCTTTGGTGCCTGCTAGATCCATCCATTCACTAAAAACAGAAATGTCAGTGTGAGTATATCAACAAAACCATCATGTACTAATGAGGAAGGTAAAAACTAAGATATACTTACTCATTCACTTTATCTAAAACTAGGACTCTTTTTGAAATCCTAACCATTATGGTAATGTCACTTATGCTTATAGAATACCCTAAACTCTAAAGTTATCTAAACTGACCTTTGATACCAACTATAAGGCCCCAGCCTTAAACCTTACTTAATCTTGGGTTATTACAAGATTACACATTGAGCATCTTTTTAGGTTTAGAGTTTTAGAGAATTAGATCATGAAACTTGCATTACATTCCACATTTAAACAAAGCGGTTACATAAAAGACAGTATTCATTCTTCCCATCAACAGAAACATAATTAAAAAATAACACGGATTCATTCTTGACACATCCTTGACACTATCATCACATCATATACCTTTCCCTTGACCTGTGAAAAAAATTTCAAAAAACTTGGGATGAGCATAAAAATCTCAGTAAGAGTTATAAAAATATGGAAAGGAATCATGAGTTCATATATACATAAGAATTAAATCATACTTTACCCATAATACATAGGCACTTTATCATACCTCATAAAATCATGAACAAATCATAGAAATCATAAGACATAAAGGTAACTTGAGGCATTCGTAGCATTATTACGTAGGGAGTAACCCTCTTGGTTACGTTTAGAATACCCATCATAGTATATTCCCTAAATCTCTTTGGAGAAACCTTAACGTTTCACTCCTTCGCGTTACCCAATGCATTGGAGAGCTATATCGGGCTCACCCGCCCTTAGTTTATCACGGAACCACCCGTTTTCATAACAATTCCCAAGAACCATAACATAAATGTATCACATAAAACATGCATAATGGAAATATAACATTTCCACATTTCAATCACAATATAAAATTTTAGGATATTGAAATGATGAATCCATAAAAAACCATTTTTAAAACCATTTAAAACATTTAATAAAGAGATTTTTGAATCAAAGTGTCCCATACCACCTTGAAGATTTTAACATTTTAAACCATTAATATCCATATAAATAAATCCTTAAAACCATTTTGAAAACATAGATATTAATAAGAACAAATCATTAAATCATTTAAAGCGATATTTTGGTTAAAGGGTTTTTACCAAAATTAGAGACACTTGAATACAACAATTGAGGAATAACATTTAATAAGAACTTTATAATATCCTGAGAATAAATGGATTCATGATATAATATTCCAAAGGACAGTATATACACCATATAAGAGTGAATTGGTGCATAACAACAATGAAGTCTCAATAGGGATGTAAAATGTGATGAAATCCCTTATAAAGAAGGTATCCTTAAATTAAGGACAAATCAATCTTAAAAATATGTGTGAATAATATAAATACACCCAATATAATTTGATATTAAGTGTAAAACAATAAAAGGTCATTCACACATATTCAATGGATGACATATTCAATGACCACATGTTGAACCCAAAGAAATCGAAATTGGGTTAAAAAGTTCCCTTGACAGCCTAACGACATCACATCAAAATGAGTTGATGAGAGATAAAAAGTGTATCTCATCACTTTGACATAATATTTACATCAATAAGGATATATTAGAACATATCCCAAGATAACAATATGTAAATTAAAAGACCCAACAAAAGAAGTCTTTTTAAAAAAGAGGAGGGTGAAAGGTTCCCTTACCGACTTGGGTATCATTCAAAACATACACCCCATGAAAGAAGGACAATAGATCATTGATGTAAATACTCATAAATGAATGTATATTACACAAAGAGTATAATAATGGGAAGTACATACACCACGCAATGTAATTTGTGGCAAATGTATCATAAATCTCACGTGAATAAAAGTGAGATGAAAAATCCCATACGAAAACTCGGCAGCCTAACGACGCCACATAAAACTTCCGAATATGGATTGATGAGATAAAATAGGGTATCTCATCACATTACAATAAAATTTACAGAAAGAGGAATATAAAATAACATCCCCCAACATTACAAAGAGGAGATTAAAAGAAGTGACATAAAGGAGAGTACTTAAAAAGAAAGAGAGGGGTTAGATCTCTTACGAAAGTTCGGCAGCCTAACGGCGCCACTCAAAACATCCAAAATGGATTGATGAGAGAGAATAGGGTCTCTCATCACATGAACATAAAAATTACAGTATGTTTAATATAAAAGATCATCCCAATAACAAGAAAGATGAGCTTTAAAGGGAATGACATAAAAGTGTGTACTTAAAAAGAAAGAGAGGAGTAGGATCCCTTACCTCGGGTCCGACTTGACTCGATCGTTCTTTAATCTCCTGAATAATAAACTTGAGTTAATTTCTACTTACTTAAGAACATTTTTCAAGTTCATTATTCCTTTTATATCACTTATTACCATGTTATAAACATTATGTAATCATTTAAGTTAATAATGTTTGTTTTGTCAATATTTGGTTCTTAAGTCGAAAGTGGACTTCTTACAATTACATGATGTTCATGTGGCCAAATGTTTATTATATCCATAATTGAATTCCTGATGTATATATCATATATTTCATATATATCCAGTATATGCATGCATTTATAACATTACATAATCATTTAGAGGTAAGAAATGAAATGCACCGTTCATGGAGACGGTAAGCCGTACGTACGCATGAACGCTACTTTCATTTCTATTTCGTATTTTATAGAATGGAATAATAATGATATAAAGTTATATTATAATTCCAGTATAATATCATATATAATATCATAGTTCGTTATTTTATACGTCCCACATATGGTATTTAACGAATCAAATCACTTTGAGGGGGCGGTAGTCCGCACTTCCTAAAATGAAGATATCGCGTATACCCATAATGGAAGCCATAAAGGTAAGACAAAAATGAAAAATAAAGAAGCATAAGTAAAACATAAACATATTATATATCATATATAAAAATAGTGACATCATAATGGCCACCTTTGAAGGTGTTAAATGAGTATTGAACAATCATCGTTTCGGGAGGCAGAATTTCTCCATCCACGGAAACCGTATGTTCTTTAACCATTTGATGTAGTTTTGTGAGAGTTTAGCTCGAATAAATCTTATAACAACATCCTAGTATATTGAAGATACTGGTGTAGTTACAAAAGAAGTAAATAAAAAGAGTTTAGGGGGTTGGAGGAGCAAAATAAAACAAATGAACATGAGAGAATGAATTACCTTTAAAAGTGTAACTCCTTTTGATTTGAGCCTAAAGGCTTCCTTTGAAAGGATTCTGCCCAAAGGGAATCCTCTAGGATGAGGAGAGGTATGTGGAGAGAGTAAATGGGCAGGGGTTGGCCGAGCCAAAGGCTTGAGTAGTGTGTGAAATGAGGTAGAGGTGGAGGCCTTTTATAAGAGGAGAGGAGGGGCACTTTTGGAATGTAAGAAATATTACTTTATTTGAAAATGTGATTCGGTTTCAAAAGGTCCCACATTGATAAAATTCGTGTATAAGGTGTTAAGGGTTAGAAATACACCCATCCAATATGTTTTGGACATGTGTAGTTCATATATTTTACATTATCTTTCCATTTTATTTAAATCGTTAAATAATGTGGTCATCACTGCATCATCATGATGTCATAAATAATTTAATTTATTTAGTGTCTAAAAATTATAAAAAAAATACTATGATGTATGAAATCTTTTTATCTTTCACATTAATATTTATAATAAAAAAGATGACTTGTATAACCCCAATTAAAATTTTTTTTAGTAAAACATATCATGTTTGTGTCATTTTTACTTTTACATTAAATAAAAAGTTATTTATGTAATTTCCCAACCAAAGTGGCTCCATGGGGTCCCCAAGTTGACCCATGGCTTGTCTTGGTCTGCCATGACACAACCAATGAGGGTAGGACATTTTTCAAGCTCATCTTATTTTATTAAAGCATTATTTTTACCTTAAACTACACTAATTACCACTAATCGCGATTAAAACTTAATAAGTTACTATTCACCAAAAAATTATTTTTATCCCATTGAACCACATTTTACTTCTTAATGAAAACAATTTATGTCTGATTTTTGAAATTCAAAACACAAAGATGTCAAAATTTCATTTAAACAGAAAAATCAGTTTTTATAAGTACCACTTAGTGGTTTCACTATTCATCAAAAGTTGAAGTTTTTCAGAAAAATCCCAAAAATTCACCCGAAGATATATTTGATATTCCGAATTAAAAAATGAAGTCCATTTTACAAAATTTAAAACATATAAGTCACATTAATTAATTTAATAATTAATTCCGCTGTCAGAGCAAATAGCGTGTTTTTATGAAACAATAAGTATCAAAAGATTGACACTAGTTTAAGTCCGATTTCAAAGTGAAATTAATTCCAACGACCACTATTGGATTTAATGGTAAAAATATATTCTAATTTCACTTTAAAACAAATTAAAAAGATAATCTAATCATATAAATTAATTTGATTAAAAAGAGGTTTTGAATTATAATACCACATTTTACACTATTCATAAAAAAATGAACTTTATCGGAACGATACCAAAAATTTACACAAAGTAAATTTTGATGTCCCGATTCTAAAGAAGCGTTTTATTTGGTCCAATGGAATGTATAAGAGTGAACAAAACTATATTTAATGACGGTTCACCATCAAAAGGCGATAAGTGAACCTTTGGTGAAAACTAGGGCATATACGCCTAAAATTGATTTCATTCTGTATTTTATGCCTTTATATTTTATTGGATAAATGTAAAAACATTTAAAAAAACATATATAATCATACTTTAAGTTATTTCTATCCATTCCCGCCAATACAATGGCTACATGTTAACTACCATTTGAAATAATATTATTTTATTATTAGAGTGCAACGTAAGATTCCCAAGAAACTCGTTGTTGCGTGTTGGGTACGCCATCGAGCATAGCGTCCCCTTTAAAGTAATATTAATATTTTATTCACAAATATGGATAAATATGAAAATGTCATATTCTTTATTTACCTGTGGTGTTACAAGGATGATTAATATCGATACACCGTTGGGAACACGAACTAAGGATATCTATTTATGCAAGGGATGTTATCTAGATACTGTAGAGTATAATTTCCTTTGGGATATCTATGTCTTTAATATAATGATCTTTTATCGGATTATTGGTATGGAATGGCTAGTTGTATACTGAGCCCACATAGATTGTTACCACAAGATATTGATATTTGTATCTCATGAGGGTGACCAATATACCCTTCTTGGAGAATGGAATATCCATGCAGGCTGAGATGGGCCAATTACTAAGAAACTAGGAGAGCTCACAGCCCAAGATGCTAGTCTTGTGCTAGATGATGGGAGTTGTAGACAATTTTTCTATCCTTTAGTATTAGAACTATTTTAGGATGACTTTTCTGAAGGCTATTCAAGGTTTCCACCTGAGAGAGATGTGGAATTCAATATTGATTTTATTCTGGGGGCTGAGCTAGTATCTATTCCACCATAAATAATGTCACCGAATGAGCTTCAAGAGCATAAAACACACTTGGAGGAGTTGGAGGTAAAATTGTATATCCATCCTAGTACGTCTCCTTTGGGATCAAATTTTTTGATTGCAAAGAAGGATGATGGGAGTTTACATTTTTTTGTCAATTACCAAAAGTTGAATAAAATGAATGTGAAGAACCGATATGCTCTTCCTCATATCGATGATCTATTTGACCAGCTAAAGGGGGCTACTGTGTTCTCAAGAACGATTTGAGATCAGGGTATCATCATGTGAGAGTTCAGACATCTGACATACCATGAAATTATTTCAAAAGCAGGTACAACCTTATGAGTTCATCTTAATGCTACTTGAGTTGAAGAATTATCTAAAATTGTTAATGGCCTTGATGAATATGATCTTTCATCTGTACTTAGAGTAGATTGTGGTGGTGTTTGTGGATGATATCTTAATGTACTCTAAGACTCATGATGATCTTACCCATCATCTTGACATCCTCCTGGGTACATTGAGATAGAATCTTCTATATGCCAATCTATATAAATGTCAGTTTTGGATTGACAGGGTACACATTTTGGGGCACATCATCTCGGAAGAAGGTGTGGTCGTGTACCTTGAAAAAGTAAAGGTAGTGATTTCTTAGGAGCATCCCTTTTTTTTTGATATTTGATGCTTTTTGGGTTTAGCCGGTTATTAGAGGAGTTTTATCCAGGACTATTCATGGATGGAATCACCACTTACTAGTTTGAAAAAGAATGGGATACTGTTTGTGTGGAAAGAAGCATGTGCGAATTCTTTCCAACAATTGAAGAAGATCTTGACTTGGACACCTATTTTGATCTTACCTTAATCAGGCGAGGAGTACATGGTATATTGTGATACTTCTGGGGTCAGACTCAGATTTGTGTTGATGAAAGGGGGTAGAGTTGTTTCTTAACGGTCTATGCATCTAAGGCCACATGAACAGAATAACCCTACACATGACCTCATGTTGGAGGTATTGGAGACACTATCTTTTAGGTTAAAAGTTTATAGTTTTTACATATCAAAAAATCTGGAAGTATATCTTTTCATAGCGTGTATTGAATCTTTGGCATCGAAGATGGGTAGAGTATATGAAGTCCTTTGATTTTCAAGTGGCATATACACCCAGGAAGGGGAATAGTGTGTCTTATTCCTTGAGCAAAAAACTTCAGAGTTAGTTGGATCTTGAGTCGAGTTTAGAGTGGAAGATGATGAATCTATAGGAAGAAATGCATGTGGTAGTTCAAGAGAGTTAGGAGGGGATGACTCTAGTTTCTATTGTAGTGGAGTCTATATTCTTGAGATAGATTAGGGATAAGATGCATGAAGATCTAAAGTGATTAGCGTTAAGGGAAATCCTTGAAGGTGGGAAAAAACCATTAGAATGGAAAATAGATGAGGATAATATCATCTATGTGAAAAAATGGGTTGTTGTACTGATAAGTATGCGAGCGGAACTCATGTGAGAATTTCATGCTTCAAGGTGGGTGATATATCCTATTGTGACCAAAATGTACTGTGACCTTTGAAGACAGTTTTGGTATCGAGGAATGAAAATAGAGATAGCAAGGTTCATAACAAGATGTTTCACCTGTCAGCAGGTGAAAGTAGAGCACCAATGACCAGGAGTCCCATTGCAGCAGTTTCCTATTTCAGAATGGAAGTGGGATGACATGACAATGGATTTAGTTATAGGAATTCCAATTACTATTTGGAATAATGATGTTATTTAGGTTGTTGTGGATCAAATAATGAAGGTATAACACTCCATTCCTATTAAGGAAATCTTCACAATAGAGGAGTAGGGAGAACTGTATGTGAAATAGATAGTTTATTTTAATGGGGTTCCATATACTATATTTTCATATCACAATTCATGCTTTACTTCCTACTTCTAAAATGTCTTACATAAGGATCTTGGTACACAGGTTCTGTTAAGTACAACCTTCCCCCCATAGACATATGGGCAGTTGAAGAATAACATACAAGGGTTCGAGGATATGTTGTAAGCATGTGTGCTTAAATTTGTTGCTTCTTGGGAAAATCAATTGGCTTTAGTGGAGTTTTCCAATAATAGTAGTTACCAAGAAACAATACAGATGGAACCATACGAGGCACTTTATGGTAAAACTTTTAGATAACCACTATGTTGGTTAGAGGTGGGTGAGTCAGGGCTGTTGGGACCATGTCTCATTGAGGAGACATTAGAGAATGTACATTTGATTCAAAAATGTATGGCTACGTCTCATAGTAGACAGATGTCATATCTGAATAGACGAAGACGACCCCTAGAGTTTATATAGGGGGGTCATGTATTCTTTTCAGTGTCACCTAGATTGGTTAACCATAGGATACAGAGTCAGCTTATGTTAGCACCTAGGATTATGGGACCGTTTGAGGTGCTAGATAGAATTGGGATTATGGTGTACAGATTAGCACTTCTATAGAAACACAATGATTTGTAAGATTTTTTACATGTGCAAAAATGACCATGGAATCTCCCAGACCCTTATCATGTGATTTATGTGGAATAAGTTGACCACGAGATAGATGTTTTCTTTGAAGAGCATCTGATAGGTGTGCTAGGTTGTAGGGAGGATTTGTTATGGGGAAAGACCATGCCGTTAGTTTATGTGTTTTGGAAATATGGAAATGTTCATGAAGAAACTTTGGAATGGGTACTAGACACGAGGGCTCAATGGTACAATCTTTTTGGATCAAAATCTTAGAGAAGTTCGGGAGTGCAGATCTAGGATGAGCTGTTATAAGGTGGGTATATTGTAAGATCCCAACCTTCTCTGGAGTTATCCTAGATGCATTTTTAGGTACTTTTTAAATATTTTAAGTACCTTTAATTTAGAGTAGTGTGTTGTAGTTTGTTTGGGTAATTTTTTTTAGAAAACTAAAGGATAGTGGGCTATTTACTGTTTGCACATGGTTTAAAAAACTGTGTGAACAAACCATTCCAAGCATGAAAAACTAGACAGAGAGGTCCACATAGTTTTTTCATGGCTTGATAAACCATGCAACCAAATTCTTCCAACCATGAAAAACTAGATATAGGGGCCCATACAACTGGTGCACGGTTTGCCTAACTACGCACCTTTTCCCAGGAAACCGTGTGTGAATGATTTTAATTCTGAAAATCCTTTTTTAGAACACCTGAACCCCATAGGACTCCCATATTTCGACCATGGATCAATATTGATAAATTCTAGGTGTTTCCAAATCCTCTAAGATATATTCCAAGGTTATCTAATCACTATTCATTGAGATGGAAATCCTCTATTGAAGATCTTATCTCCTCCCGATAAGTCGATTTCATCCTGATTCTTCTTCCATTCTTTCCTCTATGTTTCCACAATCTTTTCATGGAGGATATTCTCAATTTATATATATCTAAACCTATGAGTTGATATCTTGATATAGTTTTACATGATCTTGATGCCTATGATCTTAATTTTTATTTTAGGGATTTAGATCTAGAGCTTGATTGACGACGTAGTGCTACTCAGATTTTGGGGATTTTCTTTGGGCTAACTTATATTAATAAACCACGATAGACAGTTTAAATTGAACTCCCATATTCATTATTTATTATAAGTGTATGATTTTATGAATTTTCTAGATTCCCTTGATAATTTAATCTCCTAAATTGGGTAATTAGGAATATGGAATTTACTTTTCATTGTCCTTTGTCGTTTATTGATAATTGATCATGCAATAAATGAAGGGTGTTGTCCAAATTAATATTTGTTTTGGAGATTGATATTGGGTTGAGATATTGTCTTGAGATATTGATTTTTTTAATAATATAATTAATTATGGGGAATTAATTGTGGAATTTGTTTATCTATGAAAGATAATTATTTGTGAGAATTAATTATGTGTCATGATGTTATCAATGATAATTAGTAGTGAAACTTAATTATGACTTCTTGGGTTTGGAAATTAATAATTATTTATGAAGAATTAATTATCGAATGTGAACTATGTTGATTGATTAATTAATTGATGAATTAATTAAATGGTTATATTCTTAGACAGTTGTTGAATTAACTAATGGACTTAAAAATGTTTAACTAATAATTGGATTAGTAAATGAATAATGTGGAAAAAATTTATGACATAAATAAAAATTAAATGGATGGGATTTTTTGGATCTATGAATGGAATCCTAGACTAATTCTAATTTGGGACATGGACATGGTGCTCTTCCCCTGTAGTTATCCAAGATTGAGATTCTGGGGTGTTAGGCATGACGGCCTACACTGAATGAGAATTGGAGTGATAGGCATGATGACCTACACTCAGTAAGATTGTGGTGTTAGGTGTGAAGAACTACACCAAATGATTAATGATAATAGTGAATGATAATTCAACTATGAATTGTGATGCAAGGTATAAATACCTACAACAAATGATTAATGATAAGTAATGATGATTTAAATGGGAAACATGAATTGAATTAGCCTAATGTGATGACTAAATATTAAATGAAAATTTGATAATTATTTAAATTATGCATTGTATTTATTGCTTCATTTTTCTGCACGCAATATCATTTGACTAGACATGTTTTTGACACCATTGGTGGTGTCCTACTGAGGTGGACTAGCAACCAATTCGGGCCGCAATATAGACACCTGAGAAGACTTTGTTGTTATAGTAAAGGATAAGGTAAAGTCCCTAAGATAGGTTGTTGTTTGGGATTACAGGACGGGAGAGGGAACCTAATGCAGTTCGGGACCTGTTTTAGAGTCATTGTGTATTTACTTTGAGTTTCATTATAGACACTTGCCACATGCATTTCCATAACATGTTTTACCTTTCAATTGAGTATTGTATTTTTTATTTTTGACTATCATATGTCATGGTATTGTTCTTTTTATTTATATATACTTCCGCTTGGTAATTGTTATTTGCTTCCACTAGTGATTTATTCTGAAAAAAGAGGGTATACTCTCCCAAAATATGACTTACCAGACCCTCGCTTCTAGTTGACAACCTTTAGAGTACAGGGAGGTGTTCTAGAGGGCATGTGGTTAACCGGCTCGTGGCACCATTTAGTGGCTCACAGGTTGGGATGTTACATTAGATATAAAACATTATCCAATGAATTGGAGGGAGATATAGGTCCCACCAATAACATAATGAAAATAACACTTATGTGTTCCATAATAACATAAATTATTCATCACATTAAAACCCATGAAATGAAATGGGTTTGATATGAATCATTTGATCATAACATAACTTATGGAAAGAAATGGGTTTCATAAATATCCATCGATCATAAAAATAAACCAATAATTGGAATAATTGGGATAATATCCTTAAAAAATATCCCCATAAACATAAAAGTAAAATTAAATTGTGTTATAGTAGATGGAAAATAATATTGAAAGGTAAATTTAAAATAAATATTGAGTAAAATACACTTTTTCCTATGAAATGTTTTTCTTAAAATGCCATAAAATTTGAAAAGAAAACATTTTTTTAAAATAAGCATTTAATATTGTAAATTAGGTCTCAAATAATTAATTTGGAAAGAATTAAAAAGGTTCCATTAATTCCATATAAGTTAAAAAAACGTTCAGCTAATATGTTTTGTCAAAAAAGTCTCAAAGTCTAGTTTAGAAAATGGAAAAAAATATTCTTCTCAAACTGTTTGGTAAAAATATTAAAATTCAGTAAACATATATTTAAATACTAATATTATAATAGTAAAATATTTTTTATTTTTTAGAAAACATGTACAGGGAAGATAAATTTTCCACAATGATTATTTAAAACGAAACAAACCTGATTATTTATGAGATTGTTAAATAATTACTTATCAATTTATAATTAGTAGAATTGTATGCCCCATGAATGAAAAAATATAAATAATAAAATATAATAATTATCAGATTAATACTCATAAAATACACTCATGTTAAGTATATACATCGTAGAAAATAAATAAGTATTTTTTATTGCATGTGTCCCATAGAAATAATAGTGAGACAGAAATACATTACAACTAGAGTAAATTATATATCACGAGCCTCATGAAAGAGTAATATAAATTAAAAAAATTAATATCATGATATGGATTAAATTAATATAATATGTCACTATATACCCCACATAATAGGAATATCTGGTGAATATTGCATATATCTCACAGAAGTAAATGTGAGATAGGAAAATCCTTACCTGATGTCTAGAATAACATCGTACTGGTTCAAACCTACTATATAATAAATATAATTTTATTGTAAATATATAAAATATCCTTATTCAATTATATTATACAATATATGATTTAATTATGACCCTTTGTGAACTTTTTATTAACAATTCCTTGTTAAAGTTACATTTTTGGTAAAAACTACTTTGTTTTTTGCATGAGTTTTGATTTTTTATCCTTGGTTATCTTACATAGATAATGATTTATTCATCTAATATATGATAAAAATGTTATAAATATCATATACATAAATATCTATATATATATATTAATAATGTATTAATTAATGGTGTTTCATAATAGTTAAAGGTATATGATAAAATACATTGTTTTTGGAGACGATAGGTCATACATACACGTGTATGCTGTTTTCATTTTCTTTTCATATTATAAGAAAGAAGATTAAATGATTCATTAGCATTAAAGAATATTTTTTTGTTATATATATCATATATATTCATATAATTCATTTTTTTACCATGCATGTGAAATATAGATGACAAACTAATCACATCACACTGTGAAGATAGTATTTCATATGTACGAATGATCAACATTATCATTTCCGAAAATTTTAGATTTTAAAAAGGTAGATATGATATTATTATCAAATAATTATAATTACATCATAAATTTTTATATTTAAACATTAATCACATCATAATTCCCAATCAAAAATATGGTGATGGAAAATGAATTGTCTCACTACGTGGTGATTGTAAGTCATATGTACGCACAATCAATACTATCACTAGTTGTTTAATGGGAAAGGGGATATATAATTTTGTGTTTAAAATTAAATTTCATCATTTTTTTGATTAAAAATTTATTATTTTATTATATATTTCATATATTTATTAGAGGTATATAATAGTAGAAAAATAGAGTGAGCGATTAGAGCGATTACCTCTTCATCAAAACAGCTCCCTTAGATCTCCTCTAAAGGACTCTATAGTTGGCTCATAGGGAAGAACAATAACTATATAAAGTGGATGGATAAGTGGAGAAGAGAATTTATTAGATTGTGGTAAATATATAAGACTAAAATATGTTAAATAAGATAATGGAGTAGGTGACCTTTTATAAAGAAGCTGAGAGGTACTATTGTAATTTCTCAAAAGATTAATTTATAATAAATTACATCCCAATCCAAATACATAAAAAAATTAATTGAAATATAATATTTTATAGGGTGTAATACCATCAACCCATATATTTTATAAAAGTTTGGTTTTCATTTTATACCTTATCTTTTTATTTACCCTTGTTAACCAATTTTAATATAAACTACTGTAATAATATTTTCAATATTAAAAGATTGTGTTTTTATTATAAGGCTTAAATTAAACCCTAAATAATAAATCTATAAAATTAAATAATATAATTTATCCCCTTTTACATTTTTTAGGTTTTTTATATCATTAATCTAATTTAATAAAATATAAATTTCATAAAATATCATTACTATAAATTTTGACACTATTCGTTACATTAACTTTATGAAAATCAATACCACAAGGTCACAATGAAAAAATTATTTAAATTGACACATAATATTCCATATTAACCTATATAATTCTTTTATAAACCTAATTATTTCAAATTATTTTTATTTTAATATTATTAATATCACATAGTTGATTTTATCCTTAATTGAATAATTATTGCAACATTATTGTGTATTTATTTTTTGATAATTATTTATCCACTAGAAATTTAATAAAAATAAAAATATATAGATAAGATTATATATTTCATAATAATATATATAGTATATAATATATCCTAGGTAACTACATAATAAAAATATTATACTTATTAAAAGTAAGAGTGTGACATCTTGTCACTCTCTTTGATTTTAATAATATCCAAGCCATTTTCATGGAAATATGTCCATTAAATTTTGAAATGTATAAAAATATATGTTAAGGGTTGAATTATATTCATAAAATAAAATTTGGTAATGTTTTTTTGTAATTATATATTATTTAAAATATAATTTTAACACTTACATACCCGTATTACCTTTAATTGATGTAATAAAAATGACTAATGTTACTATTCATATTTTCGAAAAAGAAAAGAGACCAATTTTAAAATATTGTAACTTATTATTTAAATTATGGAATATAATTTTCAATGTTAAAAAATATATTTGGATAAAATTATTATAATAATAATCTCATTGATAGAATGAGAAAACAGTTTTTTAAAGTGAAAAGGTCCAAAAGTTTGAAATGTTTTCATATCGAATTTCGTTGTGAAATTGGTTAAAATGATATAAATTTGATTTATTATATAAATTATATATAATTGAAATTTATAACTATTTAAAAATATAATTTTCAGTAAAAATTATTTAGAAAAAATTTGCCTATCAATTAAATTGCAATAATTTTTCACTGTTCATCAAAACATGAAACTTAAAAACAAAATACCAAAAATAAAACTAAAGTAATATTTGACACAAATATTTAAAATAATAAGTTTAACCTTTAAAATATAATTTATAGAAGATTTAAAAATATATTAAAAACAAATTCACCTTCAAAAAGCGGTAAAAATTTCTTTGTATACAAATACATATTTCTGTGTAAAATTGGATTTGTTCCTATATCATGTATAAAAAACCATAAAGATGAATGTAATAAATTTCATTTATATTATAAAATATGATTTGTTTGTTTGTTTATTGGTATAAAACATAGCCGTTTTCATTTAAATATTATTTTAGAAAAACATTTCCCTTTGTTTTAAACAAGGTTTTACATTCATTTATAATTAATTTGTAAAAGAATTATATATACATGTGTTGTCCATATTTTATAATTCAGGTAATCATATTAATGACCTCCATTATAATAACTAAATTAATAGTTTCTTTTTTATATAAATATAATAATAAAATGTTGTTTTATAGAAACTATGTTTTTTATATGACTCAAGCTATAATGAAGTGGCATGCAACATAATACCTTTGATAAATTGAATTATATAAATAAAATATATATCATAAAACTCTTGTTGTGTTATATTCTACCCAAATTAAAATAAATTTCACCCTCGAAACTCATAGGGGTTATAAAATGATTAATACTTGAAATTTCCTTTCATAAAACCCCGCATCCTAAAAATGAATACTAAATCTTCCTTTTAAAAATGGGAATTTTGAAACATAATGGTTAACCAAAGTAACTCAAAAATTGTATTCCATATTGGATAACATAGGTGGAAGGTGAAAAAATGGACATTCAAGAAAAATCTATCTATAAATTTCTAATATACAGTGGTAGAGAACATGGCCTGAGGAAAGTTAACAATCACAATGACATGAATCTATGATGATCTCAGAGACTATTTTATTCATAAAAAATTAGTTACTAGGATAGAATTTTTTGTTTCAAGATACTCTCCATATAGTTGAAGAGTTTTATGAAACCAAATACCTACCTTATTTCATTACATTTTATAATCACAATCTCATCCTTTCGTTGTCCCTTGATCAATTTCCACTTCCTATCATATTCTAATAAATGAAGGTCAATTTGAAATTCTTGAAGTTCTCACATATCATGAGATCCATAAATAGAATGATAGGTCATTCCATATGTCTTTACCAAAACCAAAAAAAATTCACATGTTATCAAATATGATTAAATATTCATATTACAAAACTTTAATCTCTAAAACCTTATCCAAATTACAATGTAAAATCATTCAAATATGGTTAACCATATAAACCTTACAAAAGATTAACATATGAAATTTTCAAAAGAAGCTAACTATCTTTCAAAAATCAGATCATCATTATTCACCCAAAAAAACGTTATTTAGATATTAATAATCACTTTCCAAACATTTTAATACCATTATCATGTATTATATAAGAAAATTTTAATGACCTAATTTACCATAATAACATTGTGAAAAGATGAATGATTTCAAAATTTAACTCATTTATCAGAACCTAAATCCAAAAATTATATAAAATAAATCGATGATATCAAAAACCACCTTTTCATCTTATCTTTCCCATGTTAATCATTATTATCCCATTTATTTTATCACAATCAAATATTTGTTTATTACATTATCCAACTCATGCCCACATTAAGTGCTATCCTTCCCTTAATAATGTTTTTCCAATAATATGACATTACCATTCATCATATGCTCTTAAATACTTATGGATGAACTAATGTGGACAAATAATTAGATTCTTTTGTTATTAATCAATACCATAAACGTTTTTATATAACTTTTTTCTTTAATTCCATTACATAAATACCTAATCATTCCACAACTTTATTTTTTATACTCCGCATCGACAATGGAGATTTCATGAGATTTCCCTTTTTCTTTGGATTTAAGAGGTTACTGACATCAATTGTCATTTTTAACCCTTGGACTTGGTCATTGAATTAAATAATGATAATTTTCGTTAAAAATGAAGCATTGAAGTGTGGGGGTTCATTCTATGTATCCTTATCTATATTTTCATCATTATCTAACTTATTCCAATTACTTCATCATTCATTTTCCATATGAATTACCTTTAAAAATATGAAACATTTAACAATCCCCTAAATAAAATACCCACTATGATTATTTGCACACTTGGAACATAAAAAAAATCTTTTTCTTCTCTCCATCATATTTATATTTTTATTTAAACTCCCTCTTACATGTCTTGTCTAAAGAATGAGAATGATACGTAACTACTAACTCCATTTCCACATTGATGAAACAACATATTATTTCTTCATAACTAAAAAAGTACCTTATGGTTAACACCTATAAAAAATGTTTTTTTAATCCCTTGAAAATTTTATCAACCTTACATTTACGATATAAGATAATTCCAAAAGCATACCTTGCATGTCTTGTAAAATTTACATCATAGGATCCAGCAAATTTATTTTCTTGTTTCATTAAATCATGGAATTCCTTTTCCATTTTCATATGAATAAAAAAAAGGAATATACTTAATGAAAAATAATCCCTTGAACTCATCCCATTCCATAGAGTCAATTTCATTCTATTGCCTCACATTATTAATAAGATTCAACGATTTATCTGCTCCACCTTCCAAATGTTAGACAACCAAAATGAACTTCTCATGTTTTGAACAATGGGGAACTAAAAATATATGTTCAGAGGTACTTATCCATTGCTAATACAGTAGTGGATCAGAATACCCACTGAAAGATGGTGGTCACTACCTCATGAAGAATTCAACCAATTTTTGTCACCACATTTTCTCTTTTGGAAGTTAAGAAAGATTCATAAATTTATTTAGTTATGTGATCATATAAAAAATATTCATTCCTACCCCTATAATATAAGGTTTCTCGGAAGGAAAATCGTTGAATTTCTCTATAAATTCATCATTAACAAATTACCTTCGGTTTCTTTCCATTGACTACAAGCAGAAATCATAATGTGAGAAACACTAATCATACTGGTAGAAGCACATAATCAATTCAAATTAAATAAAATATTTTAATATATAATGACTTAGTTTAATATTAGGTTATTCATGACTATTATATAAACTCTAGGATTTTATCCTATACATAGTGTTTTATTAAGAGGCATACCAAGAAATAAATTTAGAAATATCTCTCAGGATATCAGCAAAGTTTTCTCATTCTAGTTTCCAATAGATGACCAAATAATTTCTATAATATCAACTATAATGACCCACGATTTTCTTACATGGATATTAAATATTTTTAGATGAATATTAATTATATTTCACAAACACATGATCGGGGAGAATAATAGTCCATTTCCTTTGGAAACTTATTAAGAAAACTCATAATCAGTATAAATATAATTAACATCTACCATAAAGATATTCCCCTTTATTACTCATACTTAAAACAATTCATTATTTCCTAGGGAAATGAAAACTAAGAAATCATTAGCTCAGATGCTCAGTAAGGGTTAACAAGGAATATATGTAATCCTAACAAGAATATAATGTAATAGGAATATAAGAATAACTTTTGAATATCATACCCTACATATTGAGTATCATATACAAGATTCATGGAATAATTTTTTTATTTTATATTTAATTAATCATAATGGAGTCTAATGAATGAAACATGAACAAATAACATAGATATCATACATGGAATTATAGAATATATATAAACATGTAATATAAATCCCTATAAGTCAACGAGCATTTCCGAAACATATCAGGAACCTTCATACGGAATACACCTACAAGAAGAGACAAAACACCATCCCTAGTTTCAATCCTTTACTTGAAAGGGAAAATTTTTTCCCATGTTTTAATAGTATAACAGGTTTCCCCATTTTCCAAAGTGGATCAAGCATGTCGACCAATTTCCCATTAATATCTCATGAGATAAAAAATTTTACCAAATGATTTGAAAGGATATATTGGACCCAAAAATTACATAATTAAAACTATATATATGTGTTCCTTAATAACATAAATAATTCATAATATTATAACTTGTGATATTAAATGGGTTACAAAAACATCATTCTATCATAACATAACCAATGGAAAGGAATGTGTTTAATAAATATAATTACGTCATAAAAATTATCCCACCATAGAAATAATATGGATAATATCCTTGAAAAAATATCTCCATTAAAATAAAATTAACATAAATGAATGTTAACATAGATACAAAATAATTTTGACATATCACATTAAAATGAATCTTGAGGAAAATATGATTTATTCTTTGAAAATAATTTCTTAAAATTACATCTATTTTTGAAATAAATCATTTTATTTGAAAATAACCTTTCAACCTGTTAAAAAAATATCCAAACTATTTAGGCATCATGAAATCAAAATTTTCCATTCATTTCATACAAGTTAAGAAAATAGTCCTTAAATATTTTTTTGGGTAAAGTCACAAAGAGTATTGGTTAGAAAATAAAAAAAAATATCCTTTTAAAAACATTTACTAAAAAAGTAAAACATGGGTAAAAATAAAATTAAATATTAATTTGATAAGAGTAAAAAAATATTAAACATTTTTAGAAATCATGGTTATGGATGATAAATGTTCTATAATGGTGATTTAAAATGAAACAATCCAGATTATTAATGTGATTGTGAAATAATCACTAATCAATTTATAATGAGTAGAAGAATATTCCCCATTAATCAAATAATAATATATTGAAATTAAAATAAAATAATCTACAAAATAATACTCATAAAATACACTCATGGGAAGTATATACATCACACAAAAGAAACAAGTAGTGTATAAGGCATGTATACTACTAGAGTAACTTTTGTATCAATATCCTCATGAAAGAGGAACATAAATTTAATGATTTAATTTCATTAAGTAAATTGAATTCAAGTCATAAGTCATTATATACATGATATTATAAGAATAACTGTTAAATACAGCCTATAACTGAAAGAAATAAAGGTTATATTGAAAAACCCTTACCTTAGGCCTTGACTCACTCCAAACTCAGTAAAACCTCCTTTATGATAAATATAAAATTATTATAAAAATATTATAAAACTTTATCAATTATACCATAACATATATTATTTAAATACATCCTTTTTTAACCATTTATCAACAATTCTATGTTAAAGTTACATTTTTGTTATTAACTACATTATTTTTTGCATGAGTTTTGATTTTTTTTATCCTTAGTACTCTTACATAGATCGTGATTGAATCATATAAGGTATGATTAACATGATATAAATGTCATATATAAATTAATTATATATTTATTAATGGTTATTTATAAATGTTATAGATAAAAAATAAAATACACCATTCACGAAGATGGTAGTTCGTACATACGCATCAATATTATTTTAATTTTCATTTTATATTATATGAAAGAAATGTATATGATATATTATCATTATAGAATAATTTTTATTTTATATATATCACATATATTCATAAAATTCATCCTTATAACCATCTATGTAACATACATATTAAAAATGAATCGCATCGCATTGTAAAGATGATAAAACAAACGTACAAACGAACAATGTTATCATTTACCAAATAATATAAAGAAAAAGGTAGATATGATGTTATTATTAAATATTTATAATTATGTCATAAATAGAGTATATAAACTTTTAAACTCTCATAATTTCCACTGATAAAATTTGGTGATGGAAAAATAATTATATTGTTATGTGGAGACGGTAAGCCATACGTACGCATGGGTGATATTTTCACTTATTGTTTGATGCGAAAGGTGATATATAATGGTGTTTTAAAAGTAAAATTTATGAATATTAAGGATTATGAAGATATAATTATATGTTATATTTAATAGATTTATAGGATGTATTAAATAATAGAAAAATAGAGTGATTGGTTAGAGCGATTACCTCTTCCTTGAAATGAATCTTTTAGATCTCCTCTAAAGTACTCTATAGTTGGTCTTTTAGGAAGACCATAACCTATAAAATGTATCTATAGAGGTGTATATGATAATTTGGATGTTTGTTATCTATCTATAAAATCAAATATGTCAAATTAGATGAGGAGGATGTGTCCTTTTATAATGTTGGTGAGGTGATCTTTTGAAATTTCCAAATAGATTAATTAAAAATAAATTAAATCTATCTCCAAATACATTAAAATGAAATGTAATTCAATGATAAAATATTATAGGGTTTAATACCATAAAAAATATTTTATAAAAGTTTTTGGAAATTATGAACCTTATCATTTTTATTAACATTTTGTTAATGGATTTTAATAGAAACAGCGGTAATAATATTTTCAATATTAAAATTTTCTTAATTTTTTCTTATAAGGTGTAAATTGAACAATAAATGGACATTTTATGATTTTTTTCAACAATACTTTTTCCTATTGTAACATATTTTTCCATTCTATTATTTTCAAATAATTTAATTTAATATTATTTTCATAAAATATCATTACTGTCAATTATGAAACTAATAATCAGTATAACTTTAATAAATTAAACACAATAAGATAACTTCAAACCAATTAATTTAATACACCCATAATATGTCAAATTCACTTATAAAATTAGTGTAATACCTTAATTAATACAAATTTTATTTATTTTAATATTTTTAAAATCACTTAATTGAATTTATTAGTAATTTAATAGTTAATAAATTATTATTTTGTAATTATTTATGATAACTATTTCTTTACTAAAAATAAAAAATAAATTTAAATTATATGGATAAACTTTTTATCTTTCATAATAATTTATATAGATGAGAATAACTTCTATTTTACATCATAATAAAAATATTATTCTTATTAAAATTAAGATTTTTACATTTTTTCTATCTCTTTGATTTTAATAATTTACGAGTCATTTTCAAGGAAAAGTGTCTATAAAAATATTTATTTTTGAAAATTATATTTTAAGGGATAAATTAATTTCATCAAATAATATTTGGGTAGATGTTATGGTAATTATCTAATGTTTATAATGTAACATCCCAAGTAAGTAATGAATAATAGATATGTTTATCTATGTCTATTAATGATTTAGATAGTGTTTTAGAGGCTTAAAATGAGAATAAATCCAATCTTATGCATGGATTAAACTAATATTCTTAAAAGATTGTTTTACTACCGTTTGATGGAAAACCCTTTTTAAATCAAACATTTGAAAATTTTATAATCTCTATTTTTCAAAATATACATATTCTTTATGATTGGGACATTGAAATTTACATTGTAAAATTGTTGGTATTTTTCTGACAATGTTCATTTTTTAATGAATAGTGAATAATACTACATTTTACATCAAAAATGCTTTTTCATTTAATTTAATTATATGGTTAGATTTTCTTTTTAATTGGTATTAATGTGTAATATGAATATATTTTTACCATTTAATCCATTTTTGGTCATTAAATTAATTTTACTTTGGAATTCTGCATAAACTAATGGCAAACTTTTCATAGATATTGTTTCAAAAAAACCCGCTATTTGGTTTGACAACGGGAATTATTTTTATATCAATTATTGCAATTTATGTGTTTGGATTTTGGTAAAATTGATTACATATTTGGAATCATAAGGTCCAAAATTATGTAATCGAGACTCTTTTTTTGGACATTATGAATAGTAACGACGGTAATTATCTTTAATTATCTTGATTAATGGGTAATCAGGTAGTTAAGGATAATAAAATAATATCATAATAATAAACAATGACACCAAAATGTGTCCTAATGCTAATGGTTGTGTCATGGCCGACCATGGGATACCTTGTGCCAAACTGGGGGACCCCATGGTGTCACTTTTGTGGGAAAGTGACTTGTTATATTTTTATTTTTTTAAACAAAGTAAATATAACAAGAATGTATCACCTAAATAAAACAATTTTTAATTTTGTCTACATAGATTATATTCTAGACTATAAATATTCATTGAAAATCTAATAACATTTCCTTTATCATAGTATGTTTTCATAATTTTTAGACATTAAATAAATTAAATTATTGATGACATCATTATGATGCAGCGATTACCTCATTATTTAACAATTTAAATAAAATTGAAAGATAATGTAAAATATATGACCTAAACATGTCCAAAACCTACTGTATGGGTGGATTTAGAACCCTTATCACCTTATCCTCAAAATACCTCAATGTGGGACCTTTAAAATCTGAAACCCATTTGAAAATAAAGTTACATTTCTTTACTTTCCAAGACAGCCCCTCCTCTCCTCTTATAAGAGGTCCCCACCTCTACCTCCTTACCCACACTTCCAAAGCCTTTATCTCGGCCAAAACCTGCCCAGTTTCTCTCTCCACATCTCTCTCTTACTCCTTGAAGCATCACTCTGGTCAGAAGTCTTCCCAAGGAAGCCTTTGAGCTTAAACCAATGGGAGTTACCCGATTTTAAGGAAATGTATTCACTTGAGTCCTTTTGTTTTATTTTTCTTCTCCAACACCTAACCTCTTTTTATTCATTTTTATTGTAACAACTATAGTATATTCAATATACTAGGATGTTGTTATAAGAATTATTCGAGCTACACTTACACACACATGCATCTAACGGTTAAAGAACATACTGTTTCCGTGGATGGCGAATTTTTGCCTCACGAAACGATGATTGTTCAATATTCTTATAACAACTACAAAGGTGTCCATTAAGATGTCACTATATTTATAAATGATATAAATATGTTTATGTTTTCTTTAAGCTTCTGTATTTTTCATTTTGGGCGTACCTTTATGGTTTTCATTATGAGTAAACGTGATATCCTTATTTAAGGATGTGCGGACTACCGCCCCCTCAAAGTGATTTGATTTTGTTAATGCCATATGTGGGACGTATAAAGGATTTAATTAATGGTATTATATATGATATTATTCTGGAATTATAATATGCCTTTATATCATTATGATTCCATTCTATAAAATATTAATTAGAAATGAAAGTAGCGTTCATGCGTACGTACGGCTTACCGTCTCCATGAACGGTGCATTTCATTTCTTACCTCTAAATGATTATGTAATCGTATAAATTCATGTATATACTGGATATATATGATATATATGATATATAAATTATGATTATAAGTCTGGATATAATGGATACATGAACAACTTGTAATTATAAAGAGCATATTTTGACTTAAGTACCAATGATCGTTAAAATGACCGTTA
Source organism: Viscum album (assembly GCA_963277665.1). Lineage (NCBI taxonomy): Eukaryota > Viridiplantae > Streptophyta > Magnoliopsida > Santalales > Viscaceae > Viscum > Viscum album. The sequence goes on from OY728125.1 coordinate 1,924,441,557, forward strand.
TTAACTAAAATAATTACATAGTGTTAATTACATGGTAATATGTGATATAAAAGGAATAATGAACTTTAATAAGGTTATTATGCAAGTAGAAATTAACTCAAGTTTATTATTCAGTAGATTAATGAACGATCGAGTCAAGTCGGACCCGTGGTATAGGACTTCATCTCAATCTCCATTCATTGAGGCATATTTTGTTTTATACACAACTTTGTTTTATATGGTGTATAAACCCCTTTGACTTTTACATTTATCCCAAAGGAATATTTTTTATACGAATCATTTTTACTAAACGACAAAAGGTAATTCTTTTGGCGTACGTATGCGGCGACAACGACTTCTCCGCCGCTGTGACTATTATTTGATTTTCAGCTTCCTCTAGAAGCCATACATTTTTTTAAAAGAAAAATAAATACCATGATTTACTTTTATTTTATTTTGTTATTGGAAATGGTTTTCATAATTTTTTTATATATCAATGTATTGACTTGATATCTTGTGATTGAAAAGTGGAAATGTTATGTTTCCTTTATGCATGTTTTATGTGATACGATTAAGTTATGGTTCTTGGGCATTATTATAAAGACAGGTAATTCTGTAATAAAGTAAGGGCGGGTGAGCCCGATATAGCTCTCCAATGCATTGGTTAACGTGAAGGACTGAAATGTTAAGGTTTCTCTGAAGAGATCTAGGTAATATATTTTGATGGGTATTTCAAACGTAACCAAGAGGGTTACTCCCTACCTAAGAATGTTATGAATGCCTAAAGTTACATTTCTGTATTATGATTTCTATTATTTATTCATGATTTGATGAGGTATGTTAAACTACTTATGTTTTATGATTAAAGTATGATTTCATTGATTCTTATGTATACATGTACTCATGTTTCATTTCAATATTTTTATATCCTTTACTGAGATTTTTATGCTCATCCCATGTTTTTTGTAATGTTTTTCACAGGTCAAGGGAAAGGTACATGATACGATGATAGTGTCAAGGAAGTGTCAAGAAAGAATCAATGTTTTATTATAAATATGTATCCATTGATGGGAAAAATGAATACTTTCTTTATGTAACCAATTTGTTTAAATATGGAATGTAATGCAAGTTTTATGATCTAATTCTCTAAAACTCTAAACCTGAAAAGATCCTCAATGTGTAATCTTGTAATAACTCAAGATTAAGTAAGGTTTAAGGCCGGGGACTTATAGTTGGTATCAGAGGTCAGTTTAGATAACCTTGGAATTTATAATTCTATAAGATAATTATCCTAAAATATTTTTTTATGGTCAAATTGAAATGATATTGAATTTGAAGATTACCATCTTGCTGCATCTAAGACATGTTTGTTCAAAATGGTTTTCCGTAGAGGAAATAGGGAAGTAGTGCTAGGAAGGCATACAGAAGGAAATAACATTCGGAATCAGCATCCTGAGATGGTCGTAATTGGAATTGAACAGTTTGTTGTAGTAATGGCGCTATTGAATCAACCGATAAATGGCAGTGGTATCCATGCATGAGATCAGCCAGATCAACCACATAGTAACATGTCAGTGGTGGAACATTTCATGATGCAACATCCCCCATCATTCAGAGGGTCATCTGACCCTGTGCTAGCTAATGGGTGAATTAAACAACTGGAGAAGATTTTCGATGTCATGGGGTGTTCAGACAATCAAAAGGTTAGTCATGCTATTTACCATTTGGAGGGTGAAGCAGACCAGTGGTGGTCGATGGTTAAAAATATCAGGGATGCTGATGAGATTGATTATCTCGACTGGGATGAATTCAAAGGTGTGTTTCTTGAGAAGTATTTTCCTAAGGCTGTTCGACTTAGGATGGAAAAACAATTCTTGGAATTGAGGCAAGAGGAAGACTCAGTGGCTGCCTATGAAGAGAGGTTCACTCGATTGGCAAGGTATGCTCCAAATTTTATCCGAGACCTTGATAGTAAAATCAATCATTTTTACTCAGGATTAAAGCCAAAATATCGAAGGGAATTGGTTTGTCGTGAGTTTAAAAGTTATGAAAAGCTTGTTTGATGTGCTGAGAAGGTTGAAATGGAGTTTTCCGATGATCAAGTGTTATATAACAACCAATAGAAGAAGAGACCGAGGTGGCATGAGAAAGGGAATAATTCTTCAAAAAGGTCTGATGGTAAGAAAACTACCTTTCTAGTTTGTGATAAATGTGGGAAAAGGCATGCTGGGGAAAGTCTTCTGAATTCTGGAAAGTGCTACCGATGCGGTATGATTGGACATAAGGCTCGTGATTGAACTAAAAAAGATCAAGGTGAATGTAAGACCAAATTTTATATACAGTTAGTGAAATGTTTTAATTTCAATTATATGGGTCACTATGAAAATGAGCGTCCGACAAAGATATTTAGTGATGGGAAGCAGTTATCCTAAAAGCATAAAGGGGTGGTGAAATCCTTTGAAACTGCTTCAGTAGATTTCAGGCCATCAAATTAAGTTGTATCAGGTACTTTGTTTGTTTTTTCAGATTATTCCAGTGTGTTGTTTTATTCGGGGTTTACACATTCCTTCATCTCTGAAAACGTTTCTAGTAAAATGGGAATACCATCTCTAGAAATGACTCCTGAACTTTGGTAAAAACACCAGGGGGAAATGTTGAGGCAAAAAGAATTTATAAGAACCTTTATATCCTTATCTGTGGAAAGAAACTACTTTCAAACCTTATTGTTTTACCTCTAGTAGAGTTTTATGTTATCTTGGGTATGGATTGGATCTCTATTTACCATGCTAAGATTGACTGTAGAGCTAATGAAGTTACTTTTCAGACAGACTTTCAGTTTGTGTACAAGAATGAACCCATTATGTTGATAACATATCAAGAGGCCCAGAAACTTGTTAAAGATGGAAATGAATTTTACCTTGCACACATTGTTGAAAACAAGGGAACTCTTCAGATTAATGATGTTCCAGTGGTAAATGAGTATCCTGATGAGTTTCCTAGAATAATACCAGATCGAGAAGTTGAATTTACTGTTGACTTAGCTCCTGATGCTAAGCCAATTTCAAAACCCCCTTATCGAATGGCTCAAATTGAACTTTTAGAGTTGAAGGAGAAATTGGAAGATTTATTAGAGAAAGGTTTCATTCGACCTAGCACATCACCATAGGGTGATCCTGTTTTATTTGTTAAAAAGAAAGATGGTTCTATGAGACTTTGCATTGATTATAGAGCCTTGAATAATATAACTATTAAGAACAAATATCCTTTGCCTCATATTGATGATTTGTTTGATCAGCTCCAGGGAGCTCAGTATTTTTCAATGATTGACCAGAGATCAGGTTACCATCAGTTGAAGGTAAAGGAAGAAGATATTCTGAAGACCGCGTTCCATACAAGATATGGCCATTATGAATTTGTTGTAAAGCCTTTTGGGCTAACCAATGCACCTGCTGTAGTCCTATACTTAATGAATAGAATTTTCCATGAGTTCTTGGATAAGTTTGTGGTGGTTTTCATTGATAATATTTTGGTTTTTACTAAAAGTAAAGAAGAGCATGAAAGACATTTAAGGGTTATTTTGAAAACATAGAAAGAAAAGAAATTGTATGGTAAATTCAGAAAGTGTGAGTTTTGGTTGCCACAAATTTCTTTCCTTGGTCATATTGTTCCTAAATATGGGATAACTGTTGATCCTTCAAAAACAAAGGTTGTTGAAGAATGGACAAGACCCACCAATGTAACTGAGATTCGTAGCTTCCTTGGTTTGGAAGGCTAATACCGAAGGTTTGTTAGAAATTTTTCACAGTTATCTAGTCCAATGACGAAGCTAACTCGGAAGGGTGTTATGTTTATCTAGAGAAAAGAATGTGATGATTGTTTTCAGGAACTGAAAAGAAAATTGGTGAATGCTCCAGTTTTGGTGCTACCTTCCAGGAATGGTGAGTTGGTTATATACAGTGATGCTTCATTGAAAAGACTTGGTTGCGTCCTAATGAAGAATGATCAGGTAATTGCTTGTGCTTCATGACAGTTGAAAAATCATGAGTTAAATTACACTACACATGATTTGAAATTAGCTTCTGTTGTTTTCACTTTAAAAATTTTGAGGCATTATTTGTATGGAGTAATGTGTGAAATATATACCGATCAAAAAAGTTTAAAGTATATATTCACTTAGAAAGAATTGAACATGAGATAGAGGAGATGGATAGAATTAATCAAGGATTCTGATTGTACAATTCATTACCATCCGGGAAAAGAAAATAAAGTGGCTAATGCTTTGAGTCGAAAAAGTAATGCTTCATTAACCATGCTACGTTTGGAATAAGATCCTTTGGTTTTTGATTTGATGAACTTTGGCATATAAGTTGTTGGTGTAGGAAGTGCTTCTGTTTTGTCTTAGGTATCAGTGAGATCATCTCTATCAGACTGAATCAAGCAAGCACAGAAGCAAGACAGTGAGTTGCAGAAAAAGGTAGAGCTACTTCAGAAGGGTAAGTTTCCTAAATTCAACATTGAAAATGATTGTGTTTTGAGATTTGGGAAGATATTGTGTGTGCCTTGTGATTCACAGTTGAAGAGAGAGAGTTGTTATGTGATGCTCATAGTTCTCCGTTTTCAGTTCATCATGGCAGTACTAAGATGTATAGAGATCTTTGGGAGTATTACTGGTGGGTTGGAATGAAAAGAGATATTGTTGATTTTACTGTGAAGTGTTTGACTTGTCAATAGGTTAAAGTAGAGCGGCAGTTACTGAAAAGGATGCTTCAGCCTTTACCAGTTCCAGAGTGGAAATGGGAGAATATATCCATGGACTTTTTTGTGGGATTACTGAAGACATCTCGAGATAATAATGCAATCTGGGTTATTGTTGATCGCTGGACTAAATCTACTCATTTCCTTCTATTCGAGATACTGTCTATCTAGATCAACTTTCTCGATTGTACCTTAAAGAGATAGTAAGGTTGAATAGAGTTCCTCTCTCCATTGTATCTGACCGTGATCCCAGGTTCACTTCTAACTTTTGGAAAGTCCTTCAGAAGTCGTTGGTTACTGAATTAAATTTTAGTACAACTTTTCATCCTCAATTAGATGGGCAGTCAGAACGAACGATTCAGACTTTGGAGGATACGCTATGTGCTTGTTTGATGGATTATCAGGGATGTTGGGGCCAACATCTTTCTTTGGTTTATTTTTATTATAATAAAAGTTTTCATTCCAGTATACAGATGGCACCATTTCAGGCATTATATGGGAATTGGTGTCGAACTCCAGCTTTCTGGGATGAAGTGGGTGAAAGGATGTTGATGGGACCAGAATTGGAAGAAGAGTTGGAAGAAAAAGTTCAGCAGATACAGAAACACATGAGAATAGCTCAGAGTAGGAAGAAGAGTTATGCGGAAAATAGGAAGAAGGATCTCTCTTTTGAGGTAGGTGATCATTTTTTTTCTCAAAGTATCACCATGGAAAAGTGTGATGCGATTTGGTAAGAAATGAAAGCTGAGTCCAACGTTAATTGGACCATATGAAATTCTAGAGAGAGTTGGATCAGTTTCTTACCGAGTGGCTTTGCCTCCGAGATTATCTCAGGTACACAATGTTTTTCTTGTTTCGATGTTGAGAAAGTATATGCCAGATCCATCTCTTGTTTTGAGTCCAGAGGTAGTTTAGCTGGAAGAGAACCTATCTTATGAGGAACAACCGGTCCAGATTTTTGACCATAGGGAGAAAGTGTTACAGAATAAGGTGATTCATCAGGTAAAGGTTTTTTGGGAAAACCACATGATTGAAGAGGCAACATGGGAATCTGAAAATGCAATGAGGGATAAGTACACCACTTATTTGATTAGTAAATAAATTATGGGGATGCGATTTTCTAAATGGGGGAAGGATGTAACATCCCAAGCAAGTAATGAAAAATAGATATTTTTATCTATGTCTATTAATGATTTAGATAGTGTTTTAGAGGCTTAAAATGATAATAAATCAAATCTTATGCATGGAATACACTAATATTCTTAAAAGATTGTTTTACTAACTTTTGATGGCAACCCCTTTTTAAATCAAATATTTAACAATTTTATAATCTCTATTTTTCAAATTAAACATATTCATTATTATTGGGACATTGAAATTTACATTGGATAAATTTTTGGTATTTTTCTGACAATGTTCATTTTTAATTAATAGTGAAAAATACTGCATTTTATATCAAAACTGATTTTTCATTTAATATAATTATATGGTTAGATTATCTTTTTAATTGGTATTAAAGTGTAATAAGAATATATTTTTACTATTAAATCCAATGGTGGTCATTATAACTAATTTCAATTTTTAATTGGGCATAAACTAATGCCAAACTTTTCATAGATATTGTTTCAAAAAAACCCGATATTTGTTTTGACAACAGGAATTATTTTTAAATAAATTATTCCAATTTATGTGTTTGGAATTTGGTAAAATCGATTACATATTTGGAATCAAAAGGTCCAAATTATGTAATCAAGACTCTTTTGTTTTTGGACATTATGAATCATAACGACGGTAATTATCTTTAATTATCTTGATTAATGAGTAATCTGGTAGTTAAGGATAATAAAATAATATCATAATAACAAAAAATGACACCAACATGTGTCCTAATGCTACTGTTTGTCTCATGGCCGACCATGGGATACCTTGTTCCAAACTTGGGGACCCCATGGAATCACTTTTGTGGGAAAGTGACATGTTATCTTCTTATTTTTTTTAAAGAAAGTAAATATAACAAGAATGTATCACCGAATTAAAACATTTTTAATTTTGTCTAAATAGATGATATTCTGGACTATAAATATTAATTGGAAAGATAAAAATATTTCCTATATCATAGTATATGTTTCATAATTTTTAGACATTAAATTAATTAAATTAATTATGACATCATGATGATGGAGTGATTACCTCATTATTTAACGATATAAATATAATGGAAAGATAATGTAAAATATATGACCTACACATGTCCAAAACCTATTGTATGGGTGGATTTTGAACCCGTATCACCTTATCCTCAAAATACATCAATGTGGGACCTTTAAAATCCGAAACCCATTTGAAAATAAAGTAACATTTCGTTACTTTCCAAGAGTGCCCCTCCTCTACTCTTATAAAAGCCCCCACCTCTACCTCCTTAACCACACTTCCAAATCCTTTGGCTCGGCCAACCCCTGCCAATTTTGTCTCTACAAATATCTCTCTTACTCTTTGAAGCCTCACTTTTGTCAGATGTCTTCTCAAGAAAGCCTTTGAGCTCAAACCAAACAGAGTTACCCGATTTTAAGGTAATGTCTTCACTTGAGTCCTTTTGTTTTATTTTGCTTCTCCCACCCCCTAAACTCTATTTATTCATTTATTTTGTAACAACTATAGTATATTCAATATACTTGGATTTTTTTATAATACGGATTCATGCTAAACATACACACATCTACATCTAATGGTTAAAGAACATACAGATTCCGTGGATGGTGAATTTCTGCCTCACGAAATGATGATTGTTCAATATTCTTCTAACACCTTCAAAGGTGGATATTAAGATTTCACTATATTTATATATGATATATAATATGTTTATGTTTTCCTTAAGCTTCTCTATTTTTCATTTTGGGCATACCTTTATGGTTTCCATTATGGGGAAACACGATATCTTAATTTAAGGAAGTGCGGACTACCGCCCCTTAAAGTGATTTGATTTCGTTAATGCCATATGTGGGACGTATAAATGATTTAATTAATGGTAATATATATTATATTATACTGGAATTATAATATACCTTTATATAATTATGATTCCATTCTATAAAATACGAAATAGAAATGAAAGTAGTGTTCATGCGTACGTACGTCTTACCGTCTCCATGAACGGTGCATTTCATTTCTTACCTCTAAATGATTATGTATTTTTATAAATTCATGTATATACTGGATATATATGATATATATGATATATAAATCATGATTATAACTATGTATATAATGGATACATGAACAACTTGTAATTATAAAGAGCATATTTTGACTCAAGTACCAATGATCGTTAAAACGACCGTTATTAACTAAAATAATTACATAGTGTTCATGACATGGTAATAAGTGATATAAAAGGAATAATGAACTTGAATAAGGTTCTTAATCAAGTATAAATTAACTCAAGTTTATTATTCAGGAGATTAAAGAACTATCGAGTCAAGTCAGACCTGAGGTATGGGACTTCGTCTCAATCTCCATTCATTGAGGCATGTTTTGTTTTATACACAACTTTCTTTTATACGTTGTATAAACCCCTTTGACTTTTACATTTATCCCAAAGGAATATTTTTTATACGAAGCATTTTTACTAAATGACAAAAGGGAATGTATTTGTCTAACATATGTGGCGACAACGACTTATCCGCCACCGTGACTATTATTTGAGTTTCGGCTTCCTCTACAAGCCATACATTTTTTTAAAAGAAAAATAAATACCATGTTTTAATTTTCTTTTATTTTGGTATTGGAAATGGTTTTCATAATGTTTTTATATATCAATGTGTTGTATTGATATCTTGTGATTGAAAAGTGGAAATGTTTTGTTTCCTTTATGCATGTTTTATGTGATACGATTAAGTTATGGTTCTTGGGCATTATTATGAAAACGGGTGGTTCCGTGATAAAATAAGGGCAGGTGAGCCTGATATAGATCTCCAATGAATTGGGTAACGCGAAGGAGTCAAATGTTAAGGTTTCTCAGAAGAGATTTAGGGAATATACTGTGATGGGTATTCCAAACGTAACCAAGAGGGTTTCTCCTTACATAAGAATGTTATGAATGCCTCAAGTTACCTTTATGTATTATAATTTCTATTATTTATTCATGATTTGATGAGGTATGTTAAAGTGCTTATGTTTTATGAGTAAAGTATGATTTCATTGATTCTTATGTATACATGTACTCATGTTTCGTTTCCATATTTTTATATCCCTTACTGAGCTTTTTATGCTCATCCCATGTTTTTTGAAATATTTTTCACAGGTCAAGGGAAAGGTACATGATATGATGATAGTGTCAAGGAAGTTTCAATAAAGAATCAATGTTTTATTATAAATATGTTTCCGTTGGTGGGAAAAATGAATACTATCTTTATGTAACAACTTTATTTAAATGTGGAATGTAACGCAAGTTTTATGATCTAATTCTCTAAAACACTAAACCTAAAAAGATCATCAATGTGTAATCTTGTAATAACTCAAGATTAAGTAAGGTTTAAGGCAGGGGCCTTATATATAATATTATTTTTATGCTTGGTTACCCATTTTACCATTAGGAATGTTAATAAATATTTCTAAAGTTATTATTCATATCATCAAAAATAAGAGGGGAAATTTACTAAATCTAAAACTTCTAATTAAAATTATGGAATCCATTTTCAAAAATTGAGAAAACCTAATTGGATAAAATTAATATAAAATTAACCCATTGAAAAAATGATAAAGCATGTTTTTAAATTGATAAGGTCAAAATGCTAGAAATTTTTTTATATCCAATTTTAATGTAAGATTGGTTCTCAATACAAAAATTGGTTTAAATAAAAAATTATCTAATTTAAATTTAAAACTAATTAAAAATATAATTTAACACTAAATTATTTTTATGAAAAAACCTTTTTTCCATTAAAATGAAATATTTTCACTATTCATCAAAACATGAAACTTAATTGAAAAAAACAAAAAATTTATCAAAAGTAAATTTTGACATCCTAATTAAAAATAATATGTTTCTCATGTAATATATAACTTATAAAAATGTCAATAAATATATTTTTAACATCTACACCATCAAAAGGAAGTAACAATGTATTATTATAAAAACATATATTTATGTGTAAAAATGGATTTTTTATTCTATAATATCTAGAAAAAACATAATAGTAATGTTCAATATCTCATTAATAAAATCCAACAATAGTTATTTTGTCATTTATCGGTATAAACCACACCTGTGCAAATTTAAAAAGTTTTTTATAAAAACATATAATTTTTTTAAAAGGAATTTACATTCATTTATTATTAATTGGTCAAATTATTATATATATATATATGAGTAAACCATATTACATAATTTAGTTAATCATGCTCGTACCAATCGTTTTAACGGCTAGGTTATACTTTTCTTGTTTAAATAATTATAATAATTAATTTTTTTAGAAACTCATAGTTGCATGTAACATAAGAAACATAGGTGTTGTGTGTAACAAAAGACATCAAAGAAATCAAATTATTTAAAAAAAATATTTCATAAAATATCAGGATGTTACAAGAACCAAAAAATTTGTATAGGGGATTACATAAATGAAATGATGGGCTCAAATTATCAAAAATAATGAGTAAAGGGATGACAAACATTCCATCAATTAAAATTTTTTAATAATAAATTAAAAGGGAAGTAAATAAAATAAAAAATTATAGGCTATTATCATAATCATCAAGATACATGGTTCGTATTACACAATTAATTAAATTATCATTCAGTTCTAATAATTATTATTAATCATAAATCACATTCAATTAAATTAATTATCTTATTTAATTTATCCACTCTTTTTTCTTATTCTTCAAATGAATTTTCTTCAAATTATTATCCATAATAATTTTTAAAAAATAAAATAAAATTATTTAAAATTATATATGTAAAAAAAATGTACCTTGGTGGGAAAATGGTTATTACCCTTTTGAACTACCCAATATGTATAATATTTTAATACATTTTACTCTTGTGACATATGAAATACATTAATTATCAAATATTATCATGGAATTTACAATAAAGCTAATGACCATATAGAACACATGGTATTTATGTATCATGTTATTCATCAATGGGAATAGAGTAATAAATGAAATATGATGTATACGTGATATGCATACCAAAAAAATTCATATAAATTAATTATATATGAATATATAAAACATTTATTAAATAAAATGTAGAACCATCTTAATTGCCACTTGAACACATGTTTACATGTTTTGAAATTTATGATATATTAGATTTAATTCTTTCTAATTTGTTAAAAATTTACAACATAAACATTTTTAGTAAATGTCAACTATTATTCTCACAATCTATCCATGGAACATAACTAGGGAATGATCATGTGATAATTTCATTAAGAATTATTCATTACATTCCTTGTACATGGGATACATGGAATGTGGTCTCCAAGTCACAAAGCCACCAGTTATGTAGGATGTATATGGAAATACATGTATTTTATTTGATTAATAGACTACACGACATGTATAAAAGTAACACAACATGTTTTTTGGCTAATGTTTCACCAATATGTCCCTATCACCATGTTATGTATTTAAATACACATAATGTGTAATAATTGAACAAGGCTTGAATTAATTCCAAATTAATTTAGGGTGATTTTAACACAGGTACAAGGTCTCTACCTCTAGGTTACACGGTGTGTAATCTTTTGTTGTCTTAATAAAAATCCTCGAAACCTATGATATATTTCTTAAAATTTAGTTCATTAATAAAATCAATTGATTTGATTATATTTTTGATAAATGAAGAATAATAAAAGTATATCCATCAATTCTTATTAATGAATGATTCAAATGGATTTGAAATAAAAAAACAAAATTTGTAAATCAGCTAATGATATTTAAATAATTATAAATAATTATGTGACCACTCAAATAGCACTTAATAGTCTTAGGAATCTTTGAGGAACTATATCTACTTCTCTTATCATGGATTTTTTCAAAATAAATGATTAATTTTTGATTTACATGATGATAAATATTGTGAATAGATGAATTGAAGAAAATAATTTATGATGATTGAGAATGTTTGAACCAAAAACATGATCATCGCATATTATTTTTAATTAATATAAAAAATTGATGAATTGAATTGTGAGAAATTCCTTATTCATTGATAGATATAAAAACATCTCTATATTGTTATACAATTGTGTCATTAGAAACAAAATTATACTCCCTTTAATGGTGATCTATATGTTTTCTAAAAACCTCTGAACATCATTATAGGAATCTCTAAGTGATTTCACAGAAGATGATAATGCTTGCATCATTCATTATTAATCACCCTGAGAATAGCTTGAAGAAGGGATCACTTGGTTTATCAAAACCTAATAGTGGTGATGGTGGAGGACCAATCTTCATTTTTTGAGTTTTTTCATGTAGAGGGATATCTCTAGGGCATTGAGATAATTATATTCAGGTGTTATTGTGCACAACAAATGAAATGATTACCAATGAAAACAATATAACTGGGTTTATATACCTATAGGTTTCAAAAATAATAATTGTGCATGGATGATAATTATTTTTCAAATCCCTATATAACCCCATGTTAATAATAATTATAATAATATTTCTTAACACGTGCTAAAATCATGAATTAGATTAATATATTTTATTAATTTATGTTATATATATATTATTTCTCACAAAACCTATAAACTGGGTCCATTTATCCTCCAACAATTGGTTGATTTTATATCTAACCTTCCACATATTATATTTCAATTTAGGTTTCCTTGAAGGTATTTTCCGTGATTATGATATAGATATTATTTAATATTTTAATTAATTCAATGTGTGTCCATTAACTTCCCTTTAAAAGGGTACCACATATCATCTCTTGTTCACACGTAATGATACTTATACATCATACAATACCTAATATAATACCTTCCTAGATTTCTTCCACATATTCTAGGTATTATGGTATTTCCAACAGAACATCATTGTAAGGCTTAAGATGTAAAATAATGACGATTTTTCGACAATGTGATATAACACATAACCAATCATTTTCAAGTTTTTATTATTATTATATATCATATAAATATATGGAATCCAATATAAAATTATGAATTTAGTATCTTCAATATAATTATTTTTCATTATTATTATGGAACAACAAGTACCCAACTTCTTTCAATCCTATGGAATGTAAAAACATTGCTCATGTGTACGTATGCCTACCTACTCCACGTAGAAGTGTAATTAATTTTTACCCTACCTATTTAAATGGTTATAATGATGGATATATATAATTTAATAATTATTATTTAAATGTAAATTATTTTATAAATTTCTTTTTTTTCAACTGTAAAATAGTGAAAATATCGTTCATGTGTAGATTTGGAATACCTTCTCTTGGAATATTGAAAATCATTTTTACCTCTACAATTTTTTGGATGACTCTAAATATGTATATAATTAACAAATATGATATTTATATCATAAATAAAATTCTATAGTTTATTAAACTGTGAACAAATCATAAAAATTAAGACTACTGAACTAAAACAAGTGTATAAAATTATGTAGTTATTCCCCAAAATTCTAATTTAAATATGAATTTTCATTTTACAGGTTATAAGTTATCATAAGTAAATAATATATGATATGATATATATTATTATGGATATCTAATATATGTAATAAATGTATATTTATTACACTGGTGGTTTTTTTAGACATTGAATGTGTGTATTAATATATATAATAATTGTTTATTTTGTTTTGATAAACTATTATTTCCTCTCATTTAATTAAATTCTAATTTATTAAAATTGTAAAAAAAATAGTTTTTTTATTTATAAAAATTTTAATTGATTAATAATAATTTATTAAAATTTTATTTTTTATTTCTTTTCTATTCATATATTCACATTACTAAGTATATATAATATATTTTAGTTTAATTTATTATGTTTTTTAATTACTATCTTATAATACAAAATAAGGGCCACCCCATGACTTGCTCGAAGGTTTATCCCATCAACAACTTAGGGGACTCAAAGGTTAACCCCATGAAAGAGACAAGCTGAATGAACTATCCTTGATGGTTGGTGTTTTAGGTGTAGACCCATGGTATAGTGCACTCATTGGAATGCATGGGATATAGAATGTAGGCTATTGTGGGTGGGTGTGACCCGTGGGGCCCAGTTTTGTGCATAGGTTTGTGCTTGTGTGGATCCCTAACTTCTAGATCAAACTGGTAGTTGAACAAGTTTTAATTTATGAAAGTTCCCTATCCACTAAAGAAATCAATGTGGGACATCGAAGTATTCATGAAATTTTTCTTCCACATTAAAATGTTACTAACATTCAACTAGTTACTTAATTGAAGTCATAACATACCACATATTCTCATTAGCTTGAGAAGGTGGAGGAAAATTTCATGGTCTTTCGATACATCCCGAATATGCCAAAGACTATAAATAAATTCATGTGTCCTTCAATAAATGTGGGGGGTGATTTTCCCATTAAGAAAAAAAATTACTAAGAAAAAAATCCATAACCAAAAAAATACTATATGATCCATGATAAAAATGAAATAAAACTAAACACTTCATTTATCAAAATCAGATAAAACCAAGTACTACATCAAAATACTACAATATCAAAGTAAATATAGGAAAAAAACTAAATGAATCCATTTATAACTCCAAGATAAAAACATGATCTAAGATGAAAATACACAATAAACCAAGTATAAGAATGTACTTCTGACGATTTGGGATACTTTACCCTTTTCCATGTCTTGATAAAAAACATATGCAAAATCACCAAATTTCCAAAGTAGTGGTGATTAATGGAACTTAGTATATTTTCCCCGATTACTTCCCTACTCACACCACAAAGATATAACATTCTAGCACATCTATATAAAATAGTTTATAGAAAACAATTTAAAAAACAATTTATTTAAAAATATAAACAAGTACGAATGTAAAATCGTTTTCTAAAAAAAACTAATATCCAAGGAACGAAACCAAATAATTTCCAAGAACTATTTCATTAATTCCACTTTGGCATACCTCATTCCAATCTTGAAATCCAAATATCTACACATGCATTCTTTTTTTGGACATTTTATTCTCATGAAAAGCTTCTCATCTATCTACCATGTCTTCATATGTTAATAACTCCCATGTCCAATTATACCTTTAGAAAAGAGCATAAGGTCATATTTTTACCATGAATCATAATGAAATATTAACACACACTACCAAGTATGCCAAAAAACCTGCCAATACAATAATGGAAAAATGATTTCTATTCCAAAACCATTTAGATGAATCAACCTTTTTATTCTATCCCTTTTTCCATAAATTGATCCAAGTATATATTTTCAATAAAATATTTTTAACATCATTTATCAAGTAACTTCCATATAAAATGTCATAGTTTCACCCAAAAATCCCAAACCATCACTAAATAAGGTTTAAACCATGCATTTCACCCCAATTTCACAATTAATTTCAATAATTTAAATAAATTTGAAACTAATAAAACTATTTCTAGAAAGGGAAGTTGAAATTTAATCCACATAACTTGAGTTTTATGATGAAGATGAAGAATGACAATAAGAACATCACAAAATCGGATTTAATCTCCCTGAACACACATTATATCTATTCCCCTATCAATAAAAAGATCAAATCTATTTTTTTGTCTTACACTCCCCTAGATATACCCACATTAGTTTTAGATATAATTGACTAATAGAAATAGACAAATATATCAAATAAACTCATAAAGCACAATCATGACCTAATCTTTACCGTATGAATATATCATTTACCCACTAATGAAGAGCTCTACATTACTTTGAATTTTGTAGGGAGAGGTTATATAACCATTTAGAGGAAAAAAATATATAGTTATGGATGTTTTGGGGGAACAATAATTTAGAGGTGAAAAAATGTTAGATCTACAATTTAAGGATCTAGCTTTTGACCCGAACACAGTTCATTTGCAAGGTTAGGAAAAATGTAAACTAAATACAATGAACTAATCATTTATGAATAAAATTACATTACTTTTATGTCTTATGGATATATAAATCACATTAAATATTATTATTATTATTATTATTAGGTTTAAATGACCATTATGTATCGGTACAGTTGATAATATAGTCGTGGAACAATGATCACTCAACTAATATGAATATATAGTTTTAAACAATCCTATTAAAATAGAAAAAGAAGATGATAGACTCATCCAGTAGACTCAGTCTATATGAAGATCATTTTTTAGATCTCATAAATGAGGTAACATCATTAAGAATTGATCTTGACGAATTCCAAGACAAGTTTCAATATGTTAAGGTTGAACAGAATAACCTATTATAGATGTTCAGGTTAATAGAGATTACCACCTGGGTGATGTTATTCAAGCCACCCCAAGAGTCTGTCACCATCTCACGACTTACCCTTTGGTCTTATGTGGTTGTTATAAGGTTTTATGTAATATGTTATTAGTTACTTATTGTGTAGTCCCTTTTGATAAACAATATTGTTATTCTATCAATTCTTTTATTGGAATAGCCTTTCTTAAAACAAATGATGAATTTGATAAATTGAATTTTCAGGTAAAAATGGAACTTTTGATAAATATATTCATTATTATTATTTTATTAAAAATATTATTAAAACAATTTTTATAAATAATGATTATATCAATTACTAATCATTAAATAATTAGGTAATTAGTTTGATAAGAGTTACATTTTTATACGTTAAAACAAAAAGGGTTTATTTAATGAATTTATTTTAAGGAATTAATGAATTTTTGAAATAATTAATATTTTAATAAAATATTATTATCAAATTACTTTAATTAATAAGAAATGTGTATATAATTTTTTTGAAGGAAAATGTAATTTTTATTAAGGTTTAAGAACTATTTTTGTCAAAACCCATTAAATTTTCAACAAATGATGGTTCTCATTTTAAAAGTTAAAATTCAAATATTTAGAAAATTATTTAAATAATATGAATATTATATATTGAATTAGGATGTCAAAATTATCTAATAGTGAATTTTTCATAATTTTCTTACATAATCCAATTTTTTGGTATGAATTAAATAATATATAAATATATGGTGTGTTTTATGACATCATAATGACCCAATAGTGAAGAAATAAACCCCATAAAAGCTATATTAAAACAAATATATGTTTTAATGTAAAATTTATTCGACTTTATATTTATTTTACATATTTTATAATGCCTATGTGAATCCTCAAAAATATATAACATATTTTATGATTTTATATTCATTTATGTAATAATGTGACTCACACCCACATAATCAAAGCTACTATTTTTATATATTAGGCCCATGTCCATATAAAATAATGTTCTCCACTCTTATTTGAAAGAAAACATGGAAAAAAACCCATGGTATGTTTTGTGGTTTCTAATATTTAATTATATTGATTCCAAAACCTATGTTTGTGAAATATTTAAGAACTCCCCTCTCATTTCCTATATAATCCCACCCAATATCCCTCTACCCTTCATTGAAAATACTTGTAGGATGTCCCTACTCTTTAATACCTTCCCTTTAATCCCCCCCAAGGTTCCCTATGCCCTCAATAATCTATTCCTTAAGCTTTTGAAGTCAAACACTAAAGTAATTGTTTCCTTCCTTTCCCATTTCTATCCAAGTGTTCTTATAATGTTACACCATTTTATTTTAAATTAAAAATGATTTTGTATGTTTTAAAACCTCCCCATACTTCCCTTATTATGTTTTAATGATGATAGACCCATTTCTTTCTCATTAATCGATCTAATGTACACTTGTTACCATGCTGAAGTTTCGTAAGAGTTATTTTAGTCCTCCTCCTTCATCAAGTTTATCTATTAGATTATTCATTCTATTTAAAAATAAATCATGTTGTAACTTGTATTTATATTATCCCCATACTTAAAACATCATTTCTAAATTAGTATAAACAACTTTTTCTCTCATGAAACCATTTTATGAATCCCCATGTGCTGTCGTTATGCTGCCGAAATTGCACCACAATTTTCCATGCCAAAATCATCGTGTAGTGAATACCATGCTCATTTATATATCAAGGGTATTCAAGATTATGCAAATATACATATTTATTATAAGTACTCGTATATTTTTTTCACATTCATTTATCATGGACTAAATATTTATGTTTAATGATCTCATGTTATATGATCTTTGTGGCACACTTAAGCATGGTATTAAAATGTTCAGGATGGGCGTGACCTTATAGCACTCCAATGCATTGGGAAATATTTAGTATCATGATAAATCATGTTGGGAAATGGGTTTACCTGATTCATTTATGATGATTATTCATTGTATTATGTTGTTGCCACATATCCATGTTACGATGATCATGCTATATCATGCCTTTATGTTCATGTTTCTCTTAAGCTCCATTGATATGTCTATAGCCTAAAATGTATTTTATTCTTCATTTTATGCATTATTCTCTCCCTTACTAAGATTTATATCTCACCATTTTTGTAAGTATGTACTCAGGTTATCCCATGCAATTCTAAGTATGATGGAATGGTGTGGTCATGCAAAATAAGTTTTCAATAGAGATGTTACATTTTATGCCTTTAGTTGTCATAAAATGTGCCCAATCCATAAATACACTAGAACAATCAATCTTATGGTTTGTATTAAGTTGATTTTTTAATAAATAATTTCTAAATAATAAAAAAAGATAAGGGTTATTATAATTTGTATCAAATGATATGTTTAGTAATTTTTGGGATTAGGATTACAAAACCCTAGTAATAGCATTAGGGATAAGACTACCAATATGAAAATATTCTTTAATTTTTTTTGTGTATTGATTAAGTATTTTATCAAGAAAAAAAATCCATATTTGGATATGAACAAGTAAAAGTGGCTCTATAATAAACATATCTAGGGGTAAAACACAAAAAAACCACTTTGAGATACAATCGAACGAGAACTAGTGCACTACAATGGGCCTTGATGCACTCTTTGTAGGTTCCGGCTGCAGCAGAAGTAGGTTGGTGGGTTGTCCCAACTTTGATTTTAGCATTAAACAATGTTCAAAACAAGATCTATCACGAAAAAAAATTCTGGATATTTTGAATATAACGAAGAACGAAAAAAATAGGGAGTTTTGAAACCATAGAGATAGGATCATTATATGTTGGTTATAATTAATTTAATTAATTCCGAAGAATTACCTTAGTAGAATTATATCTTCATCGATGTCTCTGGTCATGATCTTGTGATCCATCATTGTGTTGTAGAATCCAAGTGTAGGATTCCTCTAGTGGTGATCCATACATGTGCCACGTATCTCTGGACGTTGCCGAAGGGATCTCCGGGTACTAGCGCGGAAGAACCTTGGCTTGCAATGTCCGACTTCGATCACCTTGACCAGATGGAGGAGGATCTCTCTTGGTCTTGAGATTGTTCTTGGAGGAAGTATTTCTTTTGTCCTTCAATGAATTCTCCAGAATTGTTGTGCACAATGACTGGGGAAAAGGTTTTAGAGTTGTGAGGATATTTGTAATTGGGTTTGAGGTTATAGAGTTATGACAAAAAATAAACATGTTACATGTTTTATTTATTTCATTAAGTCTTATTGAAAACACCCATGTTGAATTATTAATTCCTTGACATGCGCCCATGATGATTATAATAAATATCATTTAATAAAACAATATTATATCCTCAAAATTCCTACTGGAAATACTACACGGAATGTAATCATTAATACACGGCGTGTACTTTTAGTTTACATTTTTCATTTATTTCCTCCACCACATTTATTAGACCTTGAGTAATGGATATTTATTTATTAAATAAATGTAACTGTATTACTCGCTAATAAATATATTATTTCACCCACAACATATTCTCTCAAATAACTAGAGTCTAAATAAATGCGATCTATAATCCTTAAATAATTATTAAACTGTAGTCCGGAATAATATTAATTTAACTTGATAAATTAATATTTAACTGAGATACATGGACACACTTAGTGTGTGAACCTCCAGGCCTCTTTCTCATTGGCATTAGGCAGGCTTGCCAAAAGTCCATGATTACTGTCTAGCAATGGGTCAAGGAACCCATGAGAAAGAATTTGACGCCGAATTGACATGTCACCTCATAAGAATGCTTACCATGTAATATGATCCCTTTGTCATGATATCTCTAATCAAGTAGGTTTTATTCTAGTTCCATCAACCTATGTGCTCGATTATTCTTTATTTGACGTTCTGGAATTGAACTTGTCCATTCTATACCATGGCCATGGATTTACTTAGGCTATATCAATTCCATTAAAGGGGCTGAGATATATACTTCCATTATGGAACAAAATGAACAAATCATTTCTCACATTATCTATTAATGTGGTACTACTTGTGATGCACCCAACGTATCCTACCTCATTGCGAACAGTGTGTCATCATAGTTTTTGTCAATACATATATGTTCATGAGTTGTAATACCCATTAATAATAATATTAAAGTCTAGGGACCAATACACATGTTCGCAAATTGTAACATCCAATGACACCATGAAATGTGTTTTTCCTAGTGGCGGGTCTCGTTCTCATAATATCCTCATGGATATTACAAAGGGCGCACACCATGAGAAGGTTCCTCAATGTTTTAGGAGTCCTCACCTCCAATGGCCTGTATTATTTGTGTCCCTCAAATAACATCATCCGACCATAGAACATATATTCAAATAAGTGTTATGGAACTTCTGGGTTCTCATCAAAGCAAAGATCAACTATGACCCTTTAATGCAACAACTATCCTTGGGACATTATCACATGAATTGTCACACAGAAGAACAATCAAGATGTGATAAAGTGTTTATTTAATGAATAAAGTACAAATTAGTTGGTTCTAGGCCCCCAACTCCAACAGACATCCACTTGGACTAGAGCCAACTACTAAAAACTTTTAACACGCTGGCTCTCACATGATATTCATGCTTCTGCTGAGATAGGCCTTTAGTCATGGGCTCTGCCACGTTCTCTTCTATGGACACTCTGGTCACTGCAACTTCACCCCTTTGATAGAAATCCCTCCAGGGGTGACATGTCCAGAGTATGTGCTTTTTCTGTCAATGTGACCTTAGTTATTTTTCAAGAGCCACCGCTGCTGTATTATCACAATACAATGTAATGGAATCATTAATACTAGGCACCAAATCAAGATCCTGGACAATGTTCCGAATCCAGACGGCTTACTTGGCTACATCATAATTTTTTATATATTCAAACTCCGCTGTAGAATCGATGACAACTGACTTCTTTGAACTCTTCCAACTCACAGCTCCTCCATTGAGACAGAAAACATATCCATATTGTGAATTCAAATAATTATGATCTGTTTGAAAACCGGCATCAACATACCCTCTGATGAGAAGCTCCTCATCTCCTCCATACTCCAGGAACATATCCTTAGTTCTTCTCAGATACATAAGGATAGTCTTAACAGTAGTCCAATTCCATTATTCTAGATCTTCTTGACATCTTCCTACCATGCTCAGTGCATAGGCAACTTTAAGCATTGTATATAACATGGAATACATGATGGATAATATATAAAAATCGTATGGGATATCACTCATTCTATCTTTATCTTGTCAAGTCTGAGGACACATTTTCTTAGAAATATATAGGCCATGTGACACTGAAACCAATCCCCTCTTAGATTGTTCTATACAAAATCTCTTTAGTATCTAGTCAATGTATGTACTATGACTTAGTCCAAGAACCCTCTTGGATATATCATGAATGATCTTTATGCCAAGAGTGTAGGCTACTTCACCCAATTCCTTCATGGAGAAAAACTTTTTCAACTAGTTATTAACTGACTATAAGACTGGTACTTCGTTTCCAATAATCAATATGTCGTCAATATATACTACTTAGATAATGATAGAATTCCCATTTAACCTCTTATAAACACATGTCTCACATAAATTCTTAATGAACCGAAATTCTTCTTTGGATTCATCAAATCAAATGTTTCATGACCTGGATTATTTCTTTAATCCATAAATGGATTTTTGCAACTTGAAAACCCGTATGGCTTCACCTGGTGTCAGAAACCCTTCTGGTTGTGTCATATAGACATCTTCGTGAAGGTTCCTGTTAGGGAATGTTTTATTGACACCCATTTTCCTAATCTCATAGTCATGCTAAGCTGCTATGGAAAATTTGAGCCTTATGGATTTAAACATGGAATTTGGTGAGAAGGTTTAATCATAGTCAATTCATTTACACTTTCTGAATCCTTTAGCCACTAGCCTTGCTTTATAGGTGCTAACTTGACCTTCCATGTATATCTTTCTCTTGAATACCCATTTTCATCTAACAAGATTTATATCAACTGGCTCATGAACTAGAACCCAGACTTGGTTCTGATACATAGAATCCATCTCAGATTTCATATCTTCTAGCCATCTTGTAGCTTCTGAGATTTCTATTGCTTCCTTGTAGGATATAGGTTCATCATTGTCCAACAATAATGATTAACCATCCTCGGTGACTAGGAAAGAAAATCTCTTTGGTTACCTTACCTCTCATGAGATCCTACGTAGTACTTGTGTTTCTGGAACCTCTTCCACTGGGACCTATGGATCTTGTTCCTATACCAACTCCTTTGTATATTGAGCATCAACTTCATCAAATTCAATCTTTCTCCCACTATCCTTTTGAAGATGTGATCTAGCTCAAGAAACATGGCTTGTATTGCGATAGTCACTTTCTTGTATAAAGGGTTATATAGGTAATATCATTTCGTTTCCTTGTTATATCATACATCGATAAACCTCGTGCCCTGGGGTGATAGTTTGTTGACTAAGAAGGCTTTAACAAACACCTTGAATCCCCATACACGTGTGTGCGACAATGTGGGTTTCCTTCCATTCCATAACTCGGATGGAATTCCATTTGCTGCCTTAGCTGGTACTCTGTTTAATGTGTATGATGCAGTTTGCAATGCATATCCCCCAAAGGATAATGGAAGATCAACATGACTCATCATGAACCTCAACATTTCCAACAAGGTGTGCTTCTTCCTTTCACTTACACTATTCCACTGTGGTGTATAAGGAGGAGTGAGCTGAGATATAATCCTTGAATCCCGTAGATGATCGATGAGCTCTTGGTTCAGATATTCTCCACCTAGATCCAATGAAAGTTTCTTTATCTTCTTACCAAGATAATTCTCTATTTCATTATTGAATTCCTTAAATTTCTCTATGGCTTCTGACTTATATCTCATTTAGTAGACATATCCATATCTACTCAAATCATCAGTAAAAGTAATGAATTAAGAATATCCACCTATAGATTCTACTGGAAATGGTCCACAGACATCCATGGGCACCAATCCTAGAAGATCTGTGGCCCTTTCACCTTGTCCACTGAAGGACGTCTTGGTCATTTTTCCTTATAAACAAGCATGGCATCTATAAAGTGGTTCTAGCTTAGTAGAGTCCAAATAACCATCTTGGAATATATTTTTCAAACACTTCTCATTTACATGACAGAGACAGCAATGACATAACTGGGTGATGTATGAGTCATGTGAGTTTGTTTCGTTATCGATTGCTAACACTTGGTTTTCGTAATTTAATATATAAAAACCAATATTTAAATGCACAATAGCATAACATAAATTGATCATATAAAAGAGACAACAGTTATTTATAAACATGAAAATAAATCCATCTATATCCAAAAAAGATATAGAAATTATGTTCTTGGTAACACTAGGCACATAATAACAGTTGTGTAAAACCAAAATCATCCTAGTCGGCAATTAGAGGTGGCAATATATAATAGCCAATGTAGCTAGCCTTTCGCCATTGGTAGCTCAAAGTTCCACCTCTCCTCTGGTAATCATTCTAAATCTACTTGGTTCCTATATTTTAATACCGATGTGAGCCCCAGAAGTTATATCTAATACCCAATGAGTAGAAATAGAAATATTACACTCGATAACGAATGCACCTTTAGCATCCCCATACTTCTGGGTGCAATTCCTCTTCCAGTGGCCATGATTGGCACATATAAAACACACCACCTCTCGTTCCGTGCCCTGCCACTGGATCTTCCCCTTCTTGGAGGTATGATGCTCGAGGGCTTTAGACTGTTTATAAGTCATTGGCCCATTTTCCATGTCCTTCTTTTCCTTATTCACCATAAGGACTGTGGGTTGTTCACACCCCATGTCCTTATCTACCTGGCGAATCAAGGTCAGACGATCCGATAGTCTATTCTCATTGTTTCTCATGTTGTAGGTGACAATAAATGTAGAGAAGGTCTTGGGCAGTGATGATAGGATGAGATCTGTATGCAACTCATCTGGGAATTTAATCATTAAGATGTCCAGGCATTCAATGTAGCTAATAAGCTTGACTACATGATGCCCAGCTGGCGCAGACTCTCCAAGATTAGTTGTAAACAAAGCATTGGAGATCTCATACCTCTCCTATCTCACCTCCTCTTAGTAGAGATCCTGATGGTGAGACACCATGCTATACATGTCCATGTTTTTATATTGATTCAAGAGCTCATTAAAAATGGTCGATAGCAAGAAACAATGTATGTCTGTGGAATCATCCATGTGTTTCATGTAGAGAGATAGGTCCTCCTCACTGGCCTCTTTTCGACGAGTAACTGGAATAGGCTCTTCCAACACAAACAATTTCCTTTTGTGGCGAAGGATGACACGTAAACGCCTCTGCCACTCTTAGAAATTGGTGCTGGTGAGAAGGTTTTCCTTCTCGAGTATGTTTAACAAAGATATGTTTGAAGTCATTTTATTTCCATTTCTACAAATTAAGATGAGAAAAAGTTTAGTACTTTTTTACAATACTGAGACAAATAAATTAATTAATACTTATTAGTCTCCCACTATTTTATCAAAATCCAATAGCCCTCACCATTGACCTTGGAATATTTTTGTGCCTGAATATTCTAGTGGAATTGATCCATATATTCCTTTGCATTACCCTAACTAGGGTTGGTCAAGAAACTTGAAGGCTATTAGGTAGTAATTCCTAATTATAATTTAATTAACTCATCGCTCCTTGATTTGTTGAGTGGACTCCCCAATCCTAAAATCCTTATATTTTGGATTTCCTCAACCTTTGCCTCTTGGTCACACAATGTCCTGCTGTGGCAGTCAAGCCTTGATGCTAACCATGTCAATTCAACCCAAAACCATGAGTTAGAATTCCTTGATAATTGAAAGTCCCCCAACTAGGGTTGTTCAAGTACTTTTAACTATGGTTTTATTCTAACAAAGATTGTGGAAGGCTAGACCGACTAAATATTTTTTTGAGGGATCTTATCCTTATACGTAAATTACCGTTTTATTATCTTTGATTACATGCATGTTAATATTATGTGGAATATACTTAAGCAATTAACCATGTCTAATATAATATTTACACAACATCTAGTCTTTATTTTAGTTCTATCTTTCATCCTTGTCTAATTAATTAATTGTGTGATCGTGAAAACACAACCACTATAAATAAACGATGAAACTGATAAAAATAAAATAAATGGTATGATCCTATGCTTGTTCTATTGGTTAGTTTATCAAGTGGTTGATAAACTAACCCATGACCTTGGGGGGAAACATCGTGAACCTTTTAGGTTCGTGTTTACAGCTTTCCACCTATCCACCTTTATATCTCCTTGGATTGGTTTTACCTTGGTTCTTATCTTGAGCTACCTCTACTAGCTTGGGAGCTCCCTTCATTACCAATGAATTTATCTCACATTAAGGTGAGGGGTAAAAAGTGGTTTTTACATAAAAGAACCCTTGGGAACGCATGCCCTACATATTAATGAGGACAAGCCTCGCAGGCCAACAAATATAATTTAAATGAAACTATTCACAAACAAAGGTCTTGGTCTAGCTCATGATCATCCATACATGCAATGATATTTACATATAAATAAAACTAGAATTCAAATCTTTAATCATTCTTGTTTTAGATAAATCACGCTCGAATCAATTAATTATATTTAATTACTCAATCATTTTATCTTAAACACTTTTTCTAAATTTCCTTGAGATTCTCATCCATCATAATATTAAATAAATTAAAATTATCCTTGTACGTAAATTGTACCTTGGAGGAAACCTCGTGAATTCCCTTTCATTACACAGATGTTAAAATTAAACACATATATATAAAACACCTATCATGTGTTGTGCCACAACTTTACACCTGCACTATGCTACACATCTCAAGGGTTTGTATAATATAATAATAAAATTTAATAAATTTGTGCAGTTTGGGTGAGTACATGGCATGTAGTTCCGACTACAGGGCATGTACTTTTCTTCACTTTCTATCCGAAGTACATGCCCAGGGACATGGAATGTTAATGTACTTAGAAAATTTTTGGAGTACATGGTGTGTTTAGTGGGACACACACCGGGTAGTTTCCTTGTCACATAGTATACAGCTGGGAAAACCATGTCTGGGGTACACAGTCAAACCCTGACCTGAAGGGACTACATGATGTGTTCATTGAACCACATGGTGTGTAATTGGGAAACCATGTGTCACCTATTCCTGGCCAACACACGGTGTCATAAATGACTTAGATAGGATCAATACATGGCCTGATTTGGTGGACTAGTCCGATGCATGAACCTAGACTACATGACATGTACTTCTGAATACATGTCGTGTATTATCGTGTTGTATATCCAGGAATGTTTGGCTCCTCTGAATGAGATCATATATTTTATTTTAATAAAAAATAAATGAAAAATGTGGATTCATTATGGTGACCGAGAAATTATAGAGGAGGAACAAATCTCGAGATTCATATTTAAAGAACAATTAACTTGAATTGAAACAACTAAATTATTAAATGAGTAAATCACCAACAAAAAACTAAATAATTATAATCAACCATATGACCCCTCTAATACAAATTGTAGGTTCTGGGCACAACAGAAGCGCGTTGGTGGGTCGACCCAACATTGATTTTAGCGTTAAACAACATTTAAACCGAGATTTGTCACAATAAAAAATAATATATCTTCGGAATATAACAAAGAACGTAAAACAAAAGAGGGAGTCCCGAAACCATAGAGAAATGATCATCATATGTTGGTTATAATTAATTTAACTAATTCATAGGAATTACCTTGGTGTAATTCTTTCTTCATATATATCTCTGGTCACGATCTTGTGATCCATCACTGTGTTGTTGAATCCATGTGTAGGATTCCTCTAGTGGTGATGCACACGTGTGCCACGTATCTCTGGATATCGCCGAAGGTATCTCCGAGTTCTAGCATGGATGAACATCCACTTGTGACGTCCGCCTTTATTCGCCTTGATCCAATGGAGGAGGATCTCACTCGGACTTGAGATCATTCGTGGAGGAAGTAGTTCTATAATCTGTGAAACAATTCTCCAGAATTGTTGTGCAGAACGAATGGGGAAAAGTGTGGGGGTTGTGAAGACATTTATAATCGGTTTTGAGGTTATATTGTTATGACAATAAATAAATGTGTTACACATTTTATTTATTTCATTAACTCTTATTAAAAACCCCCCATGTCAAATTATTAATTCCTTGACATGCGCCCACACTATTTATAATAAATATCATTTAATAAAACAATATTATATCCTCAAAATCCTGACTGGAGAAACTACACGGCTTGTAATCATTAATACATGGCGTGTACTCATTTTTTATAAAACTACATGGCATATACTTTTATTTTACATTTTTCCTTAATTCCTCCACCACATTTATTAGACCTTGAGTAATGACTATTTATTTCATAAATAAATGTAACTGCATTAATCAGTAATAAATATATTATTTCAACAACAATATATTCTTTCGAATGACTAGTGTCTATTTAAATGCGATCAGGAATCCTTAAATATTTATTAAAAAACAGTCAAGAATAATATTTATTTATCATGTTAAATTAATATTTAACTGAGATACATGGACACACTTAGTGTGTGAGCCTCTATGCCTCTTTCTCATTAGCATTAGGTGGGATTGCCTAAATTCCAAGATTACTGTCTAGTAATTGGTCAGGGCATCCAAAAGAAAGATGTTGACGCTGCATTGATGTGTCACCTCATACGAACGCTTACCGTGTAATATAATCCCTTTTTCATGATATCTCTAATCAAGAGGTTTTCATGCTAGTGCCATCAACCCATGTTCTCGATTATTGTTTCTTTGAATTTCTGGAATTGAACTTTCCCATTCCTCATCATGTCCATGGATTTACTTAGGCTATATCAATTCCTTCAAAGGGCCTAAGATATCTACTACCGTTATGGAAAAGAAGGAACACATCCTTTCTCGCATTATCTATTAATGTGCTATTACTCATGATGCACCCGACTTATACTACCTCATTGTGAACATTGTGTCATCACAGTTTTCATCAATACATCTAAGTGAGAGAGTTATAATACCCATTAATAATAATCTTAAAGTCTAAGGACCAATACACACATCCTTATAAAGGAACATGTAACGACACCATGAGATGTAGATTTCCTACTGGTGGGTCTCGTTCTCATAATATCCACCGAGATATTAGCAAGGGCGCACACCATGAGAAGGTGCTGCAAAATTTTATGATTCCTCACCCCTAATGGCCTGTATTATTTGTGTTTCTCAAATAACATCATCTGGCCGTATTACATATATTCAAGAATAGTGTTATGGAACTTCCTGATTCTCATCATAGTAGGGATCCGCTATGACCATTTAATGCAACAGCTGCCCTTGTGACATTATCACATGCATTGTCACGGAGAAGAACAATCAAGATGTGATAATGTGTTTACTTAATGAATAAAGTACAAAGTAGTTGGTTCTAGGCCACCAACTCCAACGCTCTTGGTTCGACACTGCTAGGGGATATTCTTCGATAAATTCATAATCATAGTACGAACATTAATTTTGGAAACAAAAAATGACCCTAAGAATATAGTTAGGAAGTATATCATGGATAACATAGATAGAAACATAGAAATTAATAATTAAAGAGATAAATGTAATTTATATGTTATCCCTTTTTGTCATTGGATTACCCTCAATGTGTTTAATAGTTTTAAATACTTACCCTTAATTTTCCATTTATTCTAGCCAATGGCCGGTAATAGGAGGACTCAAGATAACAATCGGTGCGAATATCGATGTGATGATTTTTCTAATGAGATTCCCAATCTGATGGGAGTGAGAATCACAAACATTATCATGACAATATCTTAGTTAAATCATATTTTTAATAAAAACATGGGGCAATAAGAACATCCATCCCCCCCCCAAGAAAGAATAAGTCACAATCTAGATATTCATGAGACAATGGACACCAACTTTTAATGGATCATCTAATCCCTCAATCACTATACAAAATATATACTCCATTGCGAATATATTCTCTATGCTTCAATGTTCTGAACAAGATAATGTTCTTCTAGCTACTTTTCATATGGATGGGGAAGCTGATCAATGGTGGACATTGATCAAAAATAAAAATCAAGGGGAATATATAGAGTTGATGGGATTAATGGATTTCTTGAATTTGTTTTTCAGTAAATATTTTCCCTGCACCCTCTGTCTTAATTTAGAAAATGATTTCCTTGAATTCAAGAAAAATAAAAATAAATATATTATGTAATATAAGGAAAAATTCACAGAAAATGCATTATATGCCTATGGTTTTGACATTACCCATGAATTGAAGGTCGACCACTTCTTTTTTTTGATAAAACATAGGCTACGGAAATCCCTAAAGACTTGTGACTTTATCAACTATGAGTAGATTTTCTGATGTACCCTTAAATTCGAGATGTAGATCGGTTAATCTTAGGGGTATCATGGGGATAAGAAGTTTAAAGTGGAATTTAATTTTGGTGGTCTGATGGATAAATCCAAGAGTGCTTATAAATTCTTTCATACCACTTTCCAAAGGCGTAGAAAGAAGAAACATAGAAATTTCCTGAAGGGGATGAGGAAATACTTTAGGTGTTGGAAGGAAGGACACCTAGTTTGTGATTAATGGAAATAAAAACATGCTACTTTGATTGAGGAAATTAATTCTCCTTTAAATCATCAATGCATTTTTCATTACTATAACGACATAGAACCTAGGAGCTTTTCAAACTATTTTTCAAAGCCAAGGGTATTCGGAGGAAACAACAACCTCTAAGGTAGAAATGGTGAGATTTTTCCATCACTACCACCGAAGCGAATCCCAAAAATGATGTGGTGACATGTACACTAGTAATTCATTAAAGAATAGTGAACATACTTTTTGATTTTGGTTGTATTAATTATTTTATATCTGGAAGGTTTAGTAGAACAATCCAAACATCACCACAAATAATTAATGTAAAGATGTCGGTGAAAATGGAAAATGGGAAAATTATTGTATCCCGTGAATATGACTTCTCCCCTATCACAATTTTTGGATTTGAATTACCAGAGAACCTCAACATTCTTCCCTTGGTAGAATTTGATGAAATTCATATCATGAATTGACTTTCCATATGTATATCTAGCATAAATTGTTGCAAGAGGGATATCACTCTCCATACGGTGAATCGACCCCTGATTCTATACAAGTGAATGGAGGAGGATACATCTTATTTATCTCCATCATCTCAAGAATGGGTATTAATTCCCTACGAGAAAAAAAATATTCCTCAGATGATTAAGTCAAAAGAATGAACCATCATCAAATAAATGAATATTGTGAGGCAATTCGCTAATGTGTTTCTCGAGGAATTTCTTAGTCTTCCTCCTATAAGAGATGTTGAATTCTCAATTGATCTTGTACCTAGGGCATTATTGATATCCAAGACTCTATATAGAATGAATTTTGTGGAACTTGAGGAGATAAAGAAACAACTATAGATTAATTTGGATAAAGGGTTTATATGCCCAAGTGCTTCACCATGGGGTGCACTAGTCCTCTTTATCAAGAAGAAGGATGGGTCAATGTGCATTTTCATTGATTATCGTGAGCTCAAAAAAATCATGATAAAAAAATATTACCCCTTTCCATGAATTGATAACTTGTTCGATCAATTATTTAGAGCCCAATAATTTTCCAAGGTGGATATATGGTCAGGATATTACAATGTAAGTGTAGAGAAGGAAGACATCCCCAAGACTGCATTTTTGTACAAGTTAAGGGCACTATGAATTCATAGTATTTCATTTCAGACTCTTTAATGATTCAAAAATATTCATGTAATTGAAAAATATAGTCTTTATATACTTCATTTGAAAAATTGTGGTAGTCTTTATAGGTGGTATTCTAATATACTCCAAATACAAGGAGGAGCATGAGGGCAATCTAGGAACTATATTAGAGAACTTGCGAAAGGAGAAGCTCTATGAAAAGTACAGAAAGGGCGAGTCATGGTGGAAGGATATATCATTCTTTGGGCATATAATCACAAGTAATAAGATATATATAGATTGTTGTAGAAAAATAGAAATTGAGGGATGGACAAGGCTGACATATGTGACAAATATCCATAGCTTCCTAGGGAAAGCTCGATATTATCTCCGATTTGTGAAAAATTTCTCAAGTTTGTTAACTCAGAAGAGAGTCATGTTTTCTTGGAATGATAAATGTGAATAAATCTTTATAGATTTGAAGAATAGTCTTATCACTACCCCTATGTTTAATGAAGTAATGTTTTATCAATAAAAATTTCATCCTTATAATTATGTCATATAATCCCATGAAATCAAAACTCATTGAACTACTAAGTACTGTGAAACCTTTAATCATAATATTGTCACATCTATGATTTGAATATCAAAAAATTTACATACACGGTTGCAATCAATATGATCTCTGTAATATGATAAGACAAACACAATTTTTGGTGAATATTAATATGACCCTTACGAATAGTAAATCTGCAGAGTAAATAGTAACCTTACAAATGAAATTATAAATAAAATTTATCCATCTTATAAGTGACAATATAATAGTCTTATTTTTTTTATGTTATAAATATTTAGTTTAAAATGCATGAATAATGTATTAATTAGAAAATAATATTTATTATTATAAATTTTTATCATAAATTATTATTTTTATGTCTTCTAGTTTTAATATAATTTTATATGACATTTTGTAAAATTTGAAAACATTATAAAATTAGTTAAATCATTGAAATTTGTATTTTTCAATTAAATTTTGAATTTAAAGAAAAAATAAATTAAATAAATTCCGAGAATTACTTTTTAAGAACAGAGTTCATTTTTTGAATCAACGTGTCTAAAAATGGTTAGGGTGAATTTTTGAAATTTTTCTAAAATACATGAAAATTTGATGAATAATGAAATACGATAATTTACAAAACATGATAAATACATTAATTACAGATTCATGGGTGATGAAATGATGATTTAAGAACCATGGGTTATAATTAACATGAACTTATTACTATTTTTGGTTATGTAATCATCAATATTTCTTTTATTATGGAAAAATAATAAACTAATGATTAAAATATTAAGAAAACACTCATCCCCTCCATTATAAAAACCACCCACAATCCCATCTTCTATTCACTTCTCTCAAGCCTTGTACCTTTACTAGATTCTACCCAAATCTCTCCCCAAGCTCCTAAACCATGTCAAGTAGCCCATAGTCTCCTAAAAAATCCATATCCTCTCCCTTTAAGAGGATCTCATGGAAGATTAAATAAATGGGTAAATTCCAATTTTATTTTCATTCATTTTCTTTTCATGTTCCTTTGTTCTCTTTTTTTACTAACCTATACTCATTAAAATGGTATGAAAACTCAAGTACCATTAATGTAATATAATTTTGTTATTATAATGGGATAATTCATTTTCATATATCTTTTCCACTTCTTTTATATGAATGAAATGAAAACACTATTTGAGATTTGTTAATTTATCACATTCAAGGACGATGGGTTATCAATTTCTTTTACCATATTAAATTATGGTCATGAAACCATTTTTATGGGTAAACCTAACTATTAAAGGTTTATTTTATCTTATGTGATGTCTTGGAATAATTTTTCACACATGATGTAAAAAAATAATATATAAAAATTAATTATTATAAAAAAATCTATATTAATCCAAGCATTTATCATTAATGTTTTATAAAACGATTCACATTCAATAAAAATAACCAAAAGAATTTTATACCCATTTAACCTTCTATATGGTCACTAATAACTTGTATCTTAAATTCTGGACATCCATTCTCATCATATATGTTTATCTGTACATGAATATAAGAAAACTGATCATTGAAACCAAGGAAAAAACACTCTCAAACAATGAAATTGAACTGTAGAACTAATAAAAAAGGATATAAACCAAATCAAAAAGTGTATAATAAATAAATTATATGTAAAATATGTCCTATAGTTATTTATTAATGAAAATAAATTTATTATTTAGGACATTAATATCAAGTGGATAACACGATCATACATAAGGCAGGGGATCCTCTCTTTCACACATTTATTTATGAATCTCGTCTAGGTTATGCCCCTTTATGTGTATTTCCTAAAGTTGGGGTATAATTTTTCACCTTCCATATACGTACTTCATGATGTATAAAAAATTATAAACCCCTTTTATCTCCCATTCATCCCTCTTAAGTAAACTCCATACCATGTTGATATTTCATGAGGGATTTTAACTGAACCTTCAACATTCCTTTAGGTTGATCTATCATTATTTTTATCCAAATGAAGTTGTCTTTTATTTTTTCTGCACAAATTCTACATAATGTTTATATTCTCTAAACTCATGTGTCAATATCCACCCCTCATTCTATTTTAGGGATATATATGTTTTAAATGATTCCCTCCCCAATAATTCCTGATAAGAAAATCCGTTTTAAGAGAGATTCCCGAAATCATACCCAATTTCATGTACACTATAAAATTTGTTATTAATCAACCATTATATTTATAAAAAAACTCTTTTTTCATGAATATATTATTGGACCACTTCTGGTTTATAAAAAATGTTTTCCCATTAATAATTTAAATTATCTTTAGTATTTTCTATAAAACCCCACTAAAATTGTTTAAATCCTGAAAATTTTAAATACCCATTTTACATGTCATCAACTATATTTGACATCAATTACCATGATATATGACTATTTTATGAATTTCCATGTATGTTCTAATTTTTTTATTTCATGGACACTTTTATGATACACCTATTCATTATACTTTATGACATGATTATGACACCCATTTCATTCCTTGGGTTCCCTTATGTTTATGATTTTTTATGTACAATTTTATATGAGGAAATAATATTATTTAATATTTTAAGATGGGTGTACCTAGATAGAGCTCCAAATAATTGGGTAAATTTTTTTCTCATGAGACATTATGTTCAAAGATCTTAGTGATTACCCTTTACTCGTGCTACCATGTGCAATGATCTTGGTGGTTATCCTTATCTTGCGCTCCTCTCTGTTAAACAAGCCATGAATCGTGATAAAGTCATGATTTATTTTACTTCCACATTTTTATGAATTCATTTTTATGTGATCCCATGTTTTTGTGTTATGATTCCATGTGTTTCATGCCTTTTATTTTCATTATTCCATGCCTTCTAATCCATATTATAGAAGTATTTTTACTATTGTTTTCCCTTAATGGGATTTTAGCTCATTCCTTAATTTATGTGATCCACAAGGAACCCATTGTAGATGTATGGGATCAAATAATCTTATAATGTATTTATGAAGATTAAATAAATCATTGGTTTTTAGTCCCATTTTTTTAATTTTTTATAGCTAGTGTTGAAAGACACCAGACTTCATGATCCTTGGATTGTTTTCTGATGCATAATTAGTCTTAAAATCAGGTAATTTTATGTGTAAAAGTATAGGGTCACTGTATTTTGTATCAAAGGGAGTTATAGTTATTATTGGACATTAGGAATAGAGCACATTAGTAAGAACCTAAACCATGAGACTAATTATAATAAAACATACCTATATTTTGGTAAGTATGGAGTAAGTGGTTTATCAATACAATATATCCAAATTTTGATAAAAATAGGTATAAGTGGATTTGTGACATATGTATCTATGGGTAAAACCCAAAAAACACTTTGAGTTAGACTTGAATATGAACTGGTGCACAAGAACAGGCCTTGCTCTACTCTTGGTTTGACACTCCCAGGGGATATGATTTCGTAAATTCACGAGCATAGTACCAAACAATATTAAGGGAATAAAAAATTCCAATAGGAATATAATCTATGAAATAGATCATGGATAACCTATATTGAAACATATTGAATGACAAGATAGGATATACTTATCCTTCACAAGTTTATCCTGTTATGTTCAATGTTTCCTTTTTATGCTCAATAGATAAGTATTCAAGCCCTATAATTGTATATCATTATTTAATGGAGGGAAATGAAAAAATATGTGAAAACAATCAATGTGAAAGGAAATATGAATATTTACCTAATGATATTCCAAATATAATGGGAGCAGGTGCTAAAAACTTCATGCAAGTACTTGCCCAACTGGATCAAGTTATGTATAATAACTTGAATCATGTGAAACACGCTCCTCCAATAAGGAATGATGAATTCTCTTTTGAATCCTTTATGTGGTAAAGGCATCGCATGTTCAGTGGGTCGTTTGATCCCATCCTCATGAAATAATGGATTAACTCCACTAAAAAGATATTATCTGTCCTCTAGTTCTCATATAAAGAGAAAGTCGTACTAGCAGCCTATAATTATGATAGGCAAGATGATTAGTGGTGGACATTGGTCAAGAATACAAATCCCTATGAGGAAATTAATTCCATGGATTAGGAGTAATTCAAGAGAATGTTTTCAATAAATACTTTCCCCAAACCCACCATCTCAAGATTGAAAGAGAGTAACTTGGACTCAAGTAGAAAGAAGATGAGTCAATCAAGGCATATGAAGAAAACTTTACAAGGATTGAAATGTATGCCTTTTTCTTTTTCATGAACATTGAAAGCAAGGTGGATCACTTCTTTAGAAGACTGAATCTATGTCTAGGAAAATATATGGTGATTTGAGACTTTGAAAACTATGATGAGATTTTCCATTGTTCCCTTATGGATGGAATAGAGATCATATAATCTTAGTGGTATCATGGGCCGGACAAAAAAAAGAAAATAGAATCTAATGTGGATAATTCCACAAATAAATTTCATTATGTAATAAATATCGATAATCCCATGTCTAGAAATTATGGGAAAAAGCAAATTTGGAAATGTCTAAAGGGAACCTAGAATTGCTTGAAATGTCGAAAGTTTGGACATCTAGCTAAAAACTACCAAAGAGATATGAAGAGTCCTACTAATGTGTATGAAGAATGGAAGGTTCAGATAAACCCTAGGGTTGTGGTTCAGTGTTACAACTTCAAGGAACTTTGGAATTACGCAAAGAATTTTATTAAGCTCAGGGTTGTCAGAGGAAATCAACAACAAAATACAAATCAACAAGAAAGGTATTATTCTATCACTACTATAGAGGTGGATCTAGAAAATGATGTTGTGACTGGTATGCTAGTTATTCATTCAAAAATAGCAGGTGTACTATTTGATTTTGGTTCTACACATTCTTTTATAGCTTCCATGTTGAGTAGAACTATTTAGACACCACCTTAGAATTTAGAGGATATGTTATATATGAGATCAAATAATTGGAATATTATTTCATGCATGGTTTATAACTCCCCCGGTTAAAGTTTTTCAACTGAACATCCCCAAAAAAATCATTTTTCATTTAGTAGAGTTTGATGTTATCTTGGGCATGGATTGAATATATTTATACAAAGTCGACATCAATTATCAGGAAAGGGATATCAATCTTCACATCCCAATTCATCCTCTAATTCTTTACAAGTTTAAGGAGGATGTTGAATCTCCTTTAGAATCATTTTATCATGTGTGGATATTAATTCCTTATCAACAATCGTGTCTATCTCAAATGATTGATACAATGGAGAGAATAATGCTTAAAGACATGGCCATCATGATGGATTACACTAATATCCTCCATAAAGAGTTACATGGTCTTTTCCCTAATTGAGAGGTTAATTTGTCAATTTAACTTATTCTTGGATCCATACCTATATCAAATAATCCTTATAGAATTTCCATAGTAGATCTAGAAGTGATAGAGAACAAGTTACAGAATAATCTAGAGAAGGGTTTTATATGCCCGACTGCTTCACCATGGGGTGATTCATTCCACATCGTCAAAATAAGGGATAGATCAATCTGCCTCTCCATTGATTATCATGGTCTCAAAAAAATCATGATAAAGAACAAGTATCCCATACCATAGATAGATGACTTGTTTGATCAACTTTGTGGTGCTAGTTTTTTCTCTATGGTGTACCTTCATCCCGTCTATCACTAATTAATGGTGAGGAAGGAAGATATTCTCAATACTACCTTTCGAATGAGGTGTGGACACTACGAGTTCATAGTGATTCCTTTCAGTCTCACTAATTATCTATCAATTTTAATGGATTCAGTGAGTAGAGTCTTCAGAGATTACCTTGACAAATTTGTGGTAGTCTATATTGACAACATTTTGATATACGTCAAGATCAATGAGGAACACGAGGAATATTTGAATACTATGCTAAAGACATTGAGAATGGAGAATTTGTATGAAATGTACAATAAATCTGAGTTTTGGATGGAGTAAGTATCATTCTTTGGAAATTTTATCACCAGAAAAGGGGTTTTTTGGACCCTTACAAGACAAAGGAAATTTAAGAGTGGCCCATCACAACATTTGTAATGGTGATTCGTAGCTTTCTCGGTCTAGCCGGGTATTATTAACGATTTTTGAATAACATTTCAAGATTTTGAAACCTAATGACTAAGTTTAAATAGATGGGGGTAATGTTTTTCTAGAATCAAGAATGTGAATACTGTTTTAAGGAGTTCAAAATTAGACTTATCACTACACCAATACTCACACTCCCAACTAGTTGAGAACTCTTTGTGGTGTACAATGATGATTCAATGAAGGTATTAGTATATTTGATGATGAAAAATGATAAAGTTAAAGCCTAAACCTCAAAGAAGCTAAAACTATATGAGAAAAACTATTCTACACAAGAAATGGAGTTAGAATTTGTGATATTTGAATTATAAATATGGAAAAATGATCTCTATGGGGAGAAGTGTGAGCTTTGTATTTATCATAAGAGTCTCAAATATATGTTTACACAAAAAGGACTTAATATGAACCAATGAATATGGATAGATATCATCAATGATTCTGACCACTCAATCCACTACCATCCTAGTAATGAAAGAAATGTTGTAAATGCTGTAAGTAAAAAGGATCATGCATCATTATTAATGATGAGAATCGAAAAGCACCCAATCATCTTAGATTTGCAGAGGATGGACATGAGAATCATTAAGGGAGGAACATCATCAATACTTCTAAAATGATTTTTCAAACATCCATCATTATTAAAATAAATGATGCTGAAAGAAAATATGGGGGAATTTAGAAAAGGGTGGAAGCCATTAGAAATGGAAAATCTTCTGATTTCAAGATTGATAAGGATGATGTTTTGATATTTGGGTCAACATTATGTTTACTATTTGATCCATAGATAAGGAATGTTCTTTTGAATGATGCATATAACTCAACCTTCTCTATTTACACTGGGAGCTTAAAGATGAATAAAGATCTTAAAGAGAAATATTAGTGGGACAATATGAAGAAATATATTGCTGGGCATACATTAAAGGGATTGGTATTTAAAATAGTGAAGTAAAAAAGATAAAAGTCTAAGGGTATGATGAAACCAGTACCCATACTAATATCGAAGTGGGACAACATCACTATGGAATTTGTCACTGGACTTCCAAGGACATTTAGAGGAAGCAATGCCATATGGGTCATTTTGGATCATCTTACAAAGACCGCTCACTTTATCACAATTTGTGAGGACTTATCATTAGACCAACTTTAACAGATATATATTAAAGAAGTGGTAAGGATTAATGGAGTTCCACTATTTATTGTATCTGATAGATATCTGATATTCACCTCTATGTTTTGGAAAAGTATTCAACATGCTATAAGCATTGAACTGAACATCAGTATGGCCAATCATCTTCAAAATGATGGGAAATCTGAGAGAAATTTCCATACAATAGAAGATATATTGATATCATATTCTATAGACTTTAAATGAGGATAGAGAAAACACATTCCCCTAGTTTAATTCTGTTATAATAATAATTTACACTTGAATATTCGAATGGAACAACAAAAATCCCTTTATGGGAAAAGGTACAGAACACCAGCATGTTGGGATGAATTCGGTGATCATAAGCTGCTAGGACTTAAATGATCAATGAAATAGTGGGGAAGGTGAAAACCATTCAATAATACATTATGGAATCCCAAATTAGAAAAAAGTGTTATATAGACAATCATTGAAGAGACCTTGAGTTCAAAGTGGGAGACATGGTATATCTACGCATATCTCCATGGAAGAAGGTCAAGAGGTTTGGGAAGAAAGGAAAGATAAGTCCCAGGTACATCAGACCCTTCTAGATTCTTGATCATACTGGGGTTGTGGCCTATCCACTATCACTTCCACCTACCATGGACAAAGAACACAATGTCTTCCATGTATCCCTCTTAAAGAAGTACGCACCAGAACCTTCTCATGTAATCTATTCATTCGTGGTAGAGTTGGAGAATTATCATTCTTACGAGGAGAAGATAGTGAAGATCCCGGATCATACAGATAATGTTCTACATAGCAAGACTACACAACTGGTGAAAGTACTATTGCTAAACCATATGTACGAAGAGGAAACATGGGAACTGGAGGAAGCAATAAAGGAAAAGTACCCGTACCTATTAATGGCTTAAGATGTAAAATGAAATTTCAAGGGTGAAATTTCAAAATGGGGGAATAATGTAACAACACTATGATTTATCAATAGAAACTCCCTACATATAATTATTTCTTATAATCACATGAAATTACAACTCAATGAACTACTAATTACAATGAAACCTTTTACCATAATATTATCACTTCTATGATTTGGATTTTGATAACATGACATATACGTTTACAATCTGTAAGATGTTTAGATTCCAATAGGAAAAACATATTTTTTGGTGAATTTTAATATGAATCATGTGAATAGTAAACCATCCAAGTAAATAGTAAAATTTACAATGAAATTATAAATAAAATTTATCCATCTTATTAGTGACAATATGATAATTTTTTAATTTTTATAAGTCATAAATATTTAATTAAATATTTATGATAAATTTAATAATTAAAAAACAAAATTTATTTTCATAAAATGTATTCATAATTTATTATTTTTATGTATTCTAGTTTTAAGATAATTTTATAAGACTTTATGTAATAGTGGAAAACATTATAAAATCAGTTATAACATTAAAATTTGTATTTTTCATGTAAATTATGAATTTAATTAAAAATGAAATTAATAATATTTAGAAAATTATTTTTGGAAAATGAAGTTAATTTTTGGATTTTATAGATTGAAAAATGGTTAGAGGGATTTTCTAGCATTTTTCTGAAATACATAAATTTTTGATTAATCGTGAAATACGATAATTTTCAAAATAAGATAAATACATTAATTAATAAGTTGTTGGTGATGTAATGATGATGTAAGAATCTTGGATTAGAATTAACATTCACCAATTACTATTTTATTTTATTAAATCATCACTATTGCTTATCATATGGAATAATAATATACTAATGTTTAAAATATTAAGAAAATCATCCTCCCCTCCACCATAAAAACCACCCACACTCCCCTCTTCCCTTCACTCTTCTGAATCCTTATAATTTCAATATTTTATACCCAAATCTCTCCCCAAGATCCTCCCACACATCTAACATCCCTTTTTCTCCTCAAAATACCAAATCCACTCCCTGTAAGAGTCTCCCAAGGGTGATTAAATGAAGAGGTAAATTCTTATTTTCTTTTCTTTTATTTTCTTTTTATATTCATTTGTTCGATTTTAGTTCGTAAAATCTCCTCATCCAAATGGTATAAAAAATATAGTACCATAAATGTACTATAATTTTGTTGTTCT
Source organism: Viscum album (assembly GCA_963277665.1). Classification (NCBI taxonomy): domain Eukaryota; kingdom Viridiplantae; phylum Streptophyta; class Magnoliopsida; order Santalales; family Viscaceae; genus Viscum; species Viscum album. The sequence continues at coordinate 1,924,482,617 of OY728125.1, forward strand.
AATTGGATAAATCATTATAATCTCCCCTTTCACTACCTTTTATACGAGAGAAACAAAAACCCCATCCAAGATGTGTTAATTTATCACATTCAGGGACGTCAGTTTATCAATTTCTATTACCATATTAAATTATGGTCATGAAAAATATCTTATTATTGAACCCAACTATTACGTATTCATTGTATCTTATGTTATGTTCTATTATCATTCTTCACAAATGATGTAATATAATAATACAAAACAAGTTAATTAAGAGAAAAATCTCCAAATTAATCCAAGAGTTTATCATTAATGTTTTATAGAATGATTCACCATTACTCTAAATAAAAAATTGAAATTTATAACTGTGTAACCATCTATATTTTTACTAATAACATGTATATTTAATTTGGGACAACCATTCTCATCATACATGTTTATCTGAACATGAATAAAATTAAACTAATAATTAAAACCAAGGAAGCAAATGCTCTCAAACAATGAAATTGAACTGCAAAATCAATAATAATGGTTATGAACCAAATCAAAAAGGGTATAAAAAATAATTTTTTTTTAAAATATGATCTTTAATTATTTATTAATTAACATTGTTTTATTATTCAGCTCAGTAATATCTAATGGAGAACACCATCAGGATAAAGGTAAGGGGTCCTATCTTTCCCACAATTATTCAAGAATCTCCACTATGTTATGTCCTTTTATGCATAATTCTCAATGTTGGGGTATGATATCGCGCATTCCCCATACATCCATCATGATGTATAAAATATCAAAAACCCCGTTTATCTCTCATTAATCCCTCCTAAGTACACCTGATACTATGTCGATATTCCATAAGGGATTCTACCTGAACCTCCTACATTCCTTCGAGATGCTCTATCTATTTTTATCCAAAAGCAGTTTTCTTTTATTTTTTACATAAAAATTCTATAAATAGATTATATAATCCGAAATAATGTATCAATATATATCCCTCATTATTTTTATGGGATATACATTTTTAAATGATTCCATCACCAATATTCCCCGATATGCAAACCAATTTTAATGGAAATTTCCAAATTCTTAACAAATTTACACTTCACTATATGACATATTTTTAATAAAACATTATATTTATAAAACCACTATTTTTATCATGAAAACCTTCCTGTATCACTTCTAGTTTTGTAAAAAATATTTTTCCCTTTTTTATTTTAAATTCCCTTTAGTATTTTCCTTAAAACCGCACTGAAAGTTTTTAATGTTAAAAATTATTAAATACCCTTTTTAAATGTTGTGACTTCTATTTGAAATCACTTACAATGATATGTGACTATTTTATGAATGTACATGTATGTTCTGATTTTTTTATTTCATGGACACTTTTATGAGACGCCCATTCGTTATTTTTTATGATGTGATTAGGACACCAATTTATTTCCTTGGGTGCCCTTATGTAAATGATTGTTTATGTATGATTTTAAATGTGGAAAGCATATTCATAAACATGTTAAGATGGGTGAACCCATAATATGATCTAGTTAATTGGGTAATGTCTAGTCTCATGAGATATTATGTTCAATGGTCATGGAAGTCAGCCTTAACTCGTGATACCATGTGAAATAGTCTTGGTGGTTAAACATAACTTGTGATCCTCTATGTGCAATGATCGTTGAATAATACTAAAGCTATGATTTGTGTTTCTACCACATTACTATGAATTCATGTTTATATGATCCCATGTTTATGGGTTATGAATCCATGTTTTCTATGACTTTTATTTTCATTATTCATTTCCTTCAAACCCATGTGTTAATTTTTAATACTATGACTTTTTACCTTACTTGGATTTCAGCTCATCAATTTGTTCATGTAATCCATAGGGTAACCTTTAAAAATTTATGGGATCAAAGGATGTTAAAATATCTTTATTAATATTAAATAAAGATTTTTTTTGTCCCATGTTTTCAATATTATGTACCTAGACATTAAATACACAAGAATTCACAATCCTTGTATTGTTTTTTGATGTATACTTATGCTTAAAGTCATGTAATTTTATTTGTAAAATGACAGGGTCACTATACTTTTCTCAAACTACTTACATGTTGGGATTTTTAGTAATATTCAGTAATTCTTTGAAGAAGGACCTATGTTATGGGTTGATGCCGAATGACAAAGTCATCACCCAACCCTTAAGGCAGTTGAAAATTCATGAGAAAAAATATCCCATGAATGATATAGAGTAGGAATATGTGATATATACATTGAAAATATGGTGGTATTATCTATTAGGGGAATAGGGTGAAATATATACAGATCATAAAACTCTCAAATATATATTCACACTAAAAGAGATGAACATGTACCAACAAATATGGTTATAGGACATTAAGGATTATGACTATTAAATCCATTACCACCCTGGGAATGTGAAAAAGGTGGAAGATTCTCTAAGTAGAAAGGACCCAGTGATTATATCATTGATAAGAATTTAAAGGGATCCAATCATCTTAGATTTGGTGAATATGGACACTGGAATCATAAAGAAGGGAACATCATCAATCATTTCATAAATTATTTCTCAATCATCTCTTTTGGAAAGGTTAAAGGATTCTCAAAAAGATAATGTTGGAATATAGAATAAAGTGGAAGCTATAAAAAAGGGAAATCATCAGAGTTCAATGTTAATTATGAAGGAATTTTAATATTTCGGTCAAGACTATGTGTTCCACCAAATCCAAAGTCAAAGAAATAACTTTTGGATGATGCACATTGTTCAAATTTCTCCATTCGCCCAAGACACACAAAATTGTATCGGGATCTATGAGACCATTATTTGTGGGATAACATGAAGATGGAGATCTCCAAATATACATCAAATTTCCTAGTATGTCAGCAAGTGATGGTAGAGAGATATAATTCTAAGGGGATGATACTACCATTACCCATACCAATATGAAAATTGGAGAACATCACCGTGGACTTCATCCCTATACATAAAAATGAATCCAAAGGAAATAATGCTATATGGGTTGTGGTGGATCATCTCACAAAGAATAAAAACTTTATTGTGATTTAATTGGATTTCTCATTGGATCAATTGGCACATATATACAATAGAAAAGTGGTAGGGATGCATGGTGTACCACTATCGATTGTATCTGATCGAGATCCATGATTCACCTCTATGTTATAGAAGATTCTCCAACATGGTCTGAATACTATGATGAGCATTAGTATAACATATAATCCCCAAACTGATGTCCAATCTAAGAGGAGTATCCAATCACTTGATGAAAAGTGGAGAGCATGCTTGATGGACTTAAAAGGAGTATGGGATTAAAATCTTCCTTTGGTTGAGTTCTATTACAACAAAAGTTTCCACTCAAGAATCCAAATGGATCCTTATGAAACCCATTATGGTAATAGGTACAAAACACCAACATGTTGTGATGTAGTTGGGGCGGAAAGGATTCTAGTTACAAAAATGGTCGATGAAATGATAAAGAAGGTTAGGACCATCCAATAACTCATCAATGCTTCTCAAAGTCAACAAAAGATCAATGACAAAAACCATCATCAATACCTAGAGTTTAATGTTGGAGATATGGTTTTCCTCTATATATCTCAATGGAAGAGAGTGATGGGATTTGGGAAGAAGGGAAAGCTTAGTCCAAGGTACATCGACCCTTTTAAGATACTTGATCACAACAGTGTCTTGTATTATCAACTAGCACTCCCACCAAAACTATTACAGGTTCATGATGTATTCCATATATCACTCTTGAGGAAGTACATACCTGAACCATCTCATGTACTAAATCCAGAGGTGGTACCATTGAAGAATTACCTTTCCTATGAGGAGAAGCCAACAGAGATCCAATATCATAGGGAAAAGTACTACAAAATAATATAATTTCCCCTGTAAAACTATTGTGGAGAAACCACATGTTTGAAAAAGCATCATGGGAACTAGAGGAAGTGATGAGGTAGAGTTACCCTCATCAGTTTTAGTGTGGGAAAATGAAATTTTGATAGTGAAATTTGTTAAGGAGGGATGGTAATAACGACCTTATTATTTATTAATAAAATTCCATTTCATTTAATGTCTTGTGGGTATAGAAAAGTCTTGACCTCTTTTTTTATTATTGGGTTTAAATAACAATTATGTATTATTACCATTTTTAATATAGCCATTGAACAATGATCAATGAACTAATATAAATATAAGGTTTTAACTAATCCTTTTGACAATGAAAAATGACATTATAGCCTCATCTAGTAGGATCAGGTTGTACGAAGCTAATTTTCAAAGCTCAGAAAGGAGGTAGAATTACTAGAATTCACTCTTGACCAAGCCCAATCTGAGACTCAACACGTGAGACTTAGGCAGAATCACTTACAGGAGATGTTCATGTTAATATATATTACCACCCAGGTGATGTTATCTGTGCTTCCCCAAGAGTCTTTCACTACCGCACACCTTACCCTTAGGTATTATGTGGGTGTTATAAGGGGTTATTTAACAATGTATTAGATACTTATTATGTAATATCTTTTGATACTTAAAGTTCATATTCATCAATTCCTTTATTGGAATAGTCCTTCGCAAAAAATGATGAATTTGATAAATTTATTTTTCAAGTACAAATGAAACATTTGATAAATATATTCATTATTAGGTATCAATTAATAATATTATAAAAACAATTCTTAGACATAATTATTATATGAGTTCCATAAATATAATTTATTATGTAATCATTTTGATAAGAGTTATATATTCATACGATTTTAAAAGAATTTATTTTATAAAATTAATGAATTTTTGAAATAATTAATATTTTAATGAAATATTATAATAAAATTACTTTTATTAATAATAAATTAGTATATAATTTTAATAAAGTCAAATGTAATTTTTATCACGGTTTAAAAACTATTTTTTAAAAAACCTTTGAAAATTTCAATAAATGTGGGTTTTCATTTTAAAAGTGAAAATTAACATATTTATAATATTATTTTGATAAAATCAATATATTTTTTGGAATCATGATTTTAAAATTATCCAATGGTGTATTTTTTATAATTTTCTAAGATAGTTAATTTTTTGGGTAAAAATTAAATAATATATAAATATATAGTGTGTTTTAAGACATCATAATGACCCAATAGTGATGTAACAAATACCATAAAATGGATCTTAGACCAAATAAATGTTTTAAATTTAAAATAATGATATTTTTTATTTATTTCACTTATTTTATAATTCTTTAGTGAATCCTCCAAAATGTATAACATATTTTATGATTTCAAGTTCACTTCTTTAATAATGTGAATCACCTCCACATAGGAAAGGAAAATATTTTAATATCATCACCCCATGGACTTATAAAATAATTATTTCCACTCTCATTTGGAATAAAACATCATAAAAAACAATAATATGTTTTTTGGTTTTGAATATTAATTTATATAGATTCCAAAACCTATATATTAATGAATTCCCCTCTCATTTTCTATATAAAATCACCAAATATCCCACTTCTCTTCACTAAAAACCTCTACAGCACATTCCTACTCTGCACTAACCTCTCTAGAATCCCCCACAGGGTTCTCCAAGATCTCAAGAAGCCTCTCTTAAATATTTTCAAGCCACACCTCAAGTATGGGTTTCTTTCCTTTCTAATTTTTTTCAAATTTTCCTTATATTGCTACTCCCTATTTTTTTAAATTAAAAATGGAGGGTTTGTTTTCTCACATATCTTATACTGCCATTATTATGTTTTAATTATGATATACCACTTTCTCTCTCATTAATACATCCCATGTACACCGATTACCATTCATAAATTTCATAGGAGTTTTTTAATTCCTCCCCCTTTCTCAAGTTTCATTATTATATTACACCTTATATTTACAAATTAATCTGGTTTGAACATGTATTTATATGATCCACTTACTAATCATTTCATATCTAAATAATTAGGTACCCATTTCTCTCTCATCAGTCTATTTTATGAATCCCCATGTGATGTTGTTATGAAGATGATATTACACTGCAATTTTCAAAGAAAAAATCATTATGTAGTGAATACCAAGACCATTTCTATATCAAAGGTATTCACATTTATGAACACATATTTATTGATTATAGAATTCAATATATGTATTCCAAATTTCTTTATCATTGAATAAATGATTATGCTGAATGAATTCATGTTATATGATCTATGTGGCATACTTAAGCATGAGATTAAGATGTTCATGAAGGGTGCCCCCTGATAGTGCTCCAATACATTGGATAATGTTTAGTATCATGTTATGTCATCATGGGAAATGGGATTATTTGATTCCTTTAAAGTAATTTTTTCCATCATGTTGGGATAGGGGTTACATGATTCCTTTATATTAATGATGTTGTGTTTTATGTTGTTGCCACATTTCCATGTTATAATTATCATTCTTTATCATGCCTTTATGTTCGTGTTTCTATTATGCTCCATTGATATTACTAATTCCTAAAATGTATTGTATTATTAATGTTATAATTTATTTACTCCCTTACTATTATTTATATCTAACCCATTTCTTATGTATATCCTCAGGTTATCCCATGAAATGCTAAGTAGGAAGGAATATTGTGGACATGCAGAAAATGTTTTTAAAAATGATTTTGTATTTTATGTCATAAGTTGTCATGTAATGATACTATACTCCAAAGACACTAGACCTATTGATCTTATTAGTTGTATTAAGTGAAATTTTATGTAATAAATCATGTATAAATATAAAGTAAAGATAATGGTTTTTATACTAACTGTGATCCCTCCTCAGCCTTATGGGAGACCTCATATGTTTGGTTCACACATCCACCAAACTATGCACAAACCAAGTCCAAGATAACTATCTGATGTATGATCAATACATCATGGTTTCATGTATGATTTTTCATAGTTTGGGAAAACTGTTTACCACCCATTCAACTTACCTTTTTCCCTTGTTTCATTGTTCATTGTTTCTTGTAGGTGTTTTAGGGCTTTCGAAAACTGTATACGAAATGTGAACCTATATAAAATCCCCCAAAAAACTCAAACTATTCCCTAAAATGTAAAAATGTCACCCATAAATGTTACATACATAAAAATCATAAAAAAGTGTCACTTAATTGATACTGAGGGGTCTAAATTTTCCCCACCATTGGACTTTTTGTCCCTGGAATGTTGGAAAACCTATTTTCTATAAATGATTTATGGCCAATACTCTTTCATTTGTTTCTTGTGTTAGCAATTATCTTCACAAATGTGATAATGTTTCCACAAAACCCACACTAGATTGATGCTTTTTCCATGAAAGAATTTATACTTCCTATCCACAATCCACACTAGGACATGTACCAAAGAAGCATCCAGATCTACTTAAATGTGATCCCATATGATCACATGGTGAGGATCAGGCTGATAATTTTTCAATTGAGATACATAGAACACATTATTCACCCCACTGAACCATGGTGAAAATTCCAAGAGAGATGATGGCTCAACAACCCATCACAATATCTAAGAAGGGCTTATATATGGAGGATATAACTTACCATGCCTCCCAAAACTACAATGTCCAAGCCTTGGAGAGATCCTTAAGAACACATGATCACTCACCACAAATGACAATGACCATCGACGATGACCCACAAAAAATTTCTGATAACTAAACCCTGTCTCAATCCATTTCGTAATCAATTTAATCTTCTCCATTGTTTCTTGGACATGGATAAACCCAACTAGTGATTTATCACCTATTTCCATCCAAAAAATTTTGGAACAATAAGGAAACCTATAAAATTATTATAAAAAATCCATATTTATTAGGGACTAATAGTTGTTGTTATATGAGAACTTCGCCAGTGGTATGTATTTCTCCCATTATCCAAAAAAATCCATTACACAAGCCTGATATATATATGTTAATGGTTGTATCATCCATTCAGATTGTCTTTCCATCTAAATATTATACACTATACTCATATTCAACTGAGTTCCAATGGATTTTTGTAAGGATTTCACGAAATGAAACATGAAACTTGGATGCATGCCTAACACTATCGAAACCAGTATTCCATGCCGCTTTACCACGTCTCAAATACATATTTTTAACTAGTAATCCACACTATGAGATTCATGAATTAAGATGAAATAATCTGAAATGCTATGTTGATACACTATCACCCATATGGAATCATGTTTCTGAACATTTATTGGGATACCAATAACAAAATCCATCGCTATGTGCTCCCATTTTCACACTGAAATAGGTAAAGACTGTAACATACCTTCTATTCATAGATGTTCAACCTTAACTTGTCGACAAGTTAAGAATCTTGAAACAAACTCAACCAACAACCTATCCATGTCGACCCACTAAAATAGTGCCTTAAATTATATATAAATATTTTGTATACCCAAATAAATAACCCATCTTGAACGGTTATAATAATGATGATTTTCAGGAAAATACACAGGCATGACCATCTGATTTTTGAACCAAAACACTAAAATCTTATCAAGATCCCATCCCTCAATGTTCTCCCCACCATTGAGTTTTGAACTCATCTCATCACATTCTGAATTAGAATTCTATAACTCTACAATTAACATAAAAAGATCATGAATCAAGGAAACCAAAAATAAAATCAAAACATCACCTTGGTCATTACATTCTAAACTCATGTCAGTAAGAACTGACATCATCAATCACTCAACTGAAGTTTATTTAAAAAAACCAGTATAAGATATTATACTTAATGCATTAGCAATCGAATTTCCTTTAACCGGTGTATATATCACGTCAAATTTCAAAATTTGGAGATATTCCATCGATCTTCTTTTTCTCAGGATCAAATTCCTTTTTGAGAAAATATGTTTCAATCCCATATGATCTATAAATACATTAAATTTATCAGTAATGAGGTAATGATTCCAAGTATAAAAAGCATGGATGAAATAATATAACTCCAAATTAGTGGTTGGTTATTTCTTCTCATGCACTTGTACCTATATTGATCAATAAGAAACAACTTTATATCTTTGAATGATAAACCATTGCAAACCTGATCATGATGTATCACAATACACCATGTACCATTGTCATGATTCTAGAAAAATCAATATTGGAGATGATGTAAGTTGAAATTTCAGCTCTTGAATAGATTTTTGGCATTCCTCTCCCAATTGGAATGGATAATTCTTCTTTGTCAAATATATCATAGGCAAAGATAGTGATGAAAAATCATGAACAAGGAATTGTTAATAACTATACAATACATATAAACACTATATCTTAAAGACCATATTTGGTGGTTCCAAAGAGATAATAAATTCAATATTATTTGGATCCAATAAAACACTTGTTTTAGAAATTATGTTTCCAAGAATGAATACCTATTATATAAAAATATTTCAATTTGATAAATTTTCATACAAAATGATGACCCCTCATGATTACCAAGACCATCTCTAAGTGTATCTCATGATCTAATTTTTTCATTGAATACAAAAATATGTTATCCAGAAAAACCACAATAAAATAATCCATATATCATTGAAATATATGATTCATAAATTCCATAAAGCCTTCTGGTGAATTCATTAAATAGGAAGGCATAACCACATAATCATAATGTAAATATCCGTTCTGAAAGATGACTTTGGAATATTATCCTAAAAAACATACAATAAGTGATATCCTAGTCACCGTTCAATTTTATAAAACCAGTAAACTCCCTTCAGTAGATCTAATATATAATCAATTTATGGAAGTACGTAGATATTATTTATTATAACTTCATTATGATTATGATATTCCAAACACAACTGAAGGGTTATGTCTTCCATTTTCACATACAATAGTAGTACTGACCCAAGAGACGTGTTCAGCCTAATGAACGCTTTACATTCCATATCTTCCAACTGCACTTTAAACTACCTTAGTTATGTTGATTCCATTCAACAAGATGGAACTACGAAAGGACTAGTCATCGAGAGGAGATAAATTGTATTTGACACTTCCCTGACCAGTGGTAATTCAAAAAAAATTCAGTAAACACATCGGAAAACTATTCCAAGAATATTTAAAAACTAATATTCATGATATCTTCCATTTATTCAAAATTCAATTCCACCAACTAGTAAGATAATTTTACCACTTCTTGTTCTAACAATGCGATTGCTCCTATATTCACATTCCATTCTCCTCTAAAGAGATTCTTGATGTGATCCAAAGTTGTGAAAATAAATATTCCTCTATAATATTTGGTGTGATAATTGAATTCCATCAACCAATACATACCAAATAATATATCAAATACATCCATCTCACAAACAAATAAATTCCATTTCAGCTCAGTTCTATCAACAATTACATAACATTCCCTACACAAAAAAGTTAGACATTCTCCTTGACCAGGGGATGTTTGAAGTTTTATCATATAATGAATAATCTCAGCTTTTAAACTCAGTAAATAAAAAACATGAGAATCAAAAAAGAAATGAGATAACCCATATAAAAGAAAACTAGCTTACGGGTAGAATTCAAATGAATCATACACAACACTACAGATTGTCCAACCTGATCATCAACAACCACCTGCTCAACTCCGTATAAATTCTTTGTCACAAAATTTTTATCCCTATTTCCTTATTAACACTAGACTACCAAAGGAGTCATGGTATTACTAGAATCATCATGGAGAGCTATGTTCTGTTGATAAGAAAAATTATGTTCTCCTCTCCCTTTTGAAGCATATAATGCCTACGACACCTAGGAAGTGTCCCAATCAACCTAACATGATACAATGACACAATATCACTAATGATTTCCCATATTTTTTGTATTTTGGAATTCCCTTTGTGGTTTTGTATACTCTCTCTTCATATGGTTGAAAAACACACATTGGAACCATCGATATTTAGTTATGGGTCTCAGACAAAGATTCAAAGATCCAACCATCTAATTGTGATTCACATTCCCAATGTGGACATAAGTTTCCTTATTCAGATTTCTCCTAGTAGTTGTATTCCAACCATTTACCATGAGTAAAAACATACATCCTCCTCCCATAGTTCTAGATATATTCTCGTCATCCATTTTTTCACTTTTGACCATATCTATATAATCCGTAATATAATGCACAAGATTATTTAAGAGAATATTTTGCCTCAGACCTGATTTAAGGAGTTGTGCCATCAAGGACACACTACCCACAACCTTGAGTAAAAAATGCACTAAATTCACAAATTCGGCTACATAATCCTTGACAGAATGATTTTATTGCATTAGGATGACGAACTCTAGAATTCTTTGAATGTTTAAAATGTGAAGATATAATGGTTTATTGAACAACCCTTCAAAATCCTCCCAACCAATTCCTTCATCCAATTTATCCTTCACAACTACATCCCACCAATATCTTGCATGATCCTCTAGGTTATACATTTCCAATTTGAATTTCAAATCTAGTTGTGTACTAATTAAATCAACGATATGATTAAACTTCTTCAACCACACCTCTTCTTTAATTGGTTTAGAATCACCCAAAAATATTAGTGGATTCTTCTTTTGAAATTGTATGGAATGGTCCACTTACCTTTTCTCATCTTTCATATTCTCTATATCCATAGAGTGAAATGATTGTGTGATACTATGAACTAGATACTGGTTTACTAGTGGCTTAGGTGAACCCACATTCTCCACAACCGCTTCCAGTTTCTTTCTATTATGCTTACTGAGTTCCATTTCTAGAAACACAAAAAATTCATAAGTCTCACTCTCTATTAACTAAAGACTTGACAATGTCAAATTCTACTACACCAAATATCAAAAAATTTCTTTCGTGATTCAATTATTACCTTGTTCAACCATTCAAAACAAAATATTTTCTTTTGAAAATTAAATTTTTTAAAATACCACTACAATGCTCTTTTTCAAAATTTCACCTTTGATTTTTTTGACATTTATTTCAAAAATCAACAATTTTGTAACAATTTTTAAATAATTAGTGAAAAATTTAATATTTATTCCTAGTGGAAAGTCATATTTCTAATGAATTTCATGCTCATATCATTGGCTAAACCCATGACAATTAGATGTTTAATACTATAAGTGTTTCCAAAACACGTATACACCCATCTCCCTGGAAACATCAAGTCATGACAATCTTAATCTTTTCTATGATCAAAACTCAAATAATACACAATATTGAATTAAAACCAAAGACCAAAAACTAATAAAAATTCATAAATCAACCATTAATTAGACCAATTGTTTCATAAATTATAGAACAAGTTTATACCACTTGCCTCAAGTTGATTTTTGAACCAAATAAGCTAATACCACATGTAACATCCCTCTTATTTCTATTGTCTTGAGAAGGTGGAGGAACATTACTTAGACCTAAGTGACATCCCCAAGATTCAAAAGGTGAGTAATAAATGTCGAATGAATTTAGTACATTTTGGGGAGGATTTTCCATTTAAGAATACAATAACTATCCAAACAACCCATAAAAAACCACTATATGATGCATGATACGAATGAGAGAAAAATCAACACATCATTTATTAAAATCAACTAAAACCAATTATCACAGTAGATGAATACAATATAAAAGTAAACAATGTAAAAAAAACTCAATGTCTCTAATGAAAAATATAAGCTTTAAACATGCTCCAAACTCCAAATAAACAACGTCTTAGGTATCATGAAGTATAGCTAAAGATGTCTGATACTTTACCTTTTCCCATGTTTTGATAAACAACATATTTCAGAGAACCAAATTTCTAAAGAAGGGTGAGTAATAAAAAATAGTAGATTAACTCAAATGATTTCCATAGTCACACCGCTAGGATAGAAAATATAATCCCATTTATATAAAAATGATTATATAAAAAAATTTCTAGAACAGTTTATATAAAAATATAAAAAAGTAGTAATGTAAAATAGTTTTCTCTAACAACACTAATTTATATGGAGTGAAACCCATCAATTTTCTATAACCATTTCATTAATTACACTTTGGTATACAACATTCCAATCCCCACTTCCCAAATCTAAACATGTATACTTGATTATGACAATTCCATAACCATAAGTAGTTTCCCATCGATCTACCAAGACATCACAAGGTAACTAACTCCCATGTTCCATTACACCATTGGAATTGAGTCCAATATCACATTTCTACCATGCCTCATAATGCAATATGAATAGACACTACTATATATGCACAAAAAAACATGCTAATGAAATCATGACAAAACCATTTCAATTCCAAAATCATTTAAATAAAAAAATTCTATTGAATTTTTTCCCCTTAAATCAAGGCACATAGCAATTATAAAATCAAAAATTTTAAAATAATTTATCAAGGAACTCCCATAAAAATGTCACAATTTCATCCAAAATTCCAAACCAGCACTAATGAAGGTTTAATTTTTTTTAAAAATAGTTTCATAAAAAAATTCAATCAATTAAATAATTTTAAAACTAATATAATCAATTCTAGCAAGAGGAGTTGAGTGTAAATACACATACCTCGAGTGTTATGAAAAAAATAAAGAATGTCATGAAGAACATCACAAAACCCAGGTTCAATCTCCATGAACCCACCTTAGATCTCTTCCCCTATAAATAAAAAGACCATGTCTAAACATATTTTTCATCTATAACCCTAGATCTACCCAATATGGGCTTATATCTAAGAAAACGAGAGATAGGGAGAGGTAAAACTAGGAAACTAATCAAGAACAAAGCCTTGCCACAAGAATCAACATGAAACATAAAAAGGAATGGATCCCATTCACTTCTAATTTGATTTGGATATTTTATCCATCCTTTGAGAGGATAAAATCCTGAGTTAGCATGATTTTCGAAAAAATGATTCATTTAGAGGTTAAAAAATGAGACAAAAAATTTACGGATCTCACTTTTGACCCATGAATGGTTTAGTCACACTATTAGAAAAACCATTCACTAACCATGCCCCCACCTATAACTCAAGGGATAACTCACACAATTGGCTCACATACACACCAAACCATGTTCCAACCATACCAAAGTTCAATACCAAACATATGATCAACCCATCACGGTTTCTCCTAGGCTTTCACATGGTTTGGGAAAACCGTATATTTCCCGTGCACCTTCCCTTTAGCCCTTGTTTTATTGAGCACAGTTTCCTGTAGGTGTTTCAGGGTTTTCAAAAACTTTCCACCAACTATTACCTATATGAAAATATCCATTACAATCCAAAATTTATTCAAACACTCCAACATGTACGAACATTATCTGAGGGGATTCACTCAGACTTCACCATTTTCAACCCCCGTAGCCATGTTCCCCTGGGCCTTCTTGGCGCCCTCTTTTTAAAAAAAATATAGATGACGATGATGATAATAATCATAACAAGAGGGTTAATTACATGAAATAAAGGGTTCTATATAAACGATATAATATTTCCAATAAAAAATAATTGTTTTATTTTACCAATAGTGACACTAGTACAACACTTGAGATGTTTAGTATGCCAAATTTGACACTAAAATATCAATGTGATAAAACCATGATTTTTTCCATGATTTAAATTAAATGACTTTTTCAAATCCATGAAAATTAATTTTCATTAAGTAGTTTTATAAGGTAGTTTTATCATCATATAAACGTGGATAAATTTAGGTTTTTAAATGGTGAGGTTATCAATATGAATAATTCCATTAGCTTGAGATCGCAACATCATCTCGAGGGTGGATCTCATATGATTCGATGGTATCAATGTGTGATAGTTGAATAAGAAATCACGGAAGCACCTACAACCAAAAAATATGTTTTGATGGAAAATATTTTGAATGGTACATCAAATGATGGTAACTCTATTACTGAACATCATAATAAACACCATTGGTAGATGAAATAGTTGACTACTAATTATTTAGTAAGGATAAGTCACCAACAATGAAAATTCTTCTCCACCATAACGGTAGCTTCAGCCTCTTCATGATGGTTTCTTGTCCATATGTCTTTATGGTAGTATTGTGATTCCGAAAATGGTAGGTCATATAGTAATTATATTATACACATATTTTTTTTATCTCTTTATGAAGTAGATAATGCTTCTAATGGTAGATTATTCTTCAACGGTATATCATTCTTATGATATGATTTATATCAATGTGATGATATTGTTTCAAATGTGCCTACATCTTTCTATATATAAGTAACATTTTATCTACCAATAGTTATGTATTTATTATAAAAATATAACTTATATTATTTTAAATTAAACCATTTAAATACATAATTTTATCTAATTTTTTATTTTTTTCATAAATATATTTACACGTTGTGTAAATTTTTCTTGAGATCATATTATGTATACATTGCACAAATTCATAATATTACACACATATAGTATATTTTAAAAAATTTTATATGATACTATATGTTGGGAAAAAATCCCTCAAGACATCATTGAAATATTTTTGAGGTGATTATGTTTGTTGACAAAGTGAACATCTGTGTTGTGATTGTTGAAAACACAAACCATGACATAAAAATTTGTTGACAAAGGGGGTTTCATGGTGGAATGTCAAGTTCAAGAGATGAGGTCAACAATCCATGTTTGATTCAAGAATGTTGATAAAAGGAATGGATGATCTTGAGGCGGTACAGAAGAACATATACAATGTGGCGATGTTTTCCAGTGTTGGAGTATAGGAAACTTGCGCTCCATATGTTTTTCAGGATCAGAAGATCAAAATATCGCTATAGAAAGAGGTTCGCGCATGTTTGGGAGTTGGTTCGTGCAAGTGTCTAAGAGAACAGAAGTCTTCCGTGTTGTGACTGAGTCACGCAGGTGACTAGCACGCCATCGCGCAGGGTGGTCAATTTACCTATAAATAATGGTCCACCACTCTTTATTCTGAACCGGAGTTCAACACTTTGAGAAATAAGAGATCATGTCGCGCAGGTGTGGTGGTCATGCATGTGGTGTGTGTGGTCGCGTAGGTGGGACTTGCGCGCCAGGGTGACAGTTTCACCCCAGTGTTTGAAGTTGCGCTCCAGTGTGGAGTTGCGCACCAATATTGGATTGGGCGTAAAAGGATGTGTGTCTTGAAAGTTTGGAGTTGAAGATGGTTGTGTCGCACAAGTGTTTGAGGTAGACTTGCGCACCAGTTGTGACTAGTGCGCCGATACTTGCGCGCCGATATAGACTTGCATGCCAAGTAAGGTTTATTTATAGTAGTGATTTTTCAGGCTGCGTGGAAGCAGGAAGTTTTCTTGATACCTTCGGTGTAAAGAGAGATTCATCTACGGGTGAAAATTGGGCTTCAATAGAGCATCTACTTACATAGGAAGATGCATTCCTTCATGTAAATGAAGAGACCTACAGGTCTATAAACTATGAGTGGATTCCTTCAAAAAGTAGTGAGCAAATGAAGAGAAAGAAGGTGATCATCTCCACCGACAGTGAGCCAGAGAGAGAGAAATAGGGAGTGACCCTTGTGAAAGTATTGAGATGACCCTAAACATGTAAAGTCGTGGAGCCTAGGATTAGGAGTGATCTAGCCCGAACCATGTAATCCACAGCTAGTGAAGTTTAGTGGAATTGGTACGACCGGCAACTTATCGGCGTATGCTCCTTGGACATAGCCCGTTGTGTTGAACCAAGTAAAATTGTTGTGTCATGTGCATGATTTACTTTCTATTTACTTTATGCAACAGGAAAGAGAGAGAAGAGTATTTTTCATAACAATGAAACAAGATCAGAACGGGTGTTAATTTTAAATTAGTCATACCCTGATTCACCCCCCCTCTCAGGGTATTCAGCCTTGTGTACCTAACAATTGGAATCATAGGGAAAGTTTAAAAGTTGTTCTTCTCTCAATGTAGGTTACTAATCATAAAGGGATTCTGATCTTCGACGGATGTAATTTTCAGATATGGAAGAATCGAATGCAACACTATATCCGATCTTTGGGAATGGATGTGTTTTCAGCAGCTGTGCATGGTATCACAACTGATATTAATAGTGGTTTGTTATCAGAAGCTGAACATAGAGAATTGGATGCTGATTCCAAAGCGATCAATGCCTTAGGGGGATCCCTCTACAATACCATCTATACAAAGGTGATGTCATGAAAAACGTCACATGCCTTGTGGGAAAAGCTTTTGAATATATATTAAGGGGATACAAAGGTGAGAGAGGAAAAGCTACAAGTGTTGTGGAACAAGTATGAAGATCTGAGAATGAACCCGACTGAGTCTGCTGATGCATTCTTTGACAGGGTAAATGTTGTGGTAGAAGACATGCACGGTCTTGGAGAAATTATCGATGATATAAAAATTGTGAAGTGCATATTGAGAAAACTTCCACCCCGCTTTAATCTGAAGGTTTCTGTTTTGGAAGATAAAGACCCAAAACAACTGATATTGGATAACCTTCACAACACTCTTGTTGCATATGAAATGAGAAACGATGATAACAAGACAATGAAAAAGGGTAAATCCAAAGAGGTGGAATTCAATGTCATGAAGAATCTCACCATTGAAGATTCTAATGAAAAAGAAGAGATAGATGAGGTGATTTCATTCCTTTCTTCAAATCTGCAAAGACGAAGCGGAAAGTTTAATGGTAAATTTCCACTAGCATTATTTCGATGTGGAAAGGTTTTTCATCTTGTAGGAAGATACCCCAAGAAGTATCAAGATGATGATGATGATGATGTTGAAATTCCCAAGAAGAAGACTTAATCATTTGGGAATGTTAAGAAGCAATTCAAGAGAAATTTCATCAAGAACAAGAATCTTCTTTCACAAGAATTTGAAAGTTCAGATGAGTCTGAGGATGAAGAAGTTGAGGAAATAGAAAATTGCAGATATCGTGGGGAAAATGCTTTGGTGGCGATTGTTGGTAATTCTCAAAAAAAAAAAGAAGCTAACGCTGAAGAAGAATAAGAAATTGAAGGGAGAGTTGATATGGATGCCGAATTGGAAGCAGCTATTGAGGAGATAGACGTTTGGAGAGCCAAAATGAATAAATCCAATAAAGTGGTTCGTGATGCCAAACTCTATATGCAACAATAGGATGAATAAAAGTCTGAGCTGTTAGAAGAAATTGAATGACTAAAATGCTCAACACCAGAGAGCTCAGAAAATATTTTTGAGTATATGCATAAAATTGATGAAAAAGAGATGGAAATTGACTGTTTGACTAACACAGGAAAGGAGCAGGTCAGATGTATCAAAGAGCTTGAAGAAGAAGTGGTCAGTATGCGACAAAAAATTAAGGATCAAAAAAACTCTTGACCCCCAATGTGATATCAGAAAAATAGGCCTTTCAGAAGATTTATAGGATGAAAGAGGAGCCTAGTAGTTCAGTTGGGAAGAAGTAGCAATTGAGCTCAAATGTTAAGGCCGTTTCAGGGATAAATCAGGAACAAAAATCTGTGACAGTTGCAGTCAGACCGCAAGCACCCGTCCTGAAATTGATGGTTGATTTGGGCACAAAACATAATCAGAATATTCAAAGATCAAAAAGGGAAAATCGTATTGCTGAAGTATCACAAAGGAATGCATCATATATCAGGTGTTACTGCTGTGGGATAATGGGACATTCACAGTATGTGTGTTCCATAGCCAATAGATATAGAAGGGAACAAGAACAGAGATGACAGCCAAACAGAGAACGGTTTTCCAGAACATATTTTGAAGGACACTATTTTTTGTGCGAAGGATTTGGGCACATGGCTAGGTACTAAACTTTAACCATTCATAGAAATATGCCAAAGCAGAATCAAAATGTTAGCACGCTGTAGATCGATAAACCGAAAAGTCAGTTAAAAATGAAAAATAGATTTGCGGCTTTGCAAGATGAAGCTGGTCCATCATACTCTGAGAAAGAACAGAAGTCTCAATCCATGCCGAGTATGAAAGAAAAATTATGGACCAAGAAAAAGAAAATTGAGAAGGTCGTGGTGGAAGAGATTTCCCTTAAAGCATCAGATTTCTCTGGTGTGTGGATCCTTGATAGTGGTTACACATCTCACATGAAGGGTAATAAGGATCTTGTTACATGCATAAAATATGACAAAGAAGGAGTTTTCAAATTTGGAAATGATGAAGGCCGGATTATTGTTGGCTCAAGGAAATCCAATTTCAGGGGCAATGAAATGAGACGTTCGGATTTCTTGGTAGTAGAGGGTCTCAGTCATAACTTGCTTAGTGTCAGTCAACTATGGGACTCTGGGCACTCTATCCGATTTACCAAGAAGATGTGTATTGTTAAAGGAAAAGATAGAGCAGTCATTCTATAGGGAAAACTAACAAAGGAAAATCATTACCTGGTAGGGGGGAAGAAGATTCGTTTTTTTTTTACCCAGAGAAGAAGAAAAAAAGCTATAGCATAAGCGACTTGGTCATCTATGTCAACCATCCATGGAAGATATGGTAAAGTGTAATGCTTCTAGAGGCCTTCCCAAACTATCACATGATCGTGCTCATACGTGTGATGCTTGTAAACAAGGGAATATCATCAGAAAAACATACAGGCCAAAGGAACAGAGATCATCCAGAGTGCTCGAATTGGTATATGCTGATGTATGTGGACCTATTTCACCACGAGCTATAAATGGGAAAAGGTACTATGTCCTTTTCATTGATGACTATAGCAGAATGGCCTGGGTATTCCTCATTACCCATTAGATAGAGGTGTTCAGTTGCATAAAGTGGTATAGAAGGATATCAGAAAAGATTCTTGGGCAGAAAATTTTGAAGTTTTGTACTGATAACGGTACGGAATTCCCAAACAGTCAAGTTGAAAACTATCTCGAGAAACATGGGATAAGGCATGAAGTTTCATCAGTAATAACTCCCCAACAGAATGGAGTGGTTGAAAGAAGAAATAGGATCATCAACAACATGGATAGAACGATTCTTGTTGATAAAGACCTACCAGATAAATTTTGGAAGGAAGCAATTTTGACATCGGTCTATGTTTCGAACATGTCTCTGTTGTATCCGAAGAAAGTAAAGACTTCGTATGAACTATGGTTTGGAAAGAAGCCAACGTTGAAATAATTTCAAATCCTTGGAAGTAAGTGTTTCATTCTCAATAAAGAAAATGACAGGAAGTTTGAGGAATGAGTAGATGAGGGGATATTCCTTGGCTACTCAGGGAAAAGAAAATCATATAAATGTTTCAACAAAAGGCTGGGAAAAATTGTTGAGAGCAATGATGTAACTATAGTTGAAAATGAACAGAATACTCAACGACCCAGTGAACAGTTCCTCGATGAAAGTGATGATGAGGTAAGCAACACAGGGGGAGTAGACGTGGCAAAGGCTGACTCAGAAGAAGATACAGATGATGAACAATAAAGTGTCAAGTCTGTGTCTACAAGGAAACCAAAGAGTCGAGCTGAAATTGATAGGCAGAATATCATTGGTGATCAGACAGCTCCAGTTCAGACTCAAAGAATGAAGTCATTACAGCAAACATTGTTTTTATCTCAGGTGGAGACGAAATGATTTTCTAATGCAGCTAAAGATGAAAACTGGATTCAGGATAGGAATGAAGAGCTAGATCAGATTGAGAATAATCAAACATGGGAGATTGTTTTGAGGCCAGTAGATAAGAATTTCATCGTGACTAAATGGATCTATCACAACATGATGAATAAAGATGGTACAGTGATTCGGAACAAAGCACGACTAGTGTGCAAGGGGTACTCCCAGATCGCGGGTATAGATATTGATGAGACATTTGCACCGGTTGTAAGGCTGGAGACAATTAGATTATTCCTAGCCATCGCAGTGCAAAGGATGTTCAAAGTGTTCCAGATGGATAACTAATCAACAATCTTGAATGGTGTTCTAGAATAAGAGGTGTATATTGAGAATCCATATGGTTTTATTATTCATGAGGATGAGAACAAAGTTTTTCAGGAAGAAGAAGGCGTTGTATGGGCTGAAACAAGCACCAAGGGCATGGTACTCAAGACATGATCAGTACTTAAAGAAGCTTGGTTTTCAGCGTGGGGGAGATGATTACTATCTTTATTTCAGCAATGAAAGTAATCAAAGGATGATGGTGATGGTGTATGTCGATGACATAATATTTGGTGGATCAGATGAAGCTCAATGCAGACAGTTTTCCGAATTCATGAAAAATGATTTTTAAATGTCAATAATTAGAGAGCTAACGGTTTTCCTTGGTCTAAAGGTGACACAAGGAAGTAATGGAACATTCATTTCTCCATCTAAATATGCCAAGGGGGTTCTAAGAAGGTTTGGAATGGAGAATTCCAAGGAGATAAAGACTCCAGTTTCTACCCAGATGAAATTATCAAAAGATGAGGATGGAAATGCAGTTAATATCACAGAATACAAGCAAATTATTGGAAGTCGGTTGTACTTAACCGCAACAAGGCCTGATATTGTTTTTTCCACATGCCAAGCAACGAGATATCAGAGTAATCCCAAGGAAAGCCACATGCTTGCAGTGGAATGAATACATAGGTATATCTAGGGCACAGTGGATTTCGTCTTGACATATACTGACAAATCTCAGACAGAGTTATTGGGATATACTAATGCAGACTGGGCCAATTCAACATATGATAGAAAATCAACGTCAGGTGGTGCATTCTATATTGGTGGATTGTGTATTTCTTGTCTTAGCAAGAAGCAAGATTTCATTTCATTGAGCATCGCAGAAGCTGAATATATTGCAGCCACTCAAGCATGCACACAGTTATTGTGGATGAAACAGTAGCTTGAAGATATGGGAGTTGAAGTGAAGACTCCGATCGGAATCTAGTGTGATAAATCAAGTGCTATAAATCTCAGGAAAAATCCCGTCCATCACTCAAGGACAATGAACATTGAGAAAAAATATCATTTTATCAAGGAGAAAGTTGACCAGGGAATCGTGAAGTTGGAGTATGTGCCTACAGAACTACAGGTTGCAGACATTCTGACAAAGGCCTTACCCAAGGAAGCATTTGAAAGGCATCGACTGGCTCTGGGAGTTCAGTCGACTCCCCGCACTTGAAATAGTGGGGATATAGAACACCCCCTCTCCCCGGGGTAGGATGTGTTTTTCCCTAATGTGCTGATATGTGTTCTCTACTCTGTTACAGACTGCAAAGAAGTGACCTTGGGGTTCATTGACAAAGGGGGTGAAAATAGTGATTGTTCAAGGGGGAGACATTGTGGCAATTTGATACATCATGATTGATACGTGGAGAAGCTGACAAGTGGAGCAGCCAGATAGGGGGAGTTGAAGCTAGTCGAATGTGCTTAGCCATGGCTTAGCTTGGAAAACACATGAAATATGGCTAAAGAGGTGTTGATGCTTTGAGTAGAAAGGGGGAGTGTATAAAATCTGACGATGCTAGAAGTGATTGAACAAAGGATAGATATCACGACCGCTAAGGATCATGATAAAAGAAGAAGAGTATTGTTGGAATGTGGTAAAAATATTTACAAGCAAAATTGGACTTCCAACAAGTCCTTCAACAATCGGTGTCAGTTTAGTACAAATTGGTATCGGTTTGGTGTCAACAGTGGAAATCAGAGATGAAGTGATTCATTGATGAACATTTCATTTACTCTTTTTTCTCACACCTAGCATTTCTCATGTGGTCTTAGGGTATGTGTTGAGTAAATCCTTGATCGCTATCAAAATCGAAGAAGGCGAATGGTGGCTGAAGAATTAATGATGCATATTTTTATGGAAGAGTTGTCAACATTCCCAAAGGGGGAGATTGTTGGGAAAAAATCTCTCAATGCATCATTGAAGTATTTTTGAGGTTATTGTGTTTGTTGAAAAAGTGAACATCTGTGTTGTGATTGCTGACAATGAAAACAATGACATACAAATTTGTTGACAAATGGGGTTTCATGGTGGAATGTCGAGTTCAAGAGCTGCGGTCAACAATCCATGTTTGATTCAAGAATGTTGATAAATGGAATGGATGATATGGAGGCGGTACAAAAGAAGACCTGGGCGCCAAGACATGGAGTATAGGAAACTTGTGCGCCATATGTTTTTCAAGATCATAAGATCAAAATATGGCTATGGAAATAGGTTCGCGCATGTTTGGGAGTTGGTTCATGCAAGTGTCTAAGAGAATAGAAGACCTGCGCGCCGAGACTGAGTTGCGCAGGTGACTTGTGCACCGTCGCCCAGGGTGGTCAATTTGCATATAAATACTGGACCACCACTCTTTATTTTGAACCTGAGTTCCACATTTTGAGAAATCAGAGCTCCTATCACGCAGGTGTGGTGGTCACGCAAGTGGTGTGTGTGGTCGCGCAGGTGGGACTTGTGCGCCAGGGTGATAGTTGCATTCCAGTGTTTGAAGCTACGCGCCGGTGTGGAGTTGCGCACCAATATTGGATTGGGCGTAAAATGAAGTGTGTCGCGCAATTTTGGAGTTGAAGAAGGTTGTGTCGCGCAAGTGTTTGAGGTAGACTAGCACTCCAGTTTTGACTTTCGCGCTGATACTTGCGTGCTGAGATAGACTCGTGTTCCAAATAAGGTTTATTTCCAGGAGTGATTTTTCCGGCTACGTGGAAGCTGGAAGTTTGCCCGATACCTTTGGTGAAAAGAAAGATTCATCTACGGGTGAAAAATGGGCTTCAACAGAGCATCAACTTACAGAGGAAGATGCATTCCTTCATGCAAAGAAGAGACCAACATGTATATAAACTGTGAGTGGATTCCTTCCAAGAGCAGTGATCAAAGGAAGAGAAAGAAGGTGATCCTCTCCACCGGCAGTGAGCCCAAGAAAGAGAAATAGGGAGTGAACCTTGGGAAAGTAGTGAGATGACCCTAAACTTGTAAAGGTAGTGAGCATGGGCTTAGAAGTGATCTAGCCCGAACCTTGTAATCCACAGCTAGTGATGTTTAAGGGAATTGGTTTGACCAGAAACTTGTCGGTGTATGCTCCTTGGACGTATCCCTTTGTGGTGAACCAAGTAAAATTGTTGTGTCATGTGCATGATTTACTTTCTATTTACTTTGTGCAACATTACAGAGAGAGAAGAGTGTTTTGATTAACAACGAAACAAGACCAGAACGTGTGTTAATTTTAAATTAGTCATACCCTGATTCACCCCCCCCCCCACTCAGGGTATTCAGCCTTGTGGACCTAACAATTGGTATCATAGGGAAAGGTTAAAACTTTTTCTTCTCTGAATGGAGGTCACTAATCATAAAGGGATTCCGATCTTCGAAAGGATGTAATTTTTAGATATGGAATAATCGAATGCAACACTATTTCCAATCTTTGGGAATGGATGTGTTTTCAGCAGCTATGCATGGTATCACAACTGATATTAATAGGGGTGCATTATCAGAAGTCGATCATAGAGAATTGGATGCTGATTCCAAATCGATCGATGCCTTAGGGGGATCCCTCTCCAATCCCATCTATACAAAGGTGATGTCATGCAAAACGTCACATGCCATGTGGGAAAAGATTTTGAATATATGACGTGGATACAAAGGTGAGAGAGGCAAAGCTGCAAGTGTTATGGAACAAGTATGAAGATCTGAGAATGAACCCGAATGATTCTGTTGATGAATTCTTTGATAAGGTAAATGATGTGGTAGAAGACATGTAGGGTCTTGGATAAATTATCGAAGTTATAAAAATTGTGAAGCGCATATTGAGAAAACATCCACCTCGGTTCAATTCGAATGTTTCTGTTTTGGAAGATAATGACCCAAAAGAACTGACATTGGATAACCTTCACAGTACTCTTGTTGCATATTAAATGAGAAATGATGATAATGAGACTCTGGAAATGGGTAAATCCAAAAAGGTGGCATTCAAGGCCATGAAGAAGATCACCATTGAAGATTCTAATGAAAAAGAAGAGACAGATGAGGTGATGTCATTCCTTTCTTCAAATCTGCATAGAGGAAGAGGAAAGTTTAAATGTAAACTTCCACTAGCATGCTTTCGATGTGGAAAGGTTTTTCATCTTGCAGCAAGATGCCTCAAGATGTTTCAAGATGATGATGATGATGAACTTGAAATTCCCAAGAAGAATACTTCAGCATTTGTGAAAGGGAAGAAGCAATTCAAGAGAAATTTCTTCAAGAAAAAGAATATTCTTTCACAAGAATTTGATAGTTCAGATGAGTCTGATGATGAAGATGTTGAGAAAATAGAAAATTTTAGAGATCATGGGGTAAATTCCTTGGTGGTGATTGTTGGTAATTCTTAGAAAAAGGATGAATCTGACGCTGATGAAGAAGAAGAAATTGAAGGGACAGTTGATATTGAAGCCGAATTGGAAGCATCTCTTGAGGAGATAGACGTTTGGAGAGCCAAAACGAAGAGATCCAATAAAGAGGTTCGTGATGCCAAACTCTATATGCAACAACAGGATGAAGAAATGTCTGGGCTGTTAGAAAAAATTGAAAGACTAAAATACTCAACACCAGAGAGCTCAAAAAATATTGTTGAGTATAAGCTTAGAATTGAGGAACAAAAGAAAGAAATTGATTGTTTTACTAACACAAGAAATGAGTAGGTCAGACGTATCAAAGAGATTGAAGAAGAAGTGGTCAGTCTGTGACAAAAAATTAAGGACAAAAAAAAACTCTTGACCCCCATTGTGATATCAGAAAATTAGGCCTTTCAGAAGACAGAGAAGATGAAAGTGGATCCTAGTAGTTCAGTAGAGAAGAAGCAGCAATTGACCTCAAATGTTAAGGCTGTTTCAGGGCAAAATCAGGAACAAAAATCTGTTACAATTTTAGTCAGACCTCAAGCACCCATCCCAAAATTAAAGGTTTATTTGGGCACAAAACATAATTAGAATATTCAAAGATCCAAAAAGGAAAATCTTAGTGCTGAAGAATCATGAAAGAATGCATCATATATCAGGTGCTATTGCTGTGGGAAAATGAGACATTCACAGTTTGTGTGTTCTATAGACAAGAGATATAGAAGGGAACAAGAACAGAGACGGTAGCCAAACAGAGAACGGTTTTCCAGAACATATTGTGAAGGACACTGTTTTTGGTGCGGAGGATTTGGGCACATGGCTATGTACTGCACTTTAACCATTCATAGAAATGTGCCAAAGTAGAATCAAAATGTTAGCAAGATGCAGATCGATAAACCAACAAGTGAGTTAAAAATGAAAAATAGATTTTCGGCTTTGCAAGATAATGTTGGTCCATCATACTCTGAGAAAAAACAGAAGTCTCAATCCATGCCGAGTATGAAAGAAAAAGTATGGACCAAGAAGAAGAAAATTGAGAAGCCCGTGGTGGCAGATATTGCCCTTAAAGCATCAGATCGCTCTGGTGTGTGGATCCTTGGTAGTGGTTGCACATCTCACATGATAGGTAATAAAGATCTTGTTACATGGATAAAATATGGAAAAGAATGAGTTGTCAAATTTGGAAGTGATGAAGGCCTAAAGATTGTTGGCTCGGGGAAAGCCAAGTTTGGGGGCAAAGAATAGAGACGTGCTGATGTCTTGGTAGTAGAGGGTCTCAGTAATAACATGCTTAGTGTCATTCAACTATGTGACTCTGGGATGTCTATCCGATTTACCAAGAAGATGTGTATTGTTAAATGAAAAGATGGAGGATTCATTCTAGAGAGAAAACAAACAAAGGGAAATCTTTACCTAGTAGGGGGGTAAGAAGATTCGTGTTTTTTATCCAGAGAAGAAGAAAACTAGCTATGGAATAGGTGACTTGGTCATCTATGTCATCCATCCATGGAAGATCAGGTAAAGTGTGATGCTTCTAGAGGCCTTTACAAACTATCACGTGATCGTGCTCATACATGCGATGCTTGTCAACAAGGGAAGATCATCAGAAAAACATACAGGCCAAAGGAACATAAATCATCCTGAGTGATCTAATTGGTACATGCTGATGTATGTGGACCTATTTCACCACAAGCTATAAATGGGAAAAGGTACTATGTCCTTTTCATTGATGACTATAGTAGAATGGCCTATGTATTCATCATTACCCATAAGACAGAGGTGTTCAGTTGCATAAAGCAGTATAGGAGGGAATCAGATAAGATGCTTGGGCAGAAAATTCTGAAGTTTTGTACTGATAACAGTATGGAATTCACAAATAGTCAAGTTGAAAACTCTCTCGAGAAACATGGGATAAGGCATCAACTTTCATCTGTATGAACTCCCCAACATAATGGAGTGGTTGAAAGAAGTAATCGGATCATCAACAACATGGCTAGAACGATGCTTATTGATAAAGAACTAACAGAGAAATTTTGGAAGGAAGCAGTTTTGACATCGGCCTATGTTTTGAACGAGTCCCTATTGTGTCCGAAGTAAGGAAAGACTCCATATGAACTGTGGTATGGAATGAATCCAATGTTTAAATAATTTCAAATCCTTTGAACTAAGTGTTTCATTCTAAACATAGAAAATCACAGGAAGTTTGAGGTATCAGGAGATGAGGCGATATTCTTTGGCTACTCAGGAAAAAGCAAAACATATAAATGTTTCAACCAAAGGCTGGGAAAAAGTGTTGAGAGCAATGATGCCACTATAGTTGACAATGAACAAAATACTCAACGACCTAGTGAACAGTTCCTGGATGAAAGTGATGATGAGGTAAGCAACACAGGGGGAGTAGAAGTGGCAGAGGATGACTCAGAAGAAGATACTAATGATGAATAAGAAAGTGTAAAGTCTGTGTCTATAAGGAAGCTAATGAGTCGAGCTGAAATTGATAGGCAGAATATCATTGGTGATCAGACAGCTCCAGTTCAGACATGAAGAATGAAGTCATTACATCAAAAATCATTTTTATCTTAGGTGGAGACGAAATGTTTTTCCAATGCATATGAAGATGAGAACTGGGTTCAGGATATGATTTAAGATCTTGATAAGATTGAGAAGAATCAAACATGGGAGTTTGCTTCGAGGCCAGTAGATAAGAATGTCATCAGGACTAAATGGGTCTATCGCAACAAGATGAATAAATATGGAACAGTGATTCGGAACAAAGCATGACCAGTATGCAAGGGGTACTCCCAGATCGAGGGAATACATGTTGATGAGACACTTGCAACAGTTGCAAGGCTGGAGAAAATCAGATTATTCCTAGCCATCGTAGTACAAAGGATGTTCAAAGTGTTCCAGATGGATATCAAATCCACATTCTTGAATGGTGTTCTGGAAGAGGAGGATTATATTGATTAGCGAGATGGTTTTCGTATTCATGAGGATGAGAACAATGTTTTTAGGCTGAAGAAGGCGTTGTATGGGCTGAAACAAGCACCAAGGGAATGGTACTCAAGACTTGATCAGTACTTAAAGAAGCATGGTTATTAGCATGTGGGAGTTGATTAAAATCCTTATTTCAGCAAAGAATGTAATCAAAGGATGATGGTGCTGGTGTATGTCGATGACATAATAGTTGGTGGATCAGATGAAGCTCAGTGTAGACAGTTATCCTAATTCATGTAAAATGATTTTGAAATGTCAATGATTGGAGAGATAACATTTTTCCTTGGTCTACAGGTGACACAAGGAAGGAATGGAACATTCATTTCTCAATATAAATATTCCAAGGTGGTTCTATGATGGTTTAGAATGGAGAATTCCAAGAAGATGAAGACTCTAGTTGCTACCCGGATGAAATTATCAATAGATGAGGATGGAAAGTAGTTAATATCATAGAATACATGCAAATTATTGGAATTCTGTTGTACTTAACCGCAACAAGGCCAGATATTGTTTTTTCCATTTTCCAAGAAGTGAGATATTAGAGTAATACAAAGGAAAACTACATGCTTGTAGTGAAAAGAATACCTCAGTATATCTAGGGCACAGTGGATTTCGTCTTGACATATACTGACAAATCTCAGACAGAGTTATTGGGATATACTGTTGCAGACTGGGCCGGCTCAGCAGATGATAGAAAATCAACGTCAGGTGGTGCATTCTATCTTGGTGGACTGTGTATTTCTTGGCTTAGAAAGAAGAATGAATTCATTTCATTGAGCACCGCAGAAGCTGAATATATTGCTGCCACTCAAGTATGCACACAATTATTGTGGAAAAAACAACACCTTGAAGATATGGGAGTTGAAGTGAAGTCTCTGATCGGAATCCAGGGTGATAAATCAAGTGCTATAAATCTCAGCAAAAATCTTGTCCATCACTCAAGGACAAAGCACATTGAGATAAAGTATCATTTTATCAAGGAGAAAGTTGACCAGGGAATTGTGAAGTTGGAGTATGTGCCTACAGAACTACAGGTTGCAGACATTCTGATAAAGGTCGTACCCAAGGAGGCATTTGAAAGGCATCGACTAGCTCTAGGAGTTTAGTCGACTCCCCACAGTTGAAATAGTGCAAATATTGAACACCCCATCTCCCCAAGGTATGATGTGTTTTTCCCTAATGTGTTGATATGTGTTCTCTACTCTGTTACAGACTGCAAAGAAGTGACCTTTGGGTTCGTTGACAAAGGGGGAGAAAATAGTGATTGTTCAAGGGGGAGACATTATGGAAATTTGATACATCTTGCTTGATATGGGGAGAAGCTGACAAGTGGATCAACCAGATAGGGGGAGTTCAAGCTAGTTGATTGTGCTTATCCAGATCTTAGCATGGACAACACATGAAATAGGGCTAAAGAGGTGTTGATGCTATGAGCAGAAAGGGGGGGTTTATAAAATCCGATGATTCTAGAAGTGATCGATCAAAGGATAGATATCATGACAGCTGAGGATCGTGATAAAAGCAGAAGAGTAGTGTTGTAATGTGGTAAAAATATTTCCAACCAAAATTGGTCTTTCAACAAGTACTTAAACAATCGGTATCAGTTTAGTACAAATTTGTATCGGTTTGGTGTCAACAGTGGATGTCAGAGATGAAGTGATTCATTGATGACCTTTTCATTTACTCTTGTTTCTCACACCGAGCATTGCTCATGTTGGCTTAGGGTATGTGTTGAGTAAATCCTTGATTGCTATCAAAAACGCAGAAGGCGAATGGTGGCTGAAGAATTAATGATGCATATTTTTATGGAAGAGTTGTCAACAAACACAAATGGGGAGATTGTTGGGAAAAAATCCCTCAAAAAATCATTGAATTATTTTTGAGGTGATTGGGTTTGTTGACAATGTGAACATCTATGTTGTGATTGTTGACAATGCGAACCATGACATACAAATTTGTTGACAAAGGGGGTTTCATGGTGGAATGTCGAGTTTAAGAGCTGAGGTCAACAATCCATGTTTGATTCAAGAATTTTGATAAAAGGAATGGATGATCTGAAGGCATTACAGAAGAACAGATACAATGTGGTGTTGTTTTCCGGTGTTTGCCAAATTTTTTGGCCTGAAAATCGACAAATGAAGAAAAAAATTTTTGCCAATGGGACGTGCGCACCGAGGACTTGGAGTATAGGAAACTTGGGCTCAATATGTTTTTCAAGATCATAAGATCAAAACATGGCTAAGGAAATAGGTTCGTGCATGTTTGGGAGTTGGTTAGCGCAATTGTCTAAGAGAACAGATGACTTGCGTGCCGAGACTGAGTCGCGCAGGTGACTAGCGAGCAGTCACATAGGGTGGTCAATTTTCCTATAAATACTGGTCCACCCCTCTTCATTCTGAACCGGAGTTCAACACTTTGAGAAATCAGACCTCTCATCACAAAGGTGTGGTGGTCGCGCAAGTGGTGTGTGTGGTCACGCAGGTGGGACCTGCACGCCAGGGTGATAGTTGCATGGCAGTGTTTGAAGTTGCGCGCCAGTGTGGAGTTGTGCACCAATATTGGATTGGGCGTAAAAGGAAGTGTGTCATGCAAGTTTGGAGTTGAAGATGGTTGTGTCACACAAGTGTTTGAGGTAGACTTTCATGCCAGTTGTGACTTGCGCGCTGATACTTACGCGCCGAGATAGACTTGCGTGCCAAGTAAGGTTTATTTCCAGCATTGATTTTTCGGGCTTCGTGGAAGCTGGAATTTTGTTTGATACCTTCAGTGCAAAGATAGATTCATCTACGGGTGAAAATTGGGCTTCAACAAAGCATATAATTACAGAGGAAGATGCATTCCTTCATGAAAATGAAGAGACCTACAGGTCTATAAACTCTGAGTGGATTCCTTCCAAGAGTAGTTAGCAAAGGAAGAGCAAGAAGGTGATCCTCTCCACCAGTAGTGAACCAGAGAGAGAGAAACAGGGAGTGACCCGTGGGAAAGTAGTGAGCTGACCCTAAACATGTAAAGGCAGTGAGCATGGGAATAGGAGTGATCTAGCCCGAACCTTGTAATCCACATCTAGTGAAGTTTAGTAGAATTGGTACGACCGGCAACAAGTCGGCATATTCTCCTTGGACATAGACCGTTGTGGTAAACCATGTAAAATTGTTGTCTCATGTGCATTCTTTAATTTCTATTTACTTTGTGCAATAGGAAAGATAGAGAAGTGTGTTTTTCTTAACAATGAAACAAGATCAGAACGGGCATTAATTTTAAATTATCCATACCCTGATTCACCCCCCCCCCCCCCTCTCAGGGTATTCATCCTTTGGGTCCTAACACTATACTTTATGAGTTTTCAATATTTAATTTAACTAATTATTTATTTATATTATTTTTTCTTTTAAAAATGCTTATTTTTTTATCTATTATAATGACTGCACTGGAACAATTTTGATGTTATTTAATATAGAAATAAAAGATAATGAAACATAGTTTATTTTGAGTATAGGTTTTCAAACCATATTTTATTGTAATATAAATTTTTTATATGACACCCGATTGAATAAATTGATTGGTTATTTAGAAAATCTAAAAACATAATTGATTTAATAAAATGAGATTATTCTATTGTAACATGATAAAGGGATTAAAAAAATTCATATAAGTGAAAGTATAACTTTTACAGATTTGCATAGAGAAACCTTCCTGATAATATTTTGATTAATAACCTCTGTGACATCATTTTCCTTCTGGGATCTTTATGTGACTTAAACTGTAACAAATTCAATTACTGAAGTGATAACGATCATAGAACATCATCATATTCCTCATCATATATTATTATTTTTTATTTTTTATTATTTTTAATCATGTAATATCATTATTATATGTTTTTAGTGTGATCATTTATGTTTATGATTTAATAAATCCTAACCAGGTCTATATATTTGTTATTACACCACCCAAAAGGATGATTTTGGTTGCGACATCTGATGAAAAGTTAGATTTATGCATTGTTAAAGTCTCCTGTAAAAAGTCGGGTTTGTGTCTCTATGTATTTATAAAATAAAGATTATGTAACTGGTTATAACACCTATAAATGTGAGATTCAAAGTCGGTGCCAATTTTCTAACTACGTAGAGAAGGTTTATGAGTGGACTAGGATCTTCTTGATCCAAACCACTATAAAATAATTACGATCTTTCATTTATTTTTAATTTTACTTTATATCTTGAACCCAACACTCTCTATTTAATTTTACATTAATAAACTATGATTTTCTTTCCTTAAAATTTAAAATAACTATTAACCCGACCCCAATACATTTTTACATCGGGCATGATCTAATAATTGGTATTAGAGCCTGATTAATATCTCATCTATTTTGATACGCAACAATTTGTCTCTGATCACAATCTCAAAGTAGTTTTTATATTTGTTTACATATATTAATCCTTCTTGATATCGTTTTGTAAATAATTTTTATGTAACATCATAAATTTATCATCTTATACCTAATAGTCTAAGGAATAATTTTTTTTCTATAACAAGTAATCTATCATTTCCAATACTGGATGGATTCCACAAAATCCCCAATTATTTGATGTAAGTGACTATAAATACTGGTAAGAATGAATTGAATCCTACCTGAAATAGTAAATGTAACACCAAGGTATTTTAATAGAATAAAATTATATGAAATAACATATATCATATGCTACTCTATGTTTATCATACATTACATGAAACAATGAGTTCCTACAATATCATTCATTATAAGCAAGAACAAGCATTACCATACAAAAATATACTATTAATATTATTATTTAATATTATATTTATCGCCTAACCATTAGAAAGGAGGAAATGAATAAGATAATCTAAAATATGAAAATATATAGTTTTCACAAATTTATTAGTTATATATTTATTAAAAACAAAATAATAATCATCTAATATAAAAGTAAATGTTTTCTAAGAAAAAAATATTTTTTCTAAAAGAAATTTTAATCGTTTTTGGTACAAATAATTAAAAATTAAATTTTACCAATTTTATAAATTTATTTTAAAAAATAAAATTCCTTTTTTAAAGTGGATTTTAAAAATTATCTTAGGGTAATTGTTTGCTATTTTTTTGAGAAGCTTTATTATTAAATTAATAGTAAAATTACAATATTTTATTTTAAATATCTCATTTCACATAAATAATTTATAAAGTTTAATTAAATTTTGAATAGGTTTTAAAGTAGCATTAGTATAATTTTATAGGAGTTAATCCAATTTAAGTTGTTTTATCTTTTCATATTCTATATAGATAAAAAACATTGTAAACTTTAAAAACACTTAACTTTATAAACTTGTTTTCTCATCAGATCTGTGAGATTAATTTTAAATTAAATTCTCTCACTTATATGAGGTGAATATAGAAAAATATATTCCATATTTAGAATCATAATATTTTATATTATCTAAAAAATTCAACTTAAATTTTTACCAAATTTATTAGAGAAAACAATTAATATTAATTACGTAGAGTACTGAAATAAGGAGTTTACTTAGGGGTTAAACAAAGAATATAAGGTATAAAAATGACCCAAAACATGTAAACTTTTTTATGGAAATATTCAGACAATTATAAAATTTATATATAAACACATGATTTTTTGGACACTTTTCCTTAAAAGTGATCATATAATAAGATAAATAAAGCTAAAGACAAAACATATACCATTCTTGCTTTTAATTTCTATAAATCCTTAGAAATAGGAAAAAAACTACATAACCTCAGTTATAAATATTATTTTTCAATATAAATGATTTATTTTTATCAAAATAATTTATCTTTTATTTTGAAAGATGATATTGTTTTATTAAATTCTATAGAAACACCAATGAATGATGTTTTTAGCTAGTAATTATATAAAATAATTGATACCAATACATTTTAATTGAAGTAAATAGAATGAATTATTGTGTTAAATTATTTTTTATGATTAATATATCATTATAAAAAATATTAAACTTAATATATTTTAATTCCATTATTTTCGTGATATGTTTTTAATTTTAAATTAAATAAATAATACCAAATTTGACGTTATTGTTATTTTATAATAAAAGATATTTTATTTAATGATATAAAATAAAAAAATCATAACTTATTCTATGTGATTTTTTAATGTTAATAAATATAAAATATGTTCTTTTACTGAAAAAATTTATCTTTTATAATAAACAAATTGGATTTTAAATTGTCAAAACTGTATTAGTGTGGTTAGGTCAAAAGGAATGTTTTTTAACAATACATGTTTTTTGTTAAAATTAAATAACAAAAGGCATGTGATTTTTATATTATAAATTGTGGAAAAATTTAGAATTAGTGTCTCTAAATATTATAATAATTATAACATTAATTTAGTCTCAAATAATAAATTATCTTGGTTAGAAATCTAGTTACCATGTTAGAAACAAAAATGTAAAATTTAGAAAACCTAAATACCAAGGAGAAAAATGATAAAAATGATTCTATTGATGGGTGGTGTAAAATTTTATTGAACATAATTTAAATCCACTCAATTAATTTTTAATTTAATAATAACATGAGGTATTGTAGACCTCCCAATAGTGAATAATTTTTAATTTTTACAATAATGCCACTTCTCCTCAATTATAAAAAGGCGCTCACTCTTCCCAATTCTCCAAAATGTGTCATTAATTTTTTTATCATCCAAAACCAAAATAAATAACTCTCAAAAGCCCATCCCATAATATTAATCCTTATTTACATAATACATAAAATATTTAAATTATTTAGTAAAAATATAAGAATGATACCGAAATAAGAGTTAATATTCTTCAAAAAGTGTTTTTATTTTATTTACTTCTCCACCTCCATCAATTATTTTTATAGCATGATTATATAAGGACCTCAATATCCTACATATAATTATATGATTGCATGTTATGGTTATGAACTATAACAAAATAAAATTACATAAAATGGGATATGAAATCATTGTTCATGTGTACGACAGATTACCACATCGCTAACACATATAATTTTTTATTCCATTATAACCATAAATGGTTGGGAATAATAATGGAATTAATGTTTATATATGATATTTATAGTATTTATGATGATATTATTCTTATTTAATTATTATATAACACAAACTACCCTGGTTTCCATTTTATGGAAATATTATAACATCTTTTATTGTGTACGGAAGACTACTACCTCGTGAAGAGATGTGATTTATTCACACATTATATGATATGTATCAAGGGTTGGTTCAATAAAACATTGAAATACATATTTCATTAAAATGATAAATTAATAACAATATATATATATATATATATTTTTATATACCATTTACTTCTCCTTCTTTCAATAGGACATAAAAATTGAATCAACATTCATATGTACGTACAACCTACTATCTCCAAGAATGTTGTATTTCATTTTCTATCAGAAAATTTAATATATTACAATATGTAAATATATGATTAATATATATATATATATATGAAATTTATAGGATTGTTTTAATTTTGGATGTTATGAAATAATGATTTATCTAAGTAGAATAAAAATATCAAGTCAACACATATATGAAAAACAAATATGTTATTAACATAAATATAAAATTAACATTGAATTATTAATAAATAGGTTTTAAGAGACCATAATAAAAACATATATGATATTAAAAATAATAATATACTTATTTAATATGACAATAACATGTTTAAAGAAACAATAAAATAGGTTAAGTCATGTTTTATCAAATGGAATCATGTGTTAAGGGTTTTTCCCGTTTCACTTTTATTTATATAAGATACATTACATATTCAACGGTTATTTTTTATATCATGTATATACTTCCCATGAAGTTATTTTATGATTATTATAATTTAAATTATGGTTAATTACATATCAATATTAGGATATCACTTTCACATTGTTTACGACAACAATGTTACTAAACAGTATGTGATTTTGTCACAATTTGACTTCTTTGAGACATTCGTTATGTTATACACCTATATTATTATATAAGGTGTATATAAATCCATTTAACATATTATTTCATGAATATATTTATTTTTCATGAAATTTAAGGTTTCATTTAATGTTACCCCATCATTGGGATTACAATTCAATGAATAATATGTGTAAAGAGTCTTTTGTTACAATATCATCATTTATTAGGATTGTGTATGATTTAATCTATAATGACGAAATATTATAATTCTCATGAGTTTTCTTATCCCACGATTATACATGATACTCACATGTAATTTTATCATTTATTTCACACTTGGGTAAATGTTTGGAAAATGTTTTTTATAAAAATCTGACTTTACTTCTCTTTATGACCATAAATCTAGGTTCTTTTAAAACAATGTTTTATAAAAATGTTTTCAAAATGTTTTAAATGATATTGGAAGATAATTCTCATGGGAAAAGATTCTAATTATTTATGTTTCAATGCATAATTTCAAAATATTCCTTTATTATTTTTCATGTTTATTATCATAGAATAATTTTTTCAAAACAATTTATGTTTTAAAAAGTGATTTTCAAAATGAAAAGGGAATTTTCCTAAAAATTTGATTAATATTAATTTAATGTGATTTTCATTCATCATGGTTAACAACCCTTGTTGTCACCGATGCTCAAATGGGGTTATTTTCTAGTGATACCATCCTCATTATTTATCGGGATGGATTATTAATTTTAAAAGAGACTATTATGAAACCCATTTCTTTTCCATGGGTCAATTATTTTTAAAAGATATTGATATGGAACCCATTTATTTTTCATGGGTTTATCAAGGTTTTATGATTTTTATTATGAAACTATTTTATTCATGATATTTTACATAAGAATTATTCGAAATAGGTTAGAAAGATAGAGCTTATATGAAGGGTTAAGACCCATTATAGATCACGAGTGTGCCTGATACATCTTATACAAAGGTTGGAGCCCCATTTTAGATCATGAAAAATGGTTGATCCCGATATAGTTTATGTTAATGTTTTATCCCTGTTGTAGCTCACTGTTGATCCTGATATAGCTTATACGAAGTATTATCACCACTATATATCTCCAATGAATTGCGTAATGAATATATTGAAAGTCTACTATATGGTTATTTCAATTAAATTTTTTTCTCAAATTGTATTATTGAAATTTTACTCAAAGTTACTTAAAAGGGTTTTAATTTATTATTATGGTTTTATTAATTTTCTCATTATATATATTGATATGAAATCGATCATGATTATTGATTCAGATAACTCGTTCATTTTTATGTTTTTAAATTTTTTGATATAGGTATTTATGGGTATGGTTTTTTTATGATTAACCCATGCACCATGATTATGTCTCTATACCCATATACACTTCTTGTGCTAATTTATTGTAAGTACCCGGATCTCTTTTCAGGTATGTTTTTCCTTTTTTCTATAGTTTTTGAGAAAAATGAATTTTCTGGAAATTTCATAAGTACACACCGTGTACTCTTTCCCCGGCATGAAGTCGTGTGCTGGCCGTGTCTGGGCAACACACACGGTGTGTAAGGCTAGGGTGGAGGCTGGTTATTTCGGAGTACGGAAGAAATTAGAAGTACATGCCGTGTACTCTAAAAGTACATGCTGTGTACTTTCTTTTTTTTTTGAAGAAATGGACCGGGGTCACGTCTAACCCTCTTATTCACCTTCTTCTCCAGTTTTCGCCCGTCCAAAGTGACCCGTATGACCGAATCTTCGACAAACTCCCACCTCTCCGTCCGTTCTCCGATTCGAGCACGGTCAGTTTCATTGGAAGCGCAGTTGTGAGTTCTTCCTTCTGATTTATCCTTGTTTATTGATTCTTCCTCGTTTCCATGTTATCATAGGTTGAGAATTTTGTGCGTTTTATCAGATCTACGTCATTCCAAGGGGAATCTGTCATCAAGGTTCGCGTATATCAATCTCCTATGACCGAGGTAGGTGGTTTGTGCCTTTCTGTTGAATGTGGATGAGTATTATGTGCAACTTCCACCAATACCCGTGAACGGGGTATTGTGTGTTTCCTATTTTGCCTTTGTTGCTTGCCTGCTTTGCTTGATTTCTTTAGTAGAGGTTTTTGCTTTTGATTAGAGTATTTTGTTTGTTCTTAGTTTGCTTTTCCATGCCTAGTTGTAGGACTGTGGACTGTGGTTTTATTATTGTTGTTGAGCCTTAGTTGATAGCCAATTAGTTCTTGAGGTTTACTTCGACGATATACATGGGCTGAGCATGTTTAGTTATAATCAGGACTGTGAGAATCTAGAGTAGTAGATCAAAGGGAGAATTGACGGAAGGGCTTCTCTAAAGTGTCTTTTAATTACGATATGCGGGCTATATGGGAAATTGACGTTGAGTGCTTTTCCAGAGAGGCATTTGCACGACGCGGGCCATAGAGGGAATTGACGTTGAGAGCTTCCCCAGAGATCCTTTAGCACGATACGAGACTACAAATGGAATTGACGGTGAGTGCTTCCATATAGAGTATGCATAATTACATAGCTGAACTAGTGGGGTGAGACTGTGTGTACCTCCCAAAGGGTTTCTAGTACTTAGAGGTTGAACCATAGGGGTTAGACTGTGAGAGGTACCCAGAGGGTTACCTGTTTTCTTCTTGTTGTTGACTGTTTACTTGTGCACTTTTTTTGCTAGAAATGTGGTTTGTAGCTGCTTGTGCTTTCCTGTTTACTGTGTCTTGTTTTATTACCTTCCAGGTATTCATTGACTGTTAGGCAAAGATCGTTGGGTGTTTGCCTACTTGGATTGTATCTCACACCCTATTTGGGCCATACTTTTGGGCCCAAGCAGACTATGTTGCGTCAGGTATAGATATGGGCAAGCACCCTTCTACTTTAGGATCTTGACTACGCCAGGTGTTGGGGAGCATGGGACCGAGTCATGGCTCGTGATGCTGAGGGGATTACTTTGTTTTCTTTTTCATTTGTTTTCAGTTGTATTTCAGCACACTGTTGTGTTTGTTGTTTTCCTTAGATACTTGTACATGCTGCATCATTGTCATCATAGTTATATATTTACATTGCTTCCGTTGTTGGTTTCTATTGGTATGCATGTTGTTTAATAATTACGCTATTTGTTGTTGTTTTCTTACCTTGTATACCTTTCCAAATTAGGGCATAGTTTCCCCCACCAACTCAGCAAGGCCCTCGCTGCTAGTCGGCAGCCTCTGGCATTCGGGGAAACGTGCTTGAGGTCATGTGGCGAACTGGGTACGGGGCACCAGTGGAGGGGCTCTGTACTTGGGATGTTACAAAGTGGTATCAGAGGAGTTCTTTTCTCTTGCTTTACTATTTGGAGACTTGAGCCAGGGATAGGAAGGATTCGGTACTTGGTATTATGTTGTGCTTGGGAGTAGCAAACCCATGTATATGGAAAGGCCATACTACCTCGTTAATTGCAGTTTGCTGGTTTTGAGTTTTATGGTTGATAAGTTTTCACCTAGAGTGATTCACATTACTTTTGTAGTTATTGTTTTGATATTGCGATTCTATTTTTGTCGCAACCCAATGAGATGAGGGTATGTCGTCTCAATAATTATATAGACACTTGTAGAAATCATATTTCATGCATTCTTGCCATGTCATCTAGGGTGCATTAGAAATTGCATGCTGTTGTGATAGTATCTGTGTAGATTATGCATGATGTTGTGATAGATGCTTGATTGATTCTCTGCTGTTGTTTTAGAAAACTGTTGTTTTGTTCCTTGCTTAAAATGAGTGCCAAATTTTGGTTTTTGAGGTGTTATGGGCCTCACGGATCGGAAATTGGCATCTCTTCCCTTGTTTTTAGTGTTTCTATAATTCTGCGCAGTTTCTAAGCTACTACCCAGAAAA
The DNA here is from genome assembly GCA_963277665.1 of Viscum album. Taxonomy (NCBI): domain Eukaryota; kingdom Viridiplantae; phylum Streptophyta; class Magnoliopsida; order Santalales; family Viscaceae; genus Viscum; species Viscum album. The sequence continues at coordinate 1,924,522,792 of OY728125.1, forward strand.
ACCTAGAATACAGGGAGTGTACTTTTTGGATACATGCCGTGTAGTTTTCAGGCCGTGTCACTAACCGTGTGAGCAAGACACGATGTCGTGGGAGTATCTTTGGAAACATGCCATGTACCATTGGTACACGCCGTGTGAGTTCAGAGCCGTATACCCGGCCGTGTCACTAACAACACGGGCCAGGGAAGCTCGGGTAGAACACGTCGTGTCCATAGCGAACACGCCATGTAGTTATGTCTAAGTACCCGGCCGTGTCACGAACAACACGGGCCGGCGTTACCTCCCTTTCCATAGGCCATTTTTGTTCGGAATAGGCCATGTAGTCTTGTCCAGATACCTGGCCGTGTCATGAACAACACGGAGCGGTGTCACCTTCTCCTATGCACGTCGTGCTTGTTCGGAGCACACTGTGTAAGGACCAGCCATGTAGATGTCCGTGTACTTAACAACACGGACCACCAAAGCCTTTTTCTAGTGCACGTCGTGTTTGTTTCAAACACGCTGTGTAGTCTCAGGTTGTGTTGGATCGTGTGGGTTATCCATTTAAGGAGACTCGGGCAGGGGAATAGTTTTCATGTACACGCCATGTGTGGTTGTTAACACACCATGTATTTTGAGGTGTAAGAAACTTGTATGGCAAGAGTACACGCCCATGTCAGTGGCTTAAGTCGACACACCATGTAGTTTTATACACATCGTGTAGTTGTGTTTTCCAATCTTGTGTGTTTTTCTCCCATATTCCCGTTTGTGCTCTTGTTTTCTCTATACTTGTTTTCTTGATCTATGGTGTGCTTTTGATCTTTTAGAGCTATGCCTCTGAGACATCCTTCGGTCATACGTCTGTCGTCGGGCAGTGATTAGATGCCAGATATGGCTGATCAAAGACTTCCTGTCGATCCCACAGCCGGGCCAGCTTTGGCACCAGTTTTCATCCCAGTTAAAGGTACTGATGCGCAGTTTAGAGAAGGTTTCATGATGCTGATGCAGGTCTTCCAGGGAGCACCGCCTCCTGCCTCGTATATGGCAGACTTGACGCAGGTTTTCCAGCAGCAGCATCCTCCCACGTTCTCGGGGGAGGGAGGACCATAGGCTGGAGAGTCATGGAAGGAATACATGCTGACTATCTTCGATCATCTGGAGACGCCTCCAGAGAGGTGGGTCAAGCTCGCCACCTACATGCTTTGAGACTCTGCCAAGAGGTGGTGGGACGTGATCTCACGGGCGGGTCAGCAGCAGGCTATGGCTTGGGAGGAGTTCCAGTGCGTGTTCTACGACTACTTCTACCTGGAGACCCTGAGGGCCGATCGAGCCCAGGAGTTCATGATCTTAGAGCATGGTACTCTATTTGTCATGGATTATTCCTCTCGTTTCACTGAGCTGCAGCATTTTACACCCCTTCGGGATGGGGGTGGGGTGTTCTTGGCGAGGAATTTTAAGGATGGACTCAGGAGGGAGATCCGCTCGCAGGTGAACATCTTCCAGCTGACTTCCATTACTTCCATCGTCAACCATGCACTGATTGTAGAGCGCAATATGAGAGACTCGGGAGCTGCGAGCCAGGGCGATTCTGCTTCCAGATCTAGCTTTCCTTTAGATGACAGCAAGAAGCGTCGTAGGGTGCCTATGCGCGGTGATTCGAGGAAGCGAGACACATCATCAGGCAGCTCAAGAGGCCAGTAGTGAGTAGAAACTGATGGCTCTGTTCTCTGAGATGCATCTGGAGGTTCATGACAAACGGGGAAAAACTTTCCTATCTTCTGTAGATGTTACCTCCACGCTACTTGATCAGTTATGGATGAGGCAGCTATCAGACTTGGAAGGCTTAGTCCTATGGAAGATTGTGTCAGGAGGGGAACCTCTTCCTGGATGGACAGTGGGTGAGGATGATATCTTGCGCTTACAGGGACGCGTATGGGTTCCAGCAGACATACGCGAGGAGCTGATGTGGGATTTACATTCCTTTGTTTGGGCAGTTCATCCTGGCATCACCAAGATGTATCGAGACCTTCATCGCCAATACCGGTGGTCTGGTATGAAGAAATATGTTGCTGGTTTTGTCTTGAGATTTTCTACTTGTCAACAGGTGTAAGTAGAGAATCAGCGACTAGCGGGACTTTTACAGCAGTTACCCATTCCGGAGTGGAAGTGGAATGATGTTGTGATGGACTTCGTGACCGGGTTGTCGTGATCACCTCGAGGGAATGATGTTGTTTGGGTTTTCGTCAACAAAACTACGAAGGTTTCTCACTTCTTGCCCATCAAGGAGACCTTTAGTGTCGATGAACTGGGACGACTGTACATCAGAGAGATCGTTCATCGGCATGGAGTTCCGCGCTCTATTGCTTCAGACAGAGATGCATGCCTTACCTCCCGGTTCTGGCAGGTACTTAAGAAGGCTTTGGATACAAAGGTACTTTTGAGTACAGAATACCATCCCTAGACTGATGGCCAGTCCGAGCGCACGATCCAGGTGCTTGAGGATATGCTCCGGGCTTGAATCCTGGACTTTGGCGGTTCTTGGGAGAAGCATATTTCTCTGGTGAAGTTCTCCTACAACAACAGTTTCTAAGCGACCATCCAAATGGCGCCATACGAGGCTTTGTGCGGTAGGCCATGCCAATCACCCTTATGCTTGCTGGAGGCAGGAGAGGCAGCTTTGCTGGGACCTCGTCTTGTTCATGAGACTTCAGAGCAGATAGAGTTGATTCGGAAGAGGATGGCTACAGCGCAGTCTCGAAAGAAGTCTTATGCTGATCAGCGGAGACAACATCTGGAGTTCGAGGTCGGTGATCAGGTTTTCCTACGTGTCACATCGAGGTTGGGACACAAGAGGATTTGGAGACAGGGTAAGCTTTCACCACGGTACGTCGGGCTGTTTGAGGTCTTGGAGAGAGTGGGGCTGGTTGCCTATCAGTTGAAGCTACCTCTGAGGTATCGGGCCATGCATGACGTCTTCCACGTCTCTCAGCTCCAACGCTACTTTTCAGATCTGTCTCACATCTTTTAGCCCGAGGAAGTCGAGCTTGAATCGGATGCATCCTATCAGGATCGTCGATCGTAGTATGAAGGTTCTCTGTTGGTGGTCTGTTCCTCTGGTACGAGTGCCATGGAATCACGGACAAGTACAGGACGAGAAATGGGAGAGGGAGGCCGATGTACGATCGCAGTGGCCGGAGCTGTTCAGGGTTTCTCCTTCTCCGCTTCGTTAGGGATATTTAGGGGTGAATTTCTTTAAGGGGGAATGTTTGTAAGAACCCGGATCTCTTTTCAGGTATTTTTTTCCTTTTTATGGAGTTTTTGAGAAAAATCAATTTTCTGGAAATTTTAGAAGTACACGCCGTGTACTTTTTATGTACATGCCGTGTACTTTTTATGTACACGCCGTGTACTCTTTCCCCGGCTCAAAGCCGTGTGTTGGCCGTGTCCAGGCCACACACACGGTGTGTAACGCTGAGGTGGAGGCCGGTTATTTTGGAGTACAGAAAAAATTAGAAGTACACGCCATGTACTCTAAAAGTACATGTCGTGTAATTTCATTTTTTTCATGAAATGGACCGGGGTCGCGTCTAACCCTCTTATTCACCTTCTTCTGCAGTTTTCGCCCATCCGAAGCAACCCGTACGACCGAATCTTCGACGAACTCCTGCCTCGTCGTCCGTTCTCCGATTCGAGCATGGTCAGTTTCATTGGAAGCGCATCGGTGAGTTCTTCCTTCTGTTTTAGCCTTGTTTCTTGATTCCTCCTCATTTCCATGTTATCGTAGGTTGAGAGGTTTGTGCGTTTTCTCAGATCTACATCGTTACAAGGGGAATCTGTCGTTGAGGTTCACGTATATCAATCTCCAAAGATCTAGGTTGGTGGTTTGTGCATTTCTGTTGAAAGTCGATGAGTATTATGTGAAAATTCCACCAATACCCGTGAACGGGTTATTGTGTGTTTCTTGTTTTGCCTTTGTTGCTTGCCTGCTTTGCTTGATTTCTTTAGTAGAGGTTATTGCTTGTGATTATAGTATTTTATTTGTGCTCATTTTGCTTTTCCATTTTGTAACACCCCAAGATTTCATAGTGTGTTATTTCTTTAAAATAATACAATAACTTGCACTACACGCAACACCGAGTTGAAGCACACCATGACTTACCAAACAAGCCGTTCAAAAGGGGTTATGAATAGTATTAATTAATTTTAAACTTTATATAATCCTTATAATTTTTGAATCCATATTATGAGTTTCTTAGACATAATGTAAGAACAAATTCATTTTCAGTATTGCACTTTTACCAACTTTTAATAGTGAACCCATTTTAAATACAATATTTTAAACTTTTTGAGTAAAGGGGGACATCAAAAAATTTAAAATGAAACATCCCAAGCTTCCACGGTACGCTTTCCTTTGAATAATATAGTAGTGTGTGTTGTACGCAACTTCGAGTTCTAACACACACCACAACCAATCAAACTAGCCGTTATGAATAGTAATAAATACTTTTTGAAATTATATATATTTTATATTTCAAAATGGACTTCATTTTTGGATTCAAAATATCGAAATTAGCCTAAGGTGAAATTTTGGTACATTTCGGATAACTTTCATATTTTGATGAATAGTGAAAATTACTAAATTTTAATTAAAAACAACTTTTTTAATCAAAATAATTAATAGTGATAAATTATGAATTTGAGTGGTTTTAAAGTATATTTAGAATATATTTTTACCATTTAATATAATTTTGGTCATTGGACATAATTTTACAATTAAACCGAACATAAACAAGTGTCAATCTTTTGATAGTTATTATCTCTTAAAAACACGCTTTTTGTTTTGACAGCGGGAATTAATTTTAAATTAATTTCTTCCACTTCTGTGTTTTGAATTTAGAAAAATGGATTCCATAATTGGAATCAGGATTTTCAAATTGTGTAAATAGGTAACTTTTATTTTTAGACATTTTGAATAATTACTGCGGTAAATATTTTATTTACCATGGTTAAGGGTAAATCCGATAAATAAGGGTTAAAAATTAATATTTTAATAATACTAAATTACCCCAAAACGTGTCCTAGCCTTATTGGTTGATAAATGTGCGACCATAGGCATCATTGGGTCGATTTTGGGACCCCATGGTGCCACTTGTAGGTGATAGGGACACTTTATTTTAATTAAGTTAAAATGAATACAAAAATGACAGAAGCATATATCTTTTAGCAACACAATATTTACATAAGGTTATATATGTTGGATTTTAGATTATAAATATTCATCAGAAAGATAAAAGGATTTCCTACATAATGATATTTTATTTATAATTTTTAGACATTAAATAATTTAATTTATTTATGACACAATGATGATGAATTAATTACTATAATAGTGAAAAATTAAAATAATTGATATTATAAATACCCAAATAAATATAATATGAAACTTTTATTGAATTAAACTAATTTTATAGGATAATATGATATATTAGGATTGATTTAATTGACTATGTTCGAAGTAATAAATCTTTTATGAGTTTCACAAAAATCAACTATTGAATAGTGTCAAAATTGACATAAAAGAGTTCTTAAAACAAATATTATATTATTAATTGATATTAAATACTAAAAATCTAAGGATCGTCCAAGAGACTTATATCATGATAGGTTCATCATTAATGGACCAATTGGGGGTCTTTTGGATATATATAGTAAGTTTTTTAACCATATTATATAAAAATACAAAGAGACATTGTAAAAGTGAAACTAATTAACTTAGAGTTAATACTTAAATATAAGGTTAATATAAGTACCCAAACCTGTCTAAATTCTATTGTTTGATTTGTTTTGGACCCATAAAAATCTTAACATTTAAAAAATAAACTTTGGAGCCATTAGTAACCGAATATGAATTTATTATAAACTAATATTGCAAGCTTTTCCAAAGGTGCCCCTCACCCCTCTTATAAAGGGGCACTCCTCCTTCTCATTTCTTCACACCATAAAATCCTTTTGGTTCGGCCAAAATCTGCCCAAATACTCTCCCAACTTCCCTCACTAAAACCTAGAGGCCTTAGTGGGATCAGAAACCCAACCTAAGGAGCCATTTTGATCAAATCAAAAGGAAGAACCCGAAGAAGAGGTAATGTTGTCACCACCCCTTTTCAAGTTCCTTTCATCTTCCACTTCTTCTTTCTTTGTTATTACCATTCTAAAATAATAACTCCAGTATATTATATATACTGTGATGTTATTATAAATATGGTACAACCATATTCAGTATTCTATCCACCCTTTGAATAACATGTCACCATACGTGCGTACGTACGGCTCACCGTCTCCACGTCGTGGTGTAATTGTTATTCAATATATTATTATTTGGATGGGTATAATAATGATGTGTAACTCATGTAAATAATAAATATAACATGTTAATGATTTTTTATATATGATATACCATCCATTTATATATTATTTTAATATCAAAATAATGATATTGTCACTCGTGCGTACGTACGGACTACCGTCTCCACGAACGCGATGAGATTCATTCTCCATTGTATCCATTAAAGTATAATTATCAATTGATGATTTAAAAATGATGTTTAAGGACTTGATATCATTCTGGATATGAATAAGATACAACAAACATGTCTTATGTAACAAAACATATAAAAGAAAATTAGTAAGTTAACACCCGAAACGACGATAATTCTTAGATATTATTAAAAAATCAATGTTAAAAGATCATATATGATATCATATTAATATATATGATTCTTGTATAATTTAATAACAATTATTTCACCATTATACAGGAGGTTAACCTACCCCATCCAAGGAAAAGTACAAGGTAATGGTTATTTCACAATCTCTTCCTTATTCGAGGTTGTTTGTACGTAATAATCTACTGGGACCTCTTTATCATCCACATCTGTGTTTCTTAAAAATGTATTTCAAAACACTTTTACTATTCACAATTATATGGGTTAAAGTAATTTATACCCTTGTTTGACTTTTTATAAGAGGTTTATAAAGGAATATTTCCGTCATTTTCCAAACAAGGTGCTTTTTAACCTTTTCGACAAAATTATGGTAAGAATGTTTTTTTTAACTTTTACGGCGGGTGCGGCTATTTTCTGCCGTTATAAAATTGTCAAAGCTTCCCTTACAAGATTATAAAATATTTTCAAAGAAAATGTTTTATTTTATATGGATCTTAAATGATTTCAAAATAAAAGAGATATTTCTCTTAAAAGAGGTTTGATTTCATCTGTGTCAACATCCTTTGTAGGATTTTACGCTTATGTGAAGTTTATTTATTATGATACAAAACTTATATATTGTTTTGAAGGTTTTGTGATATGTTTGACTGTGGATGTGCTATTTCTATACCATTCATAGTTTATGATGAATGTATTGACATTTCGTATGCTAGTTTTAATACGAATGTTTATGTTATGTTTAAGCCTTTTCATATTGGAAAACATTGGACTTAATATGTGACGGGTGGAGCCCGCTATAGCTCCTCGATGCATCGGTAGGTCTCATGAGACAAACTAGTGTCTTGGCACAAGGCCTTGAAAAAATATTATTTGTAGTCTTGGCATGAGGCCTTGGCTATGTGGTTATGATAGTCTGTCATTATGCATTCCATCATTATGAAAGTGGTTATTGATTTTGCATGTGATTATTCGATTATTAGAATATCCATGTGAATAATTAAATGGCATTATTTCATTTTATTTATGCCATATTATGTTAAAAGTTCAAGATTTAAAGGCTTTTGTTTTAGTTATACATTGCCTTAAATGTTTATTCTTATTTATGAAAGTTTCCGCTATATTGTTATCCTTACTGGGCATTTGAGCTCACCCCTTTTCTATGTTTTATTTTTCCCAGGATGTGAAGAAGTAAGTTATGAATGACCTGCAGGGATATTATGAGGGGTTAATAGTGTGGACGGTGAAGACATCATGTTGTTGTAGTAGTTTTTCGTTTTATGATGTAATATAAGACTTATGAATATATCTAGTGTTTCCAAGGCTACTAAACCAATCGGTCTTTCGAGATTTGATCTTTCTTGTGATCATGCCAATGTTATGTAATAATGCACCGACTCTGGGTAACTGGGGTCGGGGTGTTACAGTTGGTATCAGATGAAGTTTAGTACAAACCTTGGAAGCTAGATTTAGATAAACTCTGATTAGAGCACATATATTTAAGATGGACTTTGAGGATTAGTATAGAAGAACTTCCTAGAATTTTGGTATTGTAGAGATTTTGTGAGTTTTCTGAGAAATACATCCCTGTCTGGATACGAGCAGGTAGAGGCGGCTCTGGCACAGATGTACCTAGGGGTAAAACCTGAAAACACCTCTTTGATCTAGACTCGAACAGGAACTGGTGCACGACAACGGGCCTTGCTGCACTCTTGGTTACGACACTCCCGAGGGATTTGCTTAGGATAATTCTCATTTTCTTTACAAACCATTATAAAGGGTTTATGTGGATTTACTTCCTCAAAGGAGAAATTTATATGATTATGGATTATATCCATAAACTATTTAATTTATTTTATGTGTCTTACAAGTTTGGGATTAGGTATTATTATTCATAAACTAATCTAGTGTATGCCATTGTTTAGAAATGGCGCCCAGTAGAAGGAATGAGAACTCCAGCAATGCACATGATCCAAAGAGAAAGAAGGATCATATATTTCATGGACTTAAGCCAGAATTTATAAGAGAAATAGTCTCCCATTTATTATCATCATACGAAAAATAATATCATGTGTTGATAAGATAAGTAAAGATTTTACTGAGTCATATGGCTTTGAAGGGAAGCAAGAGATGAAAAGGATGGAAGAGAGAAAGATGGATAAAGGGAAGAGGGAAAAGAAGAATTTTCCCATATGTGATAACTGTGGGAAGAAAAACCCTAGAACTTGTCTGAAAGGAATGGGAGTTTGTTATAAGTGTGGTAGAAAAGGGCACAAAGTACATGACTGCAAGGGTAGGAAAATGGTTTCAAATGTACAATGCTTCATTTGCAAAGAGTTTGGACAATATGTGAACCTATGTCCCAGTCATCAGAATATGCCGCAAATGATGTTATTGGATAATAATCAAGTTATGATACTACCACAGATAAAGAGGAATGATTAGAGTTCTTATGTTGATTATGTCAATTGAGTGTTGTATCAGCAATGTACTTGTTATAATAATTATGGAGTATATATGGATTGTACTGCAGTACTATTTCATTAAGGACTTGAGATTGTGTGGAACAATGAAAAGTGACTCAATAGCAGGTTAAATTTTTGGAAAATATATGGTTGAGAGAATGATAAACCATAATATGGTTCTGATACCGAGGTAGTGATTTTAGAATAATACATGATTGATTTGGATAAATTATATTGGATATTCTTGACTACCTTGAAACTAATTAATGATTTGTATATTCCCTCATTGTTGGGGTTTAAAACATTTTTGGATTGATGAAGTATATCCAGCATTCTATATGGAATAAGGGAGCATGAATGTAATCAATATGGATTATGGTAATTCAGGATGTTTCAGTGTTTTAAAAGAATACATGATGAAGGTATTCATATGCTATTACTTGGTAAAAAGGATCTACATTATGTTTAACTTCCATATAAATGTTGGACTGTGAGTTTGGTCAGAAGTATTTTGGATAAATTCTAGTTTGAGATTAATTTTGGATTGCCATAAAAGGACAACCCGGAGGTCGGGCGGCAACCCGTCGCGTCCGGCAAGGCCGCGAGACTTGAACCCGCAACCGAAGGGCGATAAGGGTGTATCCCCTACCACTGGCCCAAGAGATGTCCTGGATTAAATAATGTAGTTTTTTTAAAAGATCTGGTAGATGAATTATAAATTCATTTATTTTGGAACCCTGTACGAATAGTATAAATAGAATTTTTTTTACGAGTGAAAGATGAGTTTGTGGTAGAAATTTATTAATGGAAAAAACTCTAATTATAAAGTAAGTATATCTCCTTATGATCTTAGCCAATCTCATAAATAAATTCCTCAACATTAAGAAAAGGAACTTAGAACAAAAATGTTGTCCTTGATGGTACCTTAAATCATCACTAATTTATGGCTTTGGGATTGTTGGCCTTTTCATAGCCATGTTCTCTACCACTCTCCATCAGATAATTGATGGTTAGATTTCTCTTCCATATCCATATTTTCCTAAATGGAACCCTAGTATGTGTTATTTTCGGTAATCTTCATACATTACACTCTTTATTTTAAATAGAGGCCTCATTAATTCATTTTTCGATGTGGGATTTCAACTAATATATTTTGAAACGTCAAAATGTGTTATCCTAATACCCTATGTTTTGTTGAACCGATGGTATTTCAAATCATCATAGATTGATGAGTTTACGGTCCTCAATTTTATACTTGTTTTTGATTGATTACCTCAATCACTACCTATAAATATTTACATTTTTCCTCCAATTATATGTCTCTAATTGCCACCAATGTTCTCCTAATCGAGATCATAATTTGGTGGTGACCCTTTCATTTCTCTTTTCATCATATTAAGACTAAATTTTAGTAACCCAATTTCCGATGTGGGTTTTCCCACAAAGATATTTTTTATTTTCAACCTTTTATTTTCGAAAAACAATTTCAAATTGCGAGGACGCAATTTATTGAAGGAGGGTAGAATGTAACACCCCAAGATTTCATAGTGTGTTATTTCTTTAAAATAATACAATAACATGAACTACACGCAACACCGAGTTCAAGCACACCATGACTTACCAAACAAGCTGTTCAAAAGAGGTTATGAATATTATTAACTAAATTTTAAACTTTATATAATCCTTATAATTTTAGAATCCATATTATGAGTTTCTTAGACATAATGTAAGAACAAATTCATTTTCAGTATTGCACTTTTACCAACTTTTAATCGTGAACCCATTTTAAATACAATATTTTAAACTTTTTGAGTAAAGGGGGACATCAAAAAATTTAAAATGAAACATCTCAAGCTTCCACGGTACGCTTTCCTTTGAATAATACAGTAGTGTGTGTTGTACGCAACTTCGAGTTCTAACACACACCACAACCAATCAAACTAGCCGTTATGAATAGTAATACCTACTTTTTGAAATTATATATATTTTATATTTCAAAATGGACTTCATTTTTTGATTCGGAATATCGAAATTAGCCTAAGGTGAAATTTTGGTACATTTTGGATAACTTTCATATTTTGATGAATAGTGAAAATTACTAAATTTTAATTAAAAACAACTTTTTTAATAAAAATAATTAATAGTGATAAATTATGAATTTGAGTGGTTTTAAAGTATATTTAGAATATATTTTTACCATTTAATATAATTTTGGTCAATTGACATAATTTTACAATTAAACCGAACATAAACAAGTGTCAATCTTTTGATAGTTATTATCTCTTAAAAACACGCTTTTTGTTTTGACAGCGGGAATTAATTTTAAATTAATTTCTGCCACTTCTGTGTGTTGAATTTAAAAAAATGTATTCCATATTTGGAATCAGGATTTTAAAATTGTGTAAATAGGTAACTTTTATTTTTAGACATTTTGAATAATTACTGCGGTAAATATTTTATTTACCATGGTTAAGGGTAAATCCGGTAAATAAGGGTTAAAAATTAATATTATAATAATACTAAATTACCCTAAAATGTGTCCTAGCCTTATTTATTGATACATGTTCTACCATAGGCATCTTTGGGTAGATTTGGGGACCCCATGGTGCCACTTGTAGGTGATAGGGACACTTTATATTAATTAAGTTAAAATGAATACAAAAATGACACAAGCATATATCTTTTAGAAAAACAATATTTACATAAGGTTATATATGTTGGATTTTAGATTATAAATATTCATTAGAAATATAAAAGGCTTTGCTACATAATTATATTTTATTTATAATTTTTAGACATTAAATATTTTAATTTATTTATGACACAATGATGATAAATTAATTAATATAATAGTGAAAAATTAAAATAATTGATATTATAAATACCCAAATAAATATAATATGATACTTTTAATGAATTAAACTAATTTTCTAGGATAATATGATATATTAGGATTTATTTAATTGACTTTGTTCTAAGTAATCAATCTGTTATGAGTTTCACAAAAATCAACTATTGAATAGTGTCAAAATTGACATAAAAGAGCTCTTGAAACAAATATTATATTATTAATTGATATTAAATTCCTAAAAATCTAAGGTTTGGCCAAGAGACTTATATTATGATAGTTTCATCATTAATAGACCACTTGGGGGTCGTGTGGATGTATATAGAAAGTGTTTTATTCATATTATATAAAAATACAAAGAGACATTGTAAAAGTGAAACTAATTAACTTAGAGTTAATACTTAAATATAAGGTTAATATAAGTACCCAAACCTGCCTAAATTCTATTGGTTGAGTTGTTTTCGACCCATCCCCACCTTAACATTTAAAAAATCAACTTTGGAGCCATTAGAAACCGAATATGAATTTATTATAAACTAATATTTCAAGCTTCTCCAAAGGTGCCCCTCACCCCTCTTATAAAAAGGCACTCCTCCTTCTCATTTCTTCACACCTTCAAAGCCTTTTGGTTCGGCCAAACTCTGCCCAAATACTCTCCCAACTTCCCTCAATACAACCTAGAGGCCTTAGTGTTATCATAAATCCAACCTAAGGAGCCCTTTTGATCAAATCAAAAGGAAGAACCCGAAGAAGAAGTAATGTTGTCACCACCCCTTTTCAAGTTCCTTTCTTCTTCCACTTTTTCTTTCTTTGTTATTACCATTATAAAATAATAACTCCAGTATCTTATATATACTGTGATGTTATTATAAATATGGTACAACCATATTCAGTATTCTATCCACCCTTTGAATAACATGTCACCATACGTGCGTACGTACGGCTTACCGTCTCCACGTCGTGGTGTAATTGTTATTCAATATATTATTATTTGGATGGGTATAATAATGATGTGTAACTCATGTAAATAATAAATATAACATGTTAATGATTCTGTATATATGGTATAGCATCCATTTATATATTATTTTAATATCAAAAGAATGATATTGTCACTCGTGCGTACGTACGGACTACTGTCTCCACGAACGCGATGAGATTCATTCTCCATCATATCCATTAAAGTATAATTATCATTTGATGATTTAAAAATGATGTTTAAGGGCTTGATATAATTCTGGATGTGAATAAAATACAACAAACATGGCTTATGTAACAGAACATATAAAAGAAAATGAGTAAGTTAACACCCGAAATGACGATAATTCTAAGATATTATTAACAAATCAATGTTAAAAGATCATATATGATATCATATTAATATATATGATTCTTGTATAATTTAATAACAATTATTTCACCATTATACAGGAGGTTAACCTACCCCAACCAAGGAAAAGTACAAGGTAATGGTTATTTCACAATCTCTTCATTATCCGAGGTTGTTTATACGTAATAATCTACTGGAACCTCTTTATCATCTACATCCGTGTTTCTTAAAAATGTATTTCAAAACACTTTTACTATTCACAATTATATGGGTTAAAGTCATTTATACCCTTGTTTGACTTTTTATAAGAGGTTTATAAAGGAATCTTTCCGTCGTTTTCCAAACAAAGTGCTTTTTAACCTTTTCGACAAAATTATGGTAAGAATGTTTTTTTTAACTTATACGGCGGGTGCGGCTATTTTCTGCCGTTATAAAATCGTCGAAGCTTCCCTTACAAGCTAATAAGAATATTTTCAAAGAGAATGTTTTATTTTATATGGATCTTAAATGATTTCAAAATAAAAGAGATATTTCTCTAAAAAGAGTTTTGATTTCATCTATGTCAACATCCTTTGTTGGATTTTACGCTTATGTGATGTTTATTTATTATGATACAAAACATCTATATTGTTTTGAAGGTTTTGTGATATGTTTGACTATGGATGTGCTATTTTTATACCATTCATAGTTTATGATGAAAGTATTGACATTTCGTATGCTATTTTTAATACGAATGTTTATGTTATGTTTAAACCTTTTCACTGGGAATGCATTGGACTTAATATGTGACGGGTGGAGCCCGCTATAGCTCCTCGATGCATCGGTAGGTCTCATGAGACAAACTACTATCTTGGCACAAGGCCTTGACAAAATCTTATTTGTAGTCTTGGCACGAGGCCTTGGATATGTGGTTATGATAGTCTGGCATTATGCATTCCATCATTATGAAAGTGGTTATTGATTTTGCATGTGATTATTCGATTAGTAGAATATCCATGTGAATAATTATATGGCATTATTTCATTTTATTTATGCCATATTATGTTAAAAGTTCAAGATTGAAAGGCTTTTGTTTTAGTTATACATTGCCTTAAATGATTATTCTTATTTATGAAAGTTTCCGCTATATTGTTATCCTTACTGGGCATTTGAGCTCACCCCTTTTCTATGTTTTATTTTTTCCAGGATGTGAAGAAGTAAGTTATGAATGACCTGCAGGGATATTATGAGAGATTAATAGTGCGGACTGTGGAGACATCATGTTGTTGTAGTAGTTTTTCATTTTATGATGTAATAAAAGACTTATGAATATATCTAGTGTTTCCAAGGCTACTAAACCAATCAGTCTTTCGAGATTTGATCTTTCTTGTGATCATGCCAATGTTATGTAATAATGCACCGACTCTGGGTAACTGGGGTCGGGGTGTTACACATTCCTAGTTGTAGGACTGTGGACTGTGGTTTTATTATTGTTGTTGAGCCTTAGTTGATAGCCAAGTAGTTCTTGAGGTTTACATCACTACGGGAAAAATGGGTATTTGCGACGGGTTATTTGCGACAGGAATAAATCTCGTCGCAAATAGCCCCGTTAAATACTTATTTGCGACGGGGGTATTTTCCCGTCGCAAATAAGTAGCCTTTTGTGACGGGAAAGGTATCCCGTTGCAAAAGGACTGGCGCGCTTTGCGCGCCAAATCGCGGGAAACATATTTGCGACGGGGGAATATTCCCGTCGCAAATAACCGGCGGTGGTAAAAGGTATTTACGACGGAAATATTCCCTCATCGCAAATAGTATGTCGGCAGGTGGTTATTTGCGACGGGACCCGTCGCAAATAACTATTTAACCTTTGATCGTAATTAATGATGGCTAAGGTATTTGCGACGGTACCCGTCGCAAATAATAGTATTTGCGAAGGGATACCCGTCGCAAATAATCTAACCTATAAATACCACCATCCGTTTTTTTCAAATCATTCTCAAACTCCATCTTCTTCTTCTCTCAAAATTTTATTTCTAAAGTTCAGTTTTTCTCAAGTTTAATTTTTTTCTCCGGAGTCGATATTGAAGTTTTGAAGACCGATCAGAGATCAACCTCAGATCAATTTTCAAGGTATTTATGTTCATTTTAATTTAATATTTATTTTTAATTTTTTATTAGTTTCAATTATTCTTAATTAGTTGTAATTTAATTATGTTTACATTGTTTGTTACTTAATAAATTTAAATTATTAGTATTGTTCATAGTTAATGGTAATTAGGAATAATTAGTAATAATTTTTAATAATTAAGAATAAATATTAATAATTAGTAATAAATAACAATAATTAGGAATAATAACATTATTACATTATTAGTGTATTTTATTATTAATATTAAAATAATATAATTATATATATATATATACAATTCTCTTTTCATCTGTGTGTTTGCTGTCTCCACATGTATTATTTGTATGTGGAGATAAAAAACACATAGATGAAAGGAGAATTTTATATAAATTAGAAAATTATATTATTTTAATATTAATAATAAAATATATTAATAATGTTATTATTCCTAATTATTGGTAATTATTCCTAATTATTGGTAATTATTCCTAATTATTGGTAATTATTCATTTAATTACTAATAATTAGGAACAATTATCAATAATTATCAATAATTAGGAATAATTAGTAATAAT
This sequence comes from Viscum album, assembly GCA_963277665.1. Classification (NCBI taxonomy): domain Eukaryota; kingdom Viridiplantae; phylum Streptophyta; class Magnoliopsida; order Santalales; family Viscaceae; genus Viscum; species Viscum album. The sequence continues at coordinate 1,924,538,818 of OY728125.1, forward strand.
TAGTAATATTTACCAATAATTAGTAATAATTACCAATAATTAGTAATAATTACCAATAATTAGTAATAATTACCAATAATTAGTAATAATTACCAATAATTAGTAATACTTACCAATAATTAGTAATACTTACCAATAATTAGTAATAATTATTAATAATTATCAATAATTAGTAATAATTAGTAATAATTACTAATATTACCACTAATTAGTAATAATTAGGAATAATTACCAATAATTACCAATAATTAGTAATAATTAGTAATAATTAGTAATAATTAGTAATAATTCGTAATAATTCGTAATAATTAGGAATAATTAGCACTAATTACCAATAATTATCAATAATTACCGATAATTACCAATAATTACTGATAATTACCAATAATTAGGAAGAATTACCAATAATTAGGAATAATTACAAATAATTAGGAATAATTACCAATAATTACGAATAATTACCAATAATTACCAATAATTAGTAATAATTACCAATAATTAGTAATAATTACCAATAATTAGTAATAATTACCAATAATTAGTAATAATTACCGATAATTAGTAATAATTACCGATAATTAGTAATAATTACCGATAATTAGGAATAATTATCGATAATTAGTAATAATTAGTAATAATTAGGAATAATTACGGATAATTAGTAATAATTAGTAATAATTAGGAATAATTACCGATAATTAGTAACAATTAGTAATAATTATTAATAATTAGTAATAATTAGTAATAATTAGTAATAATTACCGATAATTACCAATAATTACCGATAATTACCAATAATTACCGATAATTAGTAATAATTACCGAAATTAGTAATAATTACCCATAATTAGTAATAATTAGTAATAATTACCAATAATTAGTAATAATTACCAATATTTAGTAATAATTACCAATAATTAGTAATAATTACCAATAATTACCGATAATTACCAATAATTACCGATAATTACCAATAATTACCGAAATTACCAATAATTAGTAATAATTAGTAATAATTAGTAATAATTAGTAATAATTACCAATAATTAGTAATAATTACTAATAATTAGTAATAATTAGTAATAATTCCAAATAATTTGGAATAATTACCAATAATTAGGAATAATTACCAATAATTAGGAATAATTACCAATAATTACCAATAGTTAGTAATAATTACCAATAATTAGTAATAATTACCGATAATTAGTAATAATTACCGATAATTAGTAATAATTACTTATAATTAGTAATAATTACCGAAAATTAGGAAGAATTACCGATAATTAGTAATAAATAGTAATAACTAGGAATAATTACCGATAATTAGTAATAATTAGTAATAATTATGAATAATTAGTAATAATTTGTAATAACTAGTTATAATTAGTAATAATTAGTAATAATTAGTAATAATTACCGATAATTAACAATAATTACCGATAATTACCAATAATTACCGATAATTAGTAAAAATTACCGATAATTAGTAATAATTACCGATAATTAGTAATAATTAGTAATAATTACCAATAATTAGTAATAATTACCAATAATTAGTAATAATTACCAATAATTAGTAATAATTACCAACAATTACCGATAATTACCAATAATTACCGATAATTACAAATAATTAGTAATAATTAGTAATAATTAGTTATAATTAGTAATAATTAGTAATAATTAGTAATAATTACCAATAATTAGTAATACTTAACAATAATTAGTAATAATTACCAATAATTATAGGTAAATAGTAATAATTAGTAATAATTAGAAAAAAATTAGTAATAATAACTAATAATTAGTATTAATTAGTAATAATTAGTAATAATTATCAATAATTAGTAATAATTATCAATAATTATCAACAATTAGTAATAATTAGTAATAATTAGTAATAATTACCTTTAATTAGTAATAATTACCAATAATTAGTAATAATAACAATAATTAGTAATAATTAGTAATAATTACCCATAATTACCAATGATTACCAATAATTACCAATAATTACCAATAATTAGTAATAATTACAGATAATTACCCATAATTACCGATAATTACCAATAATTAGGAATAATTACCAATAATTAGTAGTAATTAGTAATAATTAGTAATAATTACCAATAATTAGTAATAATTAGTAATAATTAGTAATAATTAGTAATAATTACCAATAATTAGTAATACTTAACAATAATTAATAATAATTACCAATAATTAGGAATAATTACCAATAATTACCGGTAAATAGTAATAATTAGTAATAATTAGAAATAATTACCAATAACTAGTAATAATTAATAATAATGACTAATAATTAGTAATAATTAGTATTAATGACTAATAATTAGTAATAATTAGTAATAATTTCCAATAATTAGTAATAATTACCAATAATTAGTAATAATTAGTAATAATTAATAATAATTACCAATAATTAGTAATAATTATCAATAATTAGTAATAATTACCAATAATTAGTTTTAATTACAAATAATTAGTAATAATTACCAATAATTACCAATAATTAGTAATAATTAGTAATAATTAGTAATAATTACCAATAATTATTAATAATTAGTAATAATTAGTAATAATTAGTAATAATTACCAATAATTAGTAATAATTACCAATAATTAGTAATAATTAGTTATAATTACTAATAATTATCAATAATTAGTAATTATTAGTTATAATTACTAATAATTACCCATAATTAGTAATAATTACCAATAATTAGTAATAATTACCAATAATTAGTAATAATTACCAATAATTAGTAATAATTAGTAATAATTAGTAATAATTAGTAATAATTACCAATAATTACCAATAATTAGTAATAATTAGTAATAATTAGTAATAATTACCAATAATTAGTAACAATTACCAATAATTAGTAATAATTACCAATAATTACCAATAATTACTAATAATTACCAATAATTAGTAATAATTAACAATAATAAGTATTAATTATTAATAATTACCAATAATTGGTAATAATTAGTAATAATTACCAATAATTAGTAATAATTAGTAATAATTAGTAATAATTAACAATAATTAAGAATAATTACCAATAATATTAGTACTATGAAAATAATAAAAAATTTATATAATAATAAATTTATCAATATTTATAACATGTTTTTCTTTATTCTCAACATATTTAAATCTTAAAGGGTCAATTTTTAGGTCTATCTCAATAAAAAGTTTGCGTCAGTCGTGTATGATCTAAACTCTATAATTATCATAGCTTGAGTGTTTTTTCTAACAAATTATTCAAAACCAGTAATGCTTTTATATTTTATAGAGAAATATGGAACAACGAGGTCGTCAATAATCATTATTAGGTGACCGCATATGGATAAATCAACGTAGAAATCCAAATGGTTCTGGTTTAAATCCAGTATATGTAGAGGGTGTGGAGACTTTTTTATCATTTGTGGCATCAAATCCAGAATTTGTTTCAGAAGGCAAAATAAAATGCCCTTGTAGAAAATGTGCATTGAGAACGTTTGACACGTTTGAAAAATTGGGAGAACATCTCTTGCGTTTTGGTTTTCAACCAGATTATGTTTTTTGGTATCAACACGGTGAACACAGTTCCAGAGCAGGTGATACCAACTTGATTCCGGATCCATCCCGGTTTCATGATTTAGTACATGATGTTGCAGGTTCATCTTTTCAACATACAGAAACTCCGGCTGATATAGCTTCAAATCCTAAGTTGGCACCGTCTGAATTTTATGAGTTGTTGAAGTCTGCTGAGGATGCATTATATCCTGGCTCCAAGATGAGCAAATTAGAAGCAGTTGCAAAATTTATGGCTATCAAATCAGATAGAGGAATGTTAAACTCCTGTTTTGACCAGATATTTTCTTTGCTCAAAACACTGTTACCCGATGGAAATTTTTTACCTGCAAATTAATATGAGAGTAAGAGGCTGGTTCGAAATTTGGGACGTACTTGTCAGAAGATTCATGCATGTTCAAATGACTGCATTTTATATTCTGGGGAAAATGAGTCGTTGGATAGTTGTCCCACATGTGGGCAACTAAGATATAAAGAAGGAAAACACGGGAAGTCTGGTTTGATTCCTGTAAAACAGTTGAGATATTTTCCGCTTACATCCAGACATCATCGTTTATTCATGTCTAAGAATACAGCGACAATGAGGTCATGGCATAAAGAGAATATTTCAACCAATAAAAGCATGAATCATCCAGCCGATGGTGATTCATGGAAACATTTTGATAGAGTGCATCCATCCTTTGATTTAGAAGCTAGAAATGTTTGACTGGGCCTTTCCACTGATGGTTTCTGTCCGTTTGGATCTTATGGTAGTGAATATTCATGTTGGCCTGTTTTTTTAACTCCGTACAATTTACCACCATGGATGTTGATGAAGGAGCCATATATCTTTTTGACTTTACTAATTCCAGGACATCCGAAGAAAAATATTGATGTTTATTTGAAACCATTGATTGATGAATTAAATTTATTTTGGAGTACTGGTGTCAGTACATATGATGTAGCAACGAAACAGAATTTCATACTGAGAGCAGCATTGATGTGGACAATAAGTGACTTCCCGGAGTATGGGATGTTATCTGGCTAGAGTACACATGGTCAGAAATCATGTCCTTACTGTATGGGAGAGAACAAAGCATTTATGCTCATTCATGGAAAGAAAACTTGTTATTTTGACTGTCATCGCAGATTTCTTCCAGCTGATCATCCTTTTTTCAGAAACAGATCTCATTTCAGAAAAGGAACAGTTGAAAGGGAAGGACCTCCAAAAATGCTATCAGGTTCAGAGTTAAAATCAATTGTATTTTCATTACCTCCAATCACTTTTGGTCCCACAATAAACCAACAGAAAATTTTTGGTTTTGGGAAAGAACACAATTGGATTAAACATAGCATATTTTGGGATTTTCCATATTGGTCTGATTTGTTGGTTCGACACATGTTATATGTCATGCATATTGAGAAGAACTGTTTTGATAATTCGTTTCATACAGTTTTGGATACACCAGGAAAGAGAAAAGACAATGTAAATGCACGTTTAGATCTTGCCCAAATTTGCAGGCATCCAGAATTGGAACTGTTTGAGAATGTCAGAACAGAAAGGTTACTGAAACAAAAATCAACTTATACACTGTCTAAAGAATACCGTTTATTATTTTTTCAGTGGATTGCAGATTTGAGACTTCCAGATGGCTGTGCTTCCAATCTGGGTAGATGTGTAAAGAATGGTCATTTTACTGGATTAAAATGTAATGATTGTCATGTTATAATGGAAAGACTGCTACCCATTGGATTAAGAGGTCTGTTGAATTCTGTGATTTGGGATTCCATAATAGACATGTCTCATTTTTTTCGAGAAATTTGTGTGGCTACAGCATATTATGATGCTCTAGGAAAACTTGAAAAAGATGTTGTTGTAATTATATGTAAACTGGAAAAAATATTTACATCATCTTTCTTCAACTCAATGGAACATTAGATGTTACATTTTCCATATGAATCCAAATGTGGAGGTCCAGTACAATTTCGATGGATGTACACATTTGAAAGATGCATGCAAAAAATGAAAAGAAAAGTATGTAACATTGCATCTGTTGAAGGATCTATTGCAGAAACTTATTTGCAAGAGGAAATATCTTTTTTCTGCTCCCATTATTTTGAATCTGAGTATCCTTCAAAACACAACCGAATGGAATGGAACGAGAGGAATATTGATGAAATCGACAATAAATTATCTATTTTCAACTAGTCAGATCTTGGTTTTGGTGGAGTTTATGAACGCTGGCTTTCAGATGATGAACATCATAGAGCTCATACGTATGTTCTGCTCAACTGTGAAGAGATGACATCAGTTGTACTGTAAGTGTTTATATCACTTATTCTATCATTTATGTTACAGTAAATAACTTTGGTTTTTATAGGTTGTATGATAATCATATCAAGAAACAAATTCCACAAATTACGGCAGCTTCTCTCGAAGAACGTCGACTAAAAAATTTCTCTCAGTGGTTTCAAAAACTGGTAACATAAATTCTTTATCTTTTAGCAACTCATTCAATGTATAGTTTACTATATAGATAATTATTTCACTAATTTTCCGGTGTCTCGAAATGCTGATAAAATTGACAAACGGCTGTGTGTATTGAGTAACCCACCTTCCAAACTTGTTAAAACTTATAATGCATATGTGGTGAATGGATTTCGATTCCACACACATGCATTTGGGGAATCGAAAAAAACAATGAACAGTGGAGTTAGCTTGAGAGGATCTCATCACCAAGAAAATGATGTTGACTTTTATGGCATACTTGATGAAATCATTGAACTCTGTTATCTTGGAAAACATTACATAACCATGTTCAAATGTCGGTGGTTGGATACAGAGAGAGGCATGCGTGTTCATCCGACTCATGGAATCATCAATATTAAAAGTAAAAGTGTTCTCACAGTAAATGAACCATTCTTATTGGCTCAACATGCATATAAAGTTTATTACGCAAAGTACTGTGCTACATCAAGAGACTTGACTGATTGGTGGAGTGTAATAAAAATCAAAATTCGAGACAATCAGTTTAGTCAAAGTGAATGTGCTTTCACTGATGTGCAATGAATTCAAGTTTTTCAAGAGAGTACTCTAAATCAATCTTTTTTACAAAGAGACATGAGTATCGGTGATGACACCCCACATTTAAGAGTCGGTGATGACGATGATGTTAATGATGTCACATATGAATTTGAAATGGTAAGAGATGAAGCAACTTTAACTCGAATGGATATCGATGATGTTGAGGAGGAATATGAAGATGACATTGACATATATGAAGATGATGATAAAGATGACACTGATAGAATTCAATGGTATTTATATACAATCATAATATGTATATATGTAGATATAATAGTAATTATCAATTATTTGCTAACAACATTAACATTTTCTATTTCAGATGGACGACACCACATTTAGTGAGTTGGCTGATGCTGACCTGACTTTCGATGCAGATGAGTTGCTGACAGATGACCCTCAGCCTGCAGGCGCTCCAGGGAGTACGTGGAGGGGGCGCGGTCTTGCACGATTGATGATTCCTGACCCCATCCCCGAGCGACGTCCACGTCTTGGGTTTGATCCACGCACATGGAGGTGTGATAACCTATGTGATAACCTATGGATTTGACTAAGATTTCATTAATCTATTCACATAATAAATGTTTATTATTTTTACAGTTTTCCATATATAGCAGTCGGACAGGACAGCACTATTTTGCGCAACTATTTCTCTCAGCCGTGGACCACATGGGAGCAGATTCCCATTGATGTGCAGCATGCCATGTTCGGCCATTGGTTGGTACGTACGTAAATAAATAATTTTTATTTTGAAAATTATTTCATTTCTAACTTGATATTTTGATTTATTTGTAGGGTTTATGGTATCCGATCGAGGATACCATGCGTGACGCCATCCACGAGGCATGGGAGGTGGCCATGCGTGATCACCTTCGTCAGTTTTTTCACAATTTAAGAAAAGCCGCGATGAGGAAAGCAGGAGTGTTAGATTTTGACGAGTCATGTAGAGTACACCGACCAGAGTACATTTAATCCCATGTATGGGATGGATTATGTGCACACTAGTTGAGTGGTGCCTTTCAGAGGAGATCATCGGTGGGGAGGCAGAATCGGGGGAGACAGGAGGTGACTCATCGAGCTGGGATTCGTTCTTTCAGTACTCATAGACAGCATCTGCTATGTACATTATTTATAATTATTTTATATAACTATAAATATTAACAGTTTATTTTTTATTCTTAGGATGTCGAGCACCCCGATATTACGGAGTACGACGTATATCGGAAGATGTATAGTGATCCTGCTACTGGGGAGCTCAGAGGTGATCGTCAGCATCACATCGTGGTCAGTATTATTTGTTTTCAAGTTTAAAAATTAACTGCATATAATATATTCACAATTTTAATTTTAAATTTCAACTACATGAGTCATATGAGGCCGCAGCATCACAGGCCCGGCCTGAGAGTCAGGACGGGTCATCAGATCAGACCACTGGCCGTCAGTTTGATGAGGCGGCATGGATGCAGGCCACCCAGTATACCTTCGAGAAGGGCCGGGTAGTTGGTATCGGCTCTCGACTGACACCTGGAGATTATTATGGCAGTGCTATGATGTCGGCGTCCATCTCGAGAGGAGCTCGTGCATCTCTTTCTGCTACACAGTATGAGGATTAGTTGCGATCTCAGACTGCACTGATAGAGTCTCTGATAGGAGCAGGAGTAGATGCGTCAGTAGCAAAAGGAGGAGCGTCGACGCCAGCAGCAGCTGTACGAGGAGCAGACGAGTCGGTGGCAGCAGCAGCATCAGGAGCAGATGGAGTACATGCGCCGACTCACTCATGCTTTAGGGATGGAGTTTCCTCCACCACCATCTGCAGATCCCCCCTCCCCCCTTCAGATTAGAGTTTGAATTTAGGTTATAAAATTTGTTAAATCAAAATATGATTTTTTTTCTATTTGTGTAGTTTCTGTCTCATTATAAAATATTAATAATATTATATTTTTAAATACCAATATTAATATGAATAATAATATTATTTATGTTTTATAATATTAAATTATATATATATATTAAAATTTTATAATATTATAATTTATATATATATTAAAGTTTTATAATATTATAATTTATATATATATATTAAAATTTTATAATATTATAATTTAATTATATTTTTTTGTAATACTTGAATTATTTTAATATTTGAATGTAAAACAATTCTATTATTTTTATATTAATTAAAATAACTTATTAATATTTTTTTATTTATGAATTATAATTCTAATATTATTATATTAATTAAATCATTTATTAATATTCTATTATTATTTATTTTTTAATTATAATTCTATTATTATTATATTAATTAAATTAATTTATTATTTTTATTTGTGAATTATAATTCTATTATTATATTAATTAAAATCATTTATTAATATTTTATTATTTTTTATTTTTGATTTATAATTGGATTATAGTTATATTAATTAATATAATTTATTAATAATTTATTTTTTTAATTTTTTTTATAGTATTTGCGACGGGATACTAAGACTGTTGCAAATAGTATTATTATTATATGCATTAAAATAATTTATTAATAGTTTTTTTATTTTTTTTAAAAATAGTTTTTGCGACGGGACCCGTCGCAACAGGTATTTGCGACGGGCCCCGTCGCAAGTAGTTTTTGAAAAGTTTTTTACAAATATACGGAGTACTAGTTGCGACGGGGATTCTCCCCGTCGCGGAAAAAGGCTTTAGCGACGGGCCCGTCGCAAAAAATTGTTTTTGCGACACCGTTTTCAGCAACGGGTCATTTGCGATGGGCCCCCGTCGCAAAAAGCCGTTTGCGACGGGATCCCGTCGCAAATACCTATTTTTCTAGTAGTGCATGGATGATATACACGCGCTGAGCATGTTTAGTTATTATCATGATTGTGAGAACCTAGAGTAGTAGACCAAAGGGAGAATTGACGGAAGGGCTTCTCCAGAGTGTCTTTTAATTAAGATATGCGGGCTATAGGGGAAATTGGCGTTCAGTGCTTTCCCAGAGAGCCATTAGCACGACGCGGGACATAGGGGGAATTGACGTTGAGTGCTTCCTCAAAGAGCCTTTAGCACAAAACGAGACTACAGAGAGAATTGACAGTGAGTGCTTCCCTCAAGAGTCTGCTTAATTACGTAGCTGAACTAGTGGGGTGAGACTGTGTGTGCCTCCTAGAGGGTTTCTAGTACTTAGAGGTTGAACCATAGGGGTTAGACTGTGAGAGAAACCCAGAGGGTTACCTGTTATCTTCTTGTTGTAGACTGTTAACATGGGAACTTTGTTTTCTAGAACTTTGGTTTGTAGCTGCTTGTGCTTTCCTATTTACTATGTCTTGTTTTATTACTTGCCTGTATTCATTGACTATTAGGAACATATCTTTGGGTGTTTTCCTACTGGGATTGTATCTCACACCCTGTTTGGGCCATGCTTTTGGGCCCAAGCAGACTATGTTGCTGCAGGTATAGATAAGTGCATGCGCCCTTCTACTTCAGGATCTTGACTGCGCCAGGAGTTGGGGAGCATGGGACCGAGAAGTGGCTCGTGATGCTGAGCGGCTTACTTTTTTTTCTTTTGCACTTGGTTTCAGATGTATTTTAGCATGCTGTTGTGTTTGCTATTTTCCTTAGATACTTATACCTACTGCATAATTTTCATCATAGTTATATATTTACATTTCTTCCGCTTTTGGTTTCCGTTGGTATGCATGTTGTTTACTGCATCCGCTGTTTGTTGTTGTTTTCTTACCTTGTATACCTTACCGAATGAGGGAATACTTTCCCCACCGACTCACTAAGGCCCTCGCTGCTAGTCGGGAGCCTCTGGCACTCGGGGAAACGCGCTTGAAGTCATGTGGCGAACCGGGTATGGGGCACCAGTGGAGGGGCTATGGACTTGGGACGTTACATTTATGACATTTAATTGCTAATGATTAGGTTTACCCATGTTGAGAATTTTAGTTCACACATTTTATGTTTTAGTTTCCTTAGAATTTAATGTATGATTTTGAATGAAATATATTTATAATAGATTTAATATGGATAATGATGATGTTTTAATATGAAAAATGAAAAGTTGGGTTAAGTGGGTGAAATTGTCGTTTAAAGTCATGTTAATTATTTAGGTATGAGTTTTTTCTAATTCAATAAAAGAAAATGCCTAAACGTTTCTCAATAATTTAAGTGGACCAATTAGTTATTTTTATGTTTTAAAGTTTTGATAGAAACAATGGGTCACAATTTACTACATCAAAGTCAGAAATGAAATGTTTATGATTCTAACCTGAGATCTGAGAGTGTGGATCCTAGTCCATTGTAGTTGGTATCAATGGTTAGATTAGATAAATTTGTATATTTGGATATTCTTATGTGATTCTATATTAATATTTATTAATACCATCAAATATATATAAGAGTAAGTTGGTTAAAAAATTAAATGCCTTAGACACCCTATTTTAGGGGATTAATAATTAAAATATTTGATGATAATAATGATACTTTTGGAGACATTTGTTTTTATTTTGGGGTATTTGTAATCAATAAGATCAACATGAAGTGATATTTTGTGAGGTATTTTTCTCATGCTTAAATGAAAAAAATAAAAACTAAATGATGGGTGAAAATCTATCGCATCCAGAAATATGTGGGGTTGGAACCCACAATAAAAGGGTGAGAAGGATATAGTATCTCCCACTGGCCTACGTGATGTCCTGGTTAGTATGATTTTTTTTAAGAAATGACTATGTTTATTTAATAATCATTTTGTAATTTATTTTTTAATAATTAATTTATATCATGGAAGAAAATAAGGAAAAATACTTTTATTCCTTAGGTTTCAAACTTAGTTATGAAATGGGAGAATAATTTTATTGATAGTGATTTATGGAATAATTTGTTTGAAAATTGCATATAACTATTTAATTTTGAATATTATTTTATCATATTCTCTTTAATTCATTTTCGGAATTATCTAATAATTTATAACCATTTTGATTTGGGTAATTTTTAATTACACAATTAATATATTGTAGTGATTTTGGAGAATATTTGGTCCTTTAAAAGTTTATTTTAGTGCCACAGTAAATAAAAATTCACGGTGAATACTAATGTTTTATAATAAAGATTATATTTTTGGATGAAATTGACGAATGGATGAAATTATACTGGAAAAGTAAGTAACTTTCATTATGATCCTAATCTAGATGAAAAATTAGTTCATCAAATTTAGAAAAAGGATCTGGAAAGAAAAATTTTATCCTAGAACTTCAATTTTTGATCAACTAACAATCTTTACAGTCATTACATATTTTTGGTTTTGAGTCCCTTATCATTCCATCGATCACACTTGTTTATTATCAAGGTCATCAATCACTCTCAATAACTATTTAAGATTTCACTCCTTTCCCACACATGTACTACTATTTAGAAACCATGTTATGTGTAATTCCATATGACCATTGTACATACCTTTGTCTATTATCAGGATGATGCTTTATTAACCCTCGTTATGAAGTGGGTTAACAATTTTTTTCAATTTTCAAATCATTGATTACCCAGATAATTTATAAATTATGAAGAAGAAATTTATTAAAGGGGCGAGGATGTTACACCATGATATTTTAAAGGAATAAAATTATGTTCGATAGATTATGTTACATGAATATTTGAGTTTATTATGTGGTACATACAACAATGAGTTCATTCTATAGCTTCTGTTACATGCAATCCCAATTTTTATTGAAAAACAATATACTATTAAATTTATTATTTAATATGATTATTATTGCATATCTATTGGAATAGCGAGAATTAATACGACTAACAAAAATAGGAAAATATATATTTTTCACATGGTTATCAGTTTTCTATATTTTAGAAATAGAATAATAATCATATAAAAGAAAAAAGGCTGTTTTTTGAAAAATTACATTTTCCCTACCAGAATGTTTAATCACGCAGAATGCACATAATTCAAAATTAAAATTTTACACTTTTTGGAAACGTATTTTAAAATAAAACATAATTTTTGAAATAGGAATACAAAAATAATATTACGGTGAATTTTTTGGATTTTTGAATGTCCTGGAAATTCTATATAATTTTCTTTAATAATATGGAGGTATTAGGAGACCATGAAATATAACGGCGCATTATTCTGATATCTGGAGTGCCCGGAATAATCCGTCGAAGTTTTGTTATGATTTAATTAGCGCCCGTAAGAAATTTTCCCGAAAAAGTGTAATAACTCCTAAAAAGTAACTCGGATCAGAAATCTATGTGCACCGTTGCGTTCAGAATAGCTAGTTTACGCTACACACGACTTAAATTTAGTCGGCGTGGGCCTCCTGTGAGAAAACCCAAAAATGGCATAATCTTAAATAAAATAATTAAATAAATTATTTTATTTTTCAAATGATTATAACTCACAAACGGTATAACAGATTGAAAATATGAGACCACAAATGAACTCATGAGGTCATGCTTTGTTTAGGAAAATACTAAATTTGGAAAGTGCGGGCCACGAGTGAATGTTTGTTTTTGGCCGTAAATAAAATAATTAATTGACAATTATTTTATTGTAAAATTCATATCTTTCAAATGGTAACTTGGATTCGAAATCTGAGAGTAACAATGTGTTCGTTGAGGTGTGTTTCACTTGGGAAGAGTCTAACCTAGACAGGCGTGGGTCGAGAGTGATTGTTAATAATTTTCCGAATGTCTTTTCTAGTTTGTTCATGAAACACACGATCGACATTTTGTAACTTTTAAACCATTACTAAGAATTGAAATCTAAGGATATCGTCGAACTCACCCTGCCGATATTCGCTAAAAGAGACCTTCACCTTGACTTCAGTGGGTCGAGGGTGGAAGTCAGTATTTTAGATTTTCATGGGAGAGTTAAAAAAATAAAAATAAAATAAAATAACAAATTTTATTTTTTTTAAAACTCCCATTTGATGTCTAGTCGTGGGGACCACCCGATGTAAAAACCCCCCAATTTAAATTTCAAGGTGAGGACCACCCGACCCTTGATCTCAAGCATTAATGGGAGAAAACTCTTGGTTTTCCTCCCATTGATGTGCCAAATAAATTATTTTATTTAATAAACTTATTTAAAAATTCACCTTTTGGTTAATGGATTGTTGGAAAAAATTAAATCTATGTAGAACTTGGAATGAGATTCTTCAACGAAGAACATCAAATATAATTAAGAGAGACTTTTGGAATCGAAGAATGAGGAACCGACTTGGAGTGTCTTGTGGGAGCGACGAACGCCGACGACCTCATCAACTACTCTGCCTTCTGCCCCGTGTTGTCTCCAAGAAATGAGGTAGGGGTTTTTATATATGATTGAATTTGTTTTATTGATTCTTCAAATCCTAATATAATGATGACGATGGCCAAACGAACATGTCCATTATCGTAAACATAAACCATGATCCTATTTCTTTTTGTTCATCATGCGTTCTTCATGCGTTCTTCAGCACCTAATATTTATTGTCACTAGAAACACACCGTTTTGCGGAGAGCGATGTATGGATGAAAATCCCTCGATGCAAGGATCATAGATTTGCTATCGTTTGATTTTTCAGGATTGGAACGAAGCTCAATGGATTGCGGAAGGAGGAAACCAATTATTTTTTGGTGTTCGAAACATAATATTCTGTTCAGCGTGACTTATGGATGCAATCCCTCGACCCGAGGATCGAGAATATGTGATCATTATATTTTCCAGGTTTATAACGAAGATGCGGTGACCCACGAATGGTGTGATGTGGCGGTGTGATTTCTATTGTGTGTTCAGGGTGCGGATCTAGGCGAGGTAGATGATGTGACATGTGGCAGCATAGGACAGCTAGGAGGCATTGTCTAGGCGGTACGACAGTCTGGAGGCATCGTGGCTCGGGTAGCCGGGGGTGGTCGAGATGGTCTGGGTGTGTGGAAGAAGGATAGTTTTGTATGAAGAAGGGGGGATTGGAGAGAAAAAAAACTAAAATACAATAATGATTTAATAATTAAAAAGAAAATATGAAATTGATGTGTTTGTTTCCAGCACACAGCAAGGGGATGGTGTGGATTTATTTATGGAGTTAAGTAGAAGTAATTAAATAAGTAATTAATAATAATAACAATAAAATATTGTTATTATTACTTTTGATGATAGAACACCTTTTTGTCCACAACTTCTCTGTGCGGCCTCAGTTTGATGAACCATTTGCGGCATTGCGAACCTAACTTTGAGATAGACATTCTGAGTCCAATATTGGATGTCTTATTCGGGTTTTCCGATTGGGTACCTGAAACACTCGTGAATTAATAGATTTAAAATTATTATTGTTTCTTCGACCCGCCATAAATCCTATGTCTGACGTCTGATTGATTTTCCGTCAGTGGCGATGTGATCCTGTCATTAATACGGTCGATTCAATTTTAATGTTGGATACTAAATTCTGGTTAGTTGCTCTGGTCCACGAAACAAACAATAATAATAATAATAATAATATTTTTACCGGATCTTGTATCTGACATATCTCCCTCATACAGTGCCAGAATGATGAACCGTCTGTGACAATGCAACCCTGAAATTAAGATGGATATTTTAAGAAAATTATTGGATATTTAAATCGAGGTTGAGGAGTGATCCCCATGAGGCCCGGTACGCACGTGTTGCAGTGAAATGCAACTTTTTCATCGTGTATCCTTTTTTGACAAATGGGTAGTCCATCTCATGTGTTTTTCCATGTGAATCATAAAGGGGTGACACTATTTGGTTATCCGGTTCCATTTGAAGTATGGTAGGGTTGGATCGAACATGAATCCAACCGGGCCCTCGGCATAGAAATTCCTATACCTTACATACCGAGTACCTATTTGATGAACCACCAATAGAAATGGAATCCTTGGAGCAAGAAGGTCGCATTGGTATACCCCACTTGAGATTTGGATAACATAGGGAAATAGTTGGGTTCGATCGAGCACAAATCCAACCAGGCCCCCGAGACTAAAAGGCTAATAACTCACAGACCAGGTGTCTGATTGATGTTCCTTCTATTGCGTTGATAACTATATGATGTGGCGGTCTTTTGTGATTCTTATTCAGGGGACATCGTGGTAGTTGGAGAATCAAATAGTGACTTGGGGAGAAGACTCTCTCGGAGAGGAGAAAGCCTAGAGTGGAAACCCAGTAGCTGGATGTGATAAGGAGAGGGCTTTCCTAGAAATCCGGTGTGGTCTATATCCTAGAGATCATGTGTGGGTCAGCTCCAATGATCATGGGTGGGTCCGCTCCAAGCGATCCTGTGTGGGTCAGCTCCTAGCGATCTTTGGTGGGTCAGCTCCAGCGATCTTGTGTGGGTGAGCTCCTAGTGTTCCTGTGTGTGTCAGCTCTTAACGATCCTGTGTGGGGCATCTCCAGCGATCCTTTGTGGGTCAGCTCCTAGAGAACATGTGTGGGTCAGCTCCAAGTTATCTTGTGTGGGTCAACTCCAATGACCCTATGTGGGTCATCTCCTAGTGATCCTATGTGGGTCAGCGCCTAGCGATCTGGTCTGGGTCAGCTCATAGGGATCCTAAATGTGTCATCTCGTAGCAATCCTGTATGGGTCAGCTCCAAGAAATCCTATGTGGGTCAGTTCCAGTGATCATGTGTGGGTCTTCTCCTAGAGATCCTGTGTGGGTTAGCTCCTAGTGATCATGTGTGGATCAGCTCCAGTGATCCTGTGTGGGTCAGCTCCTAGCGATTCTGGGTAGGTCAGCAGCAGGTCCTCTTAAAGGAATAAGATGATTTAGTATTTGTTACTAATAATATCTACTACCATACCTAAATATATACTTGGTGTGGGGTGAGTCAGTACCTCTATGTTTTCCTCATGATTGAGATGGATTACTTGAAAACTCAGGTATATGTATGGGCACATACCTAAGTAGGGTTATCTATTGATATCTTACCTTGCGGTTTACCCATGGGGTATTTTGTGAGACCTTTAGGGTCCCAGGGTCCCTACTGAGTATTTTTATACTCACTGCTATATGGGCTATGCCCGCACCTTGTTGTGTTGGATGCAGACGATGAAAAACGCTGACTAAGGATGACGGTACCAGGACTGGTGGTAACTGCATGGGCTATGCCCACACCATGTTGTATTTTGGCCCCTTTTTCTTATTGTACTCACTCTTTTTACAATTCAGTTTACTTGAGTTTGTATCTTTCTAGGTTCTTGGTTGTGTGTTTATAGGCTATAAAGGTAATTCTCTCATAGTTCTAGGGAATTATTCCTTTAGTGATAGTCTCCAACCCCTAGCTGAAGGATGGTGGGCCTGGGTTAGTCACTGTACGGGTTCTTGGGGACAAGTCTTGACAGATTGGTATAAGAGGAATCGGTTCAACTGTAGAACGTAAAAATCATATCTTTTTAAGGAAAATAGTTTTCTGTATAGTGAGTGTGGTTATCAGTTTAGGGAATCCAATGTTGGTGTGGCGGACAACGTATCTATAAACCAGGACCCTGACTTCTGATTTATGAATCAGTGCACGAAAACCCTGATTGCGTGTGTGTTTTGAAAATTTTTCTTGTGTTTTCGTTGTGTTATCTCACTGGGTATAACATAATGACCATGGCACACCTATTCTTTATTAGTATTCCACTGCGTAGACTACCAGCTTATATTCCTGAGAGATTACACGATGACGGCCCACTGAGTGACGAGGTTCTAGTACAGGTCCCTCTCACTATGATGGCACCTTCAGGTGGTGTACCAGTAGCACCACCACCCATTGGGAAATAGTTACCACCACCCACACTGGATGACAATGCATGATTACTGAGATCATTGCACAAGTTCCAGCAGGAGTGTCCTCCATGGTTTTGAGGTGAGATAGATTCCCACACGACTGAGGGCTGGCTGGAGGCGGTTGCTAGAGTTTTCCACCTAGTTGCGACACCAGTAGAGAATATGGTAATCTTAGCTACTTGAATTTTTCAGTGAGTGACCATGAGGATGGTCCGCATAGTGATGAGTCTTCGGTACATGGACCATTACCCTAGATAATACCTTCGATTAGTGTGTCAGCTATATCACTACTCATTGGCCAGCAGTTACAACTATTGATACCGGTAGAGGACATATATAGGATTAGTGACTTATGCGTGATTCAACATCAGATACCCCTCAGGTTTTGAGGCAAGCCGAACTCACATGTGGATGAGGACTATCTTGACGAGGTGGTTGAGAGTTCTCTAGATATTCTATAGCTTTGGTAGGATGACATTTCGGTAGAAGAGTATTCATATGGGCGTACCGATCATCCCTGATACTCGATGAATACACTACGATCAATGCTTCAGAGCTCATACCTTTGAGAAAAGTGTCTTTAGGGACATTCAAGCTAGAATTATTCCCTTATGAATTCTTACTTATGTTAGGGTTCTAGAGAGAACCAATGTGGTTGAATATTCTTTGGCTAAGCGGATAAAGCCAGTGAATGTTAGTAGTGGGAAAGAAGGAAATTGGCACTAGTCTTATAGACTTGGGTGTGTAAAATGTTTCAGGATGAGGAAGTGTTAAGGACATATGAGTCTGCAGGGATGCAAACATAGAAGTAGGGTTTGGAGAGCAGCATGATGTGGTGTACATTCAGACATGTTTCAACCACGCCCTTATGTGGTTCCCACCAGGATCAATGAGTTAGAGGACAGAAGAAGGGAGTAGCTGCATGCGGTCATGGAGTGTGACCCAAGTGCTCTATGAATGATTCTAGGTGCGGTCTATGTCTACTACTAGCTGCCGTATTAATATACATAGGAACCAATCATTCCTTCCTTCCTTGAATCATGTACATGACCTAGAGTTTTCGGTTAAACTGTTGACTTGACCCTCACGCCTCGAGAAACCTTTGGAAGAAGACTCGATAATCACACTTACACCGATGGTGTGATCTAATCTTTGAGGTGATATTTTCAGTTGGAACCACTTGGTGGAAGTGTCGAGGCCTTACGACATTAGTTTGGGTATGACTGGACATACAAAATTCATACTCAAATTTACTGTATTAGGAAAAATGTGTGTTGTTTATCTACAATGATGGGAAGAGGTTTTACTTAGTTGGTGAAAAAGGAAACCCAGGAAGCACAGGATAAAATCCTACATAGGAGGTTGCGGCTGATCACTCATAAGTCGGCCAGCCTCACCCTCATGGCAGCATAAGTTTTGAGTTTTCAGTTCCCAACATGAGTGGATAGAGTTCCTCCAAAGACTATGACTTTTAGATAGTCTATACTCCGGGGAAGGGGAACATGGTAGCAGACACACTCACCAGGAGGTCTGGCCTCCAGCTACTGAGTGAAGCAATAGAACATAAAGTCGGTATGTAGATATCCTATGTGGATTGAGATGGATCATCTTTTCTTCAGTCTCTTAGAGTCACTCCCCCACTTCTTCAACGAGTCAGTGAGGCGTAGCGTGGGGACACTGACTACAAGGCTCGAATTACACAGATATCCTCAGGGAAGGAACTTGATGGATTTTATGAAGGTGAGGAGCACTCTTTCCTCTTCAAGGGATGTACCGTGGTACTAGTAGCGCTAGAAAATGAGGTGTTAAGGGAGTTCTATATGTCCCCTCTGGTGGTATATCCTGGTGTGGTGAAGATGTACAAGGAACTTCAACATCAGTACTGGTGGCCAGGGATGAAGAAAGTAGTGGCAGATTTTCTATCATGATGCCTCACTTGATAGAAAGTGAAACTTCTCAGAGCTGGAAGAAGTCTAATGCTGATCGGAGGAGGGAGATCTTCTCTTCCTATGGGTCTCACCATGACAAGGTTTGCGAAGATTTGGATGAGGGGGAAAGTTATCACTGAGGTATATCGATCCTTTTCTGATCCTTCGTAGGTTATTCGAGGTGGCATACCGCTTGGCAATTCCAACATAGTTATAGAGGGTGTGCGATGTCTTCCACGTATCCTAGATGAGGGGATACGTGCACCAGCCATCTAACATCATCAACCACATCAAGCTGGACATAGACGATGGGACATCTTTTACAGTGGTTCTAGTGGAGATTAAGGATCTAAAGGAGAGAGTCCTTCATGGGTGATCAATATCTTTGGTGCATGTACACTGGCAACATAAGACTCTCCAAGAGAGCACATGGGAGCAAGAGCCTCAGATTCATGCTCAGTATCCTCTTTTGGATAGTTTTTCCATTATTTTGGCTTTCGAGGAAGGAAAGACCTATGGTGGGCATAATTTAATGTCCCAGAAATTTTGTATATAATTTTTTAATTATATAGAATTATTATGAGACCATGAAATCATACGGTGCGTGATTCCGAGGCTCGATGCTCCCAAAATGATCCGTCAATGTTTTGTTATGCTTTAATTAATGCGTGTAGGTAGTTTTTCTGGAAAAGTAGAATAACTCTTAAACGGTAATTCAGATCCAAAATCTGAGGGCAACATTGCGTTTAGAATGGCGGGTTTACCCTAGGTACGACTTAAGTTTGGTCAACACAAGCCTCCTGTCAGAAAACCCAAAAATGGCATAATCATAAATAAAATAATTAAATAAATTATTTTATTTTTCAAATGCTTATAACTCACAAACGGTAGCTCACATTGAAAATCCAAGACTACCGCTAAACTCATGAGTGAATGGTTTATTTAATAAGATACTAAAATTGGCCATCATGGGCCACCATTGAAAGTTAGTTTTTAACCGTAAATAAAATAATTAAGTGACAATTATTTTAATGTGAAATCCAGAACGTTTAGAAGGTTACTCAGATTGGAAATATGAGAGTCCCAATGGGTCTGTTGGGGCGTGTTTCACTTGGGTAGATCCTAGCCTTGACTGGTGCAGGTCGATAGTGATTGTTAATAATTTTTCGAATTTTTTTCGGGTATGCTCCCAAAACGTGCAAGAGATATTTTGTAACTTTTGAATCGTTACTTGGATTTTAAATATGAGGACAGCATTGAACTCATAGTGCCGATATACCCTTAAGGAGACCTTCACCTGGACCGCAGTTGGTCGAGGGTGGAAGTTAGTTTGTTAGATTTTCATGGGAGAGTTAAAAGAATAAAAATAAAATAAAAGAACATCATTTTTTAAAAATCCTCCCATTTGATGTTTAGGGGTGGAAACCACCCAAATTAAAAACCCCAAATTTAAATTCGAAGGTGGGGACCCCCCAACCCTTGAACTCTACCATTATTTGGAGATAACTCTTGGTTTTCCTCCCATTGACATGCCTACTCAATTATTTTATTTGATAAACATTTTTTCACTTCATCTTTTGGTTGAAGGATTGATGGCAAAATGGAATGCTCTGGGGAACTTGGAAGAAGATTATTTAATGAAGAACATCCACTACAATGAAAAGAGACTTCCGGAATCGAAGAACGAGGAATCAACATGGAACGTCTTGCGGGAGTGATGAACACTGACACCCTCTTCAACAACTTCGTCATCTTCCCCACGTTGTCTCCAAGAAACGAGGTAGAGATTTATTTTTATGTTTGAATTTTTTTTGTTGATTCTTCATATCTTAAATTCACGGAGATGATGGGAAAACGAACATGGCCATCATTCCGCACATAAACCATGCTACTCATTCTTTTTATTCATCATGCATTCTTCATGCGTTCTTCAATTCCTAATATTTATTGCTGCTAGAAACATAAAGTTTTTCTGATTTCGATATATGGACCCGAAGCCCTCGACACAGGGATCACAAATATGTGATCATTTAATTTTTCAGGCTTTGAACGAAGCTGCAATGGCTCACAAAATGAGGTGTCCAAATATTTATTCGCATTGGAAATGAAATATTCAGTTGAGAATGACATATAGATGTGGATCCCTTGACTCAAGGATCACGAATTTGCGATCATTATATTTTTCAGGTTTAAAATTAAGATGCGAAGGCCCACAGAAGGTGAGATATAACAGTGTGATTTCTAGTGTGTGTTTAGAGATAGGCTCTGGGTGAGGTAGACGGTGTGATGTGCGACGACGGAGGACGACCGCGAGGCAACGTTTAGGCGGTATAGCAGTCTGGAGGCGTCATGGCTCAGGTAGCCAGAGGTGGTAGTGACTTTCTAGGCATGCGGAAGAAGGAAAATCATGTATAAAGAAGGGGGGATTGGAGAGAAAAAAATAAAATACAATATTGTTAAAATTAAAAAAATAAGAAATTAATGTGTTTGTTTCCAGCACCCAGCAAGGAGCTAGTGTGGATTGATTTATGGTGGTAAGGAGAAGTACTTAAATACGTAATTAATAATAATAATAAAATATTGTTATTTTTTCTTTTGCTGATAAAACACCTTTTTGTCCGCAACTTCTCTGTGCAACCTCGGTTTGATGAACCGTCTGCGAAGTGCGACCATGACTCTGAGATGAACTTTCTGAGTCCAATATTGGATGACTTATTAGGGTTTTCATATTGGGTACCCAGAACGCTCATGAATTAATAGATTTAATATTATTATTAAATCTTTGACCCGTCACAACTCCTATGTGTGACGTTCGATTTACTCACCATCAGTGAAGAGGTTTTCCTATCATTAATATGGTTGATTCAAGTCTAATGTTGGATACTAAATTCTGGTTAGTGTCTCAAGTCCACGAAACACCCAATCACAAAAATAATAATAATATTACGGGATCTTGTATACAACATATGTCCCTCATAAGATGTCGTAATGATAAAATGTATGTGACGATGAAACCCTGAATTTAATACATATGTTTTAAGACCAATTTTAGATATTTTAGTCGAGGTTGAGGTGAAGGCCCCATGAGGCCCAGTTCGCGCGTGTTGCCGTGAAATGTAACTTTTTAACTAGGTATTCATTTTGGAAAAATGGGTAGTCCGTATCATGTGTTTTTTCGACATGAATCATAATGTTGTGACCCGTTTGGTTATCCAGTGTTGTTTTAAGTACGATAGGGTTGGATCGAACATGAATCCAACCGATCCCTCGGTACTAAAATCCATATATCATACAGATGCGGTGCCTATTTGACAAACTGACTGTGGTGATGGAAATGTTGGAATGAGATGGTCCCTTTAGTATAACCCACTGGAGATTTGGATAACGTTTGGAAATGGTCGGGTTGGATCGGGCACAAATCCAACCATGTCACCGAGACTAAAAGGATGATAACACACAGACCGGGAATCCGATTGATCTTCCTTCTATTGGGTTGATACACTTATTATGTGTAGGTACATTGAGATACTTATTTAGGGGACATCACGGTAGTTAGATAATTGAACAGTGTATTGGGGAGCATACTCTCCCGGAGACAAGAAAGCCTAGTGCGGAAACCCAGTAGCTGGCTGTGATAAGAATATTTCTCTCCTAGTGATCATGTCTGGGTCAGCCCTTTGCGATCCTATGTATGTCAACTCCAACGATCATGTGTGGGTCAGCTCTAGCGATCATGTGTGGGTCAGATCCTTGCGATCTTACGTGGGTCAGATCTTAGCGATCCTGTGTAGGTCATATCCAATGATCTTTTGTGTGTCAGATCTCATCGATCCTATGTGGGTTAGCTCTTAGCAGTCATGTGTGGGTCAACTCCCGCGATCCTGTGTGGGTCAGCTCCTCGAGATCCTGTGTGGTTCTGCTCCTAGCGATCCTGTGTGGGTCAGATCTAGAGATCCTCTGTGGATAATCTTTTAGAGATCTTGTGTGGGTCAGCTATGAGTGATCCTATGTGGGTCAACTCCCAGTTATCATGTGTGGGTCAGCTCCTAGTGATCCTCTGGGGGTCAGCTCCCAGTGATCCTGTGTTCGCCAGCTCTAGCGATCCTATGTGGGTCAGCTGCTGGTGATCCTATGTGGGTTAGCTCCTAGAAAGCCTATGTGGGTCAACTCTAACAATCCAGTGTGGGTCAGTTCCTAGTGATTATGTGCAGGTCAACAGCAGAGCCACTTAACAGAATAAGATGATTCAATATTTATAACTAATCCCCTCTACTACCATACCTAAAGATATACCTGGTGTGAGTTGAGTCATTACCTCTGTGTTTTCCTCATGATTGAGATATATTACATGAAAACGCATGTATATGTATGGGAATATACCTATGTAGGGTTTTTTATTGATATCTTACCCTGTAGTTTGTCCTTGCTGGATTTTGTGAGACCTTGAGGGTCTCAGGGTCCCTACTGAGAATTGGTATACTCACCATTGCACTGGATATGCCCACACCATCTTGTGTTGGATATAGAAGACATACAATGCTGAATGGGGACGAGGGTACTAGGACTAGAAGGTTATTGGATTTGTACCATAGGGCACACAGTTTGCAGAGGAGATGGGTGGACGTGGGGTACTGAGGATGTGATCTGTACCTACCCTTCTGGTAGGAATCGATGTGGACGATCCAGGAGTTTCTTTTCAACTATCAGTCGTCTTTTACTTTCTAATATTTCTTGTACTTTGCAGTTGGGCTTGTATTCTAGCCCCAATTTCTTATTGTACTCACTATGTTTACTATTTAGTTTTCTTGAGTTCGTATCTTGATGTGTGCTTGGTTGTGTATTTACAGGTTATAAATGCAATGCCTTCCCAGTTTAGGGAATTCTGCCTTTGGTGCTAGTCCCTGTTGAGTCAATAAGGTTTTTCCTTATGACTTTTCCATTCCTTCTTGTTTTGAAAATCACAAACACCTTATCAATAAGGAAAATTTCTTTTATAAGGAAAATCACTTTTATAAGGAAAATAGATTTTATAAGGAAAATCACTTTTATAAGGATAATTTCTTTTATAAGGAAAATCGCTTTTATAAGGAAAATCTCTTTTATAAAGAAAATCACTTTTATAAGGAAAATAGTTTTTATAAGGAAAATATCTTTTATAAGGAAATTCGCTATTATAAGGACAATTTATTTTATAAGGAAAATTATCCTTATCATATTTTCATCCATATATTTCTTAAGTATAATAATTGGATTCATTTCTATATTCTCGGAATCGTTTAAAACATTGATATGGAGCATTCTGTTTTAGGATCCGAATTCTGGATGAGAACTGTAATGATGTTACACTCCGAATTCTGGATACGAACTCTAATAAAGTTCCACTTTGAATTATGGATACGAACTCTCATGAAGATAGACACTGAATTCTAATGAAGAATTCTGATTACGAATTCCCATTATGAATTCTGATTACAAATTCTCATTACGAATTCTTATTCTGAATTCTCATTCCGAATTCACGTATTAAACAGAATATGATCATCTTGGCTTTATACACTCTGAACTTATTTAGACTCCGAATATTACATTTATTTATACTCTGAACTTTCATTTTGCTTACACTTTTATATGTTGTCTACTCTTTGACATTTTGTTTACACTTCGAACCTTCACTCCGAACTTTTGAGTAAGACTTAAAACGATGTCATACATTCTGTTACATATGTTTTGTTATAAAACGATGTTTTCTATTCTGTTATAAACTAACTGTTGGTTAAGTTACATGTGTACAGGTCCATCCGATTTTTTAGGAAAATATGACTGTTGGAAAGGAGGCCGACCAAGACTATATATAGGAGCTCATTTGAAAGAGATCAAAATGACTGGACTGGACAAAACTTCTTCGACATAGTTCACACATGCTGTTGAAGTGATTTCTAGAGAGAGGGGATCTTATTAACTCTCAGCATCGTGCAGAAAGTTTGAACTGCTTGTTCAAACATTGCCTTGTGCAGATTTTCTTTGTGCGACTCTGAATATTGGTGATTACATTCGAGGACTTCTGGGGATAGGAAGACAGAGGTGCCGACTACCTTAATGTTCGAGGGCTTCATTGCTGAGGAAGACAGAGGTCCCAACTACCTTGAAGTTGAGGGCTTGCGGGGATAGCAAGACAGAGACTCTGATATTCGTATCGAGGGCTTTCCCTGGTGTGGGTAAGACAGACTTTCTTGAAAGTATAAATCAAGGGACCTTTATCCATGGTTGTTGGATACCCTTCTCTTTGGGTTAAAAGACTTATATCTTGTTACTTTTTGTATTCCTACTTGTTTGTTTCTGTTGTATATTTTATTGTAAGGAAAGTATAACTTTATTATACTTCCTTACTTGTACATTGGTAAATTTAGATTCTATACACATTATGTTAGAATCTCATATTGTAATCTTTAGTTAAGTTTCAATTTCCGGATCCTTATTTCAAGAACCTACTTTCGGCATCTCTTTCTAGTTTTAAGCAAGTACATAGAACTTGAAGTTTATAACTTAATTCATTATTCCAATTTCTAAATTCGTGTTAGAGGTGTTGTGAATTTTCATAGTTTCTTAGTTTAACTTTGTTAAATTCAGCTCTTTCCTTTGTTTAAGGAAATTTTTAAAGTGTACAATTAACCCCCCCCTCTTGTATATTGTGCATCTACATCATTATTTCGATCCTACAATTGGTATCAGAGAAGGTTTCTGAAATACTTATACTCACACATAAGTTTTTCTCCATACTTGCATTAGAAAGAACATTCTCATTCTGAACTTTGTCATTCCGAACTTTGTCATTCCGAACATTGTTATTCCGAACTTTTTCTTTCCGAACTTTATATACTAACAAGTTTGTGTGCCGAAGGTTATTTTAAGTTTGGCAGGAGTCAATGTTGGTTCCATTGATAATATAAATCCTACAAGACCATAGATCTTTGATGGCAATGACTATGAGTACTAGAGAGATCAATGATGACTTTTGTTATCAATACAGGAGTGGAAAACATTGTTATGCTTATTGGTGATTATAAAATTCCTGATAAGGAAGTTAGAACTTTCACTAACCAGGAAAAGAAAGAGTATCAACTCAATTATAAGGTACGCAATACTTTACTAGTTTCAATGACCAGAAATATATAAAGCCAGATTTCTTCTTGTGAAGCAGTTAATAGTATCTGGAAGAAGTTAGAGGTAACACACTTTGGAACTTCTAAAGTGATTGAAACTAGGAGAGATATTCTTAGAGCTGAATACCATGGCTTCAATTTTCCGTATGGTGAACCAATCTGTAAAGTTCAACGGAGATTTATGACTATAGTCAACAGTTTACAGTCTATGGGAGAGAAAGGTTTAGATGATGAAGCACTTATGGATAAGATAATAGATATCATTCCCAATGAGTGCGAATCAAAAAGAACAACTATTGATGAGAATAGGAAGGTCACTCAAATTTCTTTTGATGAGCTATTTGAAACTCTTCTTCAACATGAGACAAGAATGAAGAGAGATGCTGACAAAATCAAGAAAAAGAATGGAAGTGGTAATGTTTCTTTTAGAACAACATCAAATCAGATGAAAGATAAGACTCCAGAGAGAGTAACCAGATCCATGTCTTTGAAAGTTATTTTCCAATCCGAATCTAGTGATAGTGGAGTCCCTGAAAATGAGTTAGAAATTTTTTCCCGAAGGATGAACAAGATAGTGGGCCAAAGAAGTCTCCAATCCAAGTATATGAAAAAGGAAAGGATATATAGGAAAGATGGAGAAGTTACGTGTAATGAATGCAAGAGAGATGGACATATTAGACCAGATTTCCCTTTGCTCAAAAAGAAAGAAAGGAAAGAAAGGCATTCAGACAGGAACAGAAAGAAGTATTATTAAGCCAAAACTAAGAATGTTTTGAATGCTAGTGATACCTGGAGTGCTAGTGGTGGTGACTCTTCAGATGAATCTTCTGGTTATGAATCTTCAGGATAGAAGAATCATGGTCTTATAGCCAGAATACCTATTGACAATTATTGCTTTATAGCTAAGGTATGAAATGCTGAATCATTGACAAATGTTTCTTTAAATTCTAATGATCAAGATTATTATAACTCTTTTGATGAATAATCCTCTTCTGATGAAGATAATACTTTACCTACTTATGAATAAGTTTCTAGGTTTTCTGAATTTCTTGAGATTGAGAACCTTAAACTCAATAAGAAACTTGATAAGGAAAACTCTAGAAATTCTATTCTTACAAAATATATATGAGATCTTTTTAAATATCTTGATAGGAAAAATTATGATTTTGAAAGTATTTCAAAAAATCACGAGGAAGTAAATTCTGAAAAGAACAAACATTCTAAATAATTAGAAAAATTAATTTCTAAGAAAAGTGTTTTCGAGCCTAGATCTAGTTCTAAATCAAGTGATTTTGGAGATAATAACTTGGTTATAAAACTCAAGTCCGAAATCTTTTCTTTAAAGAACTGTTTATCAAACATTACCCATGGTAAAGAAAATTTTGATAAATTTTTTTCTCAAAGATGACCTTTAAGAAATAAATCCGGATTTGGTTATACCCATGCAAAACCAACATTTAGTAACAATTATTTTGTTCCTCAAAGTGTCCCATTTTTTCCAAAGTGTCAATGTGGTGGTCACAGGGCGAAGAATTGTTCCTTAACAAAACCCAATCTCTAGGATTTCACAAAGACTATTTCTCAAAGAAGATGTGGGTTCCTAAAATTTTGTTTCCTAGAAATCTCAGATCAAAACAAGTTTGGATTCCGAAAGTCTAATTCTCTTATTGATTTTAGGAAATAAAGAGAGTACCAATAGCAACACATGGTACATGGATAGTGGATGTTCCCGGCACATGACTGGTAACAAAAGCTATTTTGAAAAGATTATCAAAATGAGAGGAGGAAAGGTAACATTCAGAGATAATGCTAAGGGAGAAATTGTTGGTATTGGTAATATTGTTCTTCTTGGTAAAACATTGATTTCAAATGTACTTATTGTTAAGGGTTTTAAGCATAACCTCATTAGCATAAGTCAGTTATGTGATGAAGGATACCTTATGAATTTTAGGAATGATATGTGCTTAGTTTACAATTCCAAGGAAGAATTTATTCTCTCAGCCAATAGGAAAGAGAATGTTTACACTTTGAACCTTGAAGACCTCAGGAGCCAAGATTTACCTTTCCTAAGTGCAATGGAAGATCATTCCTGGTTATGGCATAGATGACTATTCCACTGTAACCTTAGGAAATTTGTCAAACTCTCTAAGAAGAAACTAGTTAAGGATCTACAGGAGCTTAGATTTGATTATTCTAAAGTTTGTGATCCTTGTCAATATAGAAAGCGTCATAAATCTAGTTTTATATCAACCTGTGAAGTCTCAAGAACTGATGCATTATAGTTAGTGCACATGGATATTTTTGGTCTAACACAAACTGGAAGTATTTGAGGCAAATACTATGTGTTTGTTCTAGTTGATGATTACACTAGATTTACTTGGGTCTATTTTCTAGCAAGGAAGTCTGAAGCTTT
The DNA here is from genome assembly GCA_963277665.1 of Viscum album. Lineage (NCBI taxonomy): Eukaryota > Viridiplantae > Streptophyta > Magnoliopsida > Santalales > Viscaceae > Viscum > Viscum album. The sequence goes on from OY728125.1 coordinate 1,924,567,763, forward strand.
CTCTTATTTCAAAAGTTTTAGAGCTCATGTTAAAAATGAGAAAAACCTTCCATTGAAAACTATTCATAGTGATCATGGATGAGAATTTATAAATTCATATTTTGAATCTTTTTGTAGTAGAAAAGGTATTACTCACAAGTTTTCAGCACCTAGAACTCATCAACAGAATGGTGTAGTCGAATGAAGAAATAGAATTCTTCAAGAGGTAACTAGAACCATGTTGAGTGAATATTCTATAGCTAGACATTTCTGGGCTGAAGCTATAAGTACTTCTTGCTATATTATAAATCGAGTTTTGATTAGACCTTTTCATAATACAACTCCTTATGAGTTATGTAACGGTAGAAAACCATGACTTTCCTACTTCAAGGTCTTTGGAAGAAAAGTATTCATTCTGAATACTAATGATAACATACATAAATTCACACCAAAATATGATAAAGATATTTTCTTAGGCTACTCCACAACTTCTAAGGAATATAGAGTTTTCAATGAAAATAATTCTACTGTTGAAGTAACAATGCATGTAAAATTTGATGAGTTAGATCCTTTTGTTTTTAAACCATCCCAACCTACATCCTCAGATGTGTTTTCAAAAATTGATTTTCAACATTTAATAGAAGATCCTTCTGATAAGGAAAATGTTCAAGAAGATACTTCTAAAACATTTACCCCAGAAGACTTTCTACCCTATGTTGATGAACATGTTTTACAAAACCCAAATCAGGAGTTTCGTAAGAATCATCCCAGTGATAGTATCATTGGTGATGTAAATCAACCTGTAAGAACTAGATGTTCCTTATGAAATGAAATAGAACATCTTGCATTTCTTTCCCAATTAGAACCAAAAAGCACTGATGAAACTCTAGGTGATGATGATTGGATCAAAAATATGAAAGATGAACTAAATGAATTTGAAAGGAACAAAGTCTAGATCTTGGTTGAAAGACCTAAGGAAACTTCTGTTTTTGGAGTAAAGTGGGTCTTCAGAAACAAATGTGATGAAAATGGAATCATAGTAAAAAATAAAGCTAGACTTGTTGCAAAAGGCTATAATCTGCAAGAAGGAATAGACTATGAAGAAACCTATGCTCCAGTAGCTAGACTTGAATCTATCCATATTCTACTTTCCATTGTAGAATTCTTTAATTTCAAACATTTCCAAATGGATGTGAAATGTGATTTTCTTAACGGTTATGTTCAAGAGGAAGTTTTTGTTGAACAACCTGATGGCTTTGAAGATACAAAACATCCTAATAATGTTTTTAGACTTACCAAAGCATTGTATGGTCTTAAACAAGCCCCACGAGCCTGGTATGATAGAATCATTGGATTTTTGCTTCAAAATAACTATGTTAAGGGAAATTCAGATCCAACACTTTTTATAAAGAAAGATAAGAAAAATGTTTTGGTTGTTCAAATTTATGTTGACGACATCATATTTGGTTCAACTCAGCAATCTTTAACTGATTCTTTTGCAAGTCTAATGAAATCTGAGTTCGAAATGAGTATGATGGGTGAGTTAACTTTTTTCCATGGTTTTCAAATTTCTCAAAAACCAGAAGGAACCTATATATCTCAACGTAAGTATATAAAAGATATTCTCAAAAAGTATGGTTATGACAACACAAAGAGTATAAGTACTCCCATTGGTACCTAAAATTCTTTAAATCTTGATGATGCTGGGAAACCAGTAGATCAAACAAATTTTAGAGGTATGATAGGAAGTTTACTTTACTTAACAGCTAGTCAACCAGACTTAATGTTCTCAGTATGCTTATGTGCAAGATATCAATCCAATCATAAGGAATCTCAGTTAAAGGCAGTAAAAAGAATTTTTCGCTACCTTAAGGGAACCATGTTTCTAGGATTATTTTATACTTCTGGAAATGATTTTGTCCCAAAAAGATTTTCTGATACTGACTTTGGTGGATGTAGAATATATAGAAAAAGTAAATCCGGAACTTGTCATTTTTTAGGAAATTCACTAGTTTCTTGGTCTTGCAAGAAGCTACATTCTGTTGCACTTTACACTGCTGAAGCCGAATATGTAGCAGCTGGAAGCTGTTGTGCTCAAGTACTGGGGATGTAACACACACTCACAGACTATGGCTTGAGTTTTCCTAAAACTCAAATTTTGTGTGATAACACAAGTGACATTGCCCTAAGCAAGAACCATGCACATCACTCTCATGCAAAATACATAGATATTAGGCAGCACTTTCTTAGGGATCACACACAAAAATGAGATATTATTAATCAGTTTATCGGAACACAAGATCAACTTGCTGATATTTTCACAAAATCTTTACCCTCTGATAGATTTGAATATATTAAACAAAAGTTAGGAATGATAACTATAAGGTAATCATTCTTCATTATCTTCTTATTGAACAATTATCCTAACAGTAATAAACTCTTTTTCATATGGGGAGTACATTTGATTGTTAGAGTAACTATTTTTTTAAGTTAGTTTTTCAAACTTTTCGGAACTAAAATTTCCAGAATGGGAGTATCCAGAACTGAAATTTTCCAGATTGGATATTTTCGTATAGAAAAATTTTGGAATGGAAATTTTCATATTAAACACTTTAGGAATAGAATACTTTATATTGGTGTTTCTATAACGAGATTTTCGTACCGAGACATTCATAATGAGCTTTTCGTATTCAAAATTTTTAATAAAAATGATGAAATTCTTATAATGAATTTTCATTTTTATTATTCCATTCGTATTGGGTTTTCCGTACTGAGTTTGTTTTTTTTAGTGAGTTTTGTGAACTATGTCTTTTTGGAATAATGTTTTTTATTCACTTTTTTAAGAAGAATTTTACCCATTACAAATAATATTCCTAAGCTAATCTGAAAGGTATGACTTCCTTACTCAAGTTTTCGTAATCATACATTACCAGCTGGTATTTTCATATGTTTTGTTTTTGGATTATAGTTTTCTTAAATATTTATTTTAATAAAAACCTTAGAAATATAAGATTTAAGTTTTCTTCAGAGTTGGATTTCAACCGTCAGATCTAATCTCAGTTTTTTTACAACCGTTCGATCAACCGAGGAAGATGACCCTTTATATCGTTGCCTATATAAAGGGAACCCCAAGTGGTCGTCCCACATCTGTTTTTCAAGCTCCAGCATCCCGAAACTCTGCCTCTCCATTTTAAGTCTGTTCCGATCTTCAACAATCTCTGTTATGAACTTCTCAGAAGTCTTCAGATCCGAATGTTTGTGGAAGAAGTTTCTCAAGACATGTCTTCCTCTAAGACGATTTCCACGTGGTTAGTATATAGAGAATGGTTGGTTCATACTGATTTATTCAACAAGTATGATTCTCTTATATCCAAGAAAATAAAGCTTAACAGTTGGGAATATGTTGTTGTCTCTATGCCTAGGAATCAAGATGAAGTATATTCGGATTTTCTTGTTGAGTTCTATGAGTAAGTTTCCTTCTTTAAGGAAAATGATAGGGAGAAATTTTCGTTTAAGTATTATAACAAGACATATAAGATTTCTTATGTCAAGGCAGCTAGCTTGGTAAGGATGACCTATGAAGGAGAAGCCGAGTTCATCTCTCGTGTTTTACCAGATTTTAAAGGAAGCTTCAACTAGGAAAAGGCATTGGAGACTCTGGGACTAGCAGATGACAAGGCTCTGAAGATTGCTTCTCTGTCTACGAATTTCCGGATTCTAGAGTTAGGGTACAATACATTATCGTATCGAGAAAGGGTGACAAATAATGTTTTATGAAGAGCGAGATCTATATTCTAGATTTTCTGATAAATCTAAGGATGTTTAACCTGATGAAACACATTCTTGTTAGCATTGAGAATGTTAAGAAAGGGAATCTGAGAGCTCAGATCATAATGTATCAAGCAATCATCTCGAAGTTAACAGTTCGGTGCCTTGAGTCTTTCAAGGAGGCTTACAAGTCTAAGACAAGAGTTTGAAAAATTATTTTGGTGAGTGATGGTACCCTCAAAAGGATGGATGTTGCCTTTGACAAGAAGACTGGTGAGTTCTTTGATCTACCAGTTCTAGAAGAAGCAGTTCCGAATGTTGGTGAACCTGAATCTTCTAAGCCAATGAAGAAGAGAAAGTTGAAAGAAGTTGAAGTTGAAGCAGCGAATCCTAAGTCTAAGGAAGTTCATTCCACACCACCAAAACCAAAGAAGAAGAAATCTTACCCTGATGAGGTAGTTTCTAAGTGGAGAGAAATCAAAGGGAAGAGAGTGCAAGGGGAACCTCAGTTTGGCTTGGATCCTACGGAGGCTATGGCCATGAAGGAAAGGACAACTGCTGAACTAGAAAAATAAGTGAAAGAAAAGAAGCTTAAGAAGAAGATGTCATAAGCTGAGGTTGCTCAGACTTTGTTGAAGTTTAATGAGATGGCTTCCGCAAACATTCCAGTTCCGAGATCATTCTCTATGGAATCTCTACCTGGAAATCTAGGAAGAAACTATGTCACTCCAGAAGAAGCAGTTGCTAAGAATGATGAGGAAGTTGAGTACTTTGAACAAGATGTTGAGGAAGAAGAAGTTGCTGAAGGAAGTGGTGAAACCGGAGATCTATTGAAGCAAGTAGACGATTATAAGGAGACACCTTCAGAACATTTGTCCCTCCGAAATTCAGAAGCTGAGTCCTCTAATTTAGTCACTCCAGGGAAGGATGAGGAGAAACGAGAACAAGAAGTAGATTATCATACAAAGGAAGAACAACTTCTAAATGATATTTATCAAATGAAGAATGTAGTGGATGGTGCTCAAAAAGTTATTGATGATGAAGACAATGTTGTTCAAGTATCTGATAGTGAGCAGAGAACTCCAGAACAAGAATTTATTCCGAAAGTGGACAAGGGAAAGCAACTTGTTGTTGATACCCCGAGCTCAGTGGCCGTAAAGAGAAGGGAAGTTGGTAGTTTTTAAAAGAGAAATGTTGAGAAAATTGAAGAAGAAAAATCTCCAAGAAAAGTCTCGGATTCGGAGTCATCTTCGTTGGGGCATAGCTTTGTTGTTCAGTCATTAAAGAAGTTGGTGGGTTCTATTCCGACCTTCTCAAGTATTGATTCAAGATGCCAGATACTCCAAAATACTATGAATCAGAAAAAAGACTATGTATCCATGGTTATGGACAAATGTGTTGAGATAGAGGCTCAGTTCAAAACTTTTATTGTCAGCTATGAAGCCCACAAAATGTCTTGTAAGAAATTGAGAAGTTGGTCGAAGAAAACCATAGATGAGATGAGGCTCTTGGATGAATTACAAGATAATATTAAAGATGCTTTTGAGACAGAAGACAATAAGATAAATGAGCTTACTTCTTCCTTTGAAGTAAAGTTGACAGCTGAGAAGAATTTCCAGATTCAAGAAGATAGAGATCTGATTGGGAAACTGAATTCTGTTGCTCAATCTGGAGGAATGAAAGGGATCTTCAGAATGAGTTTGAAGAGAAGTTTTTAAAGAAAGAACAAGTTTTGAAAGATCAGGAAGAAAAGCTTTAAGCCCGGGAAGAAAAGATTGAAGCTCAAAGTGCAAGAATAGTTGTGTTAGAGAAGAAAGCCGAAGAAGACCATAAATACTTGGAGAAGATAAAGACTATTCTTAAGGGTCTCATGTAAAAAGAAAAAGATCCAAAATAGAAAAATCCAATATTTTTGTTGTATCTTAGCTTCTTTGTTTTTCAAACTGAATGAATGTTTTGCTTGCTCGTTTCTTTTTTTTCTACTAATCTTTCAGGTACATTGTTAAATTTTCCATTCCATCGAATACTTTTTGAAAATCACAATGGGGGAGAAGAAACAAGAATCCTAATAAAAAGGAAAAAAAACCTTAATGAAGGGTGATAATGAAAATAACTCTAATAGAGTTTATCTAAGGCGGAGTTTTTCATTAAACAATGCATTCTTATTCTTAAAGAAATACCATTCCGGTAATCTAGAATACGATCCTTAGTGTTTCAAATACTGAGGAGGAGTTAGTCGTATTCATCAACATCCATAAGTAAAGGGAGATAAGCCTGAATGTTTTCGTTTTTTTTCATTTCTTTCTTTTTCATAAGGATGTTTGTGCTTTCCAAAATGGGGGAGATTGTTGAGTCAATAAGGTTTTTCCTTATGACTATTCCATTCCTTCTTGTTTTGAAAATCACAAACACCTTATCTATAAGGAAAATATCTTTTATAAGGAAAATCACTTTTATTAGGAAAATCGCTTTTATAAAGAAATCGCTTTTATAAGAAAAATTGTTTTTATAAGGAAAATCGCTTTTATAAGGAAAATCACTTTTATAAGGAAAATCGCTTTTATAAGGAAAATTTATTTTATAAGGAAAATCACTTTTATAAGGAAAATCTCTTTTATATGGAAAATTGCTTTTATAAGGAAAATTATCCTTATAATATTTTCATCCATATATTTCTTAAGTATAAGAATTGGACTCATTTCTATATTCTTGGAATCGTTTAAAACATTGATATGGAGTATTCTTTTTTAGGCTCCGAATTCTGGATGAGAACTATAATGAAGTTCCACTCTGAATTCTGGATACGAACTCTAAAAATGTTCCACTCCGAATTCTAGATACAAACTCTCATGAAGATTGACACTGAATTCTAATGACGAATTCTTATTACGAATTCCCATTATGAATTCTGATTACAAATTCTCATTAAGAATTCTTATTCTGAATTCTCATTCCGAATTCACCTATTAAATAGAATCTAATCATCATTGCTTTATACACTCCGAACATATTTAGAATCTGAATATAACTTTTAGTTAGACTCCAAACTTTCATTTTGCTTTCACTTTTATAAGTTGTCTACTCTTTGACATTTTGTTTACACTCCGAACCATCACTCCGAACTTTTGAGTTAGACATAAAACGATGTCGTACATTCTGTTACACTTTTTTTGTTATAAAACAATGTCGTCTATTTTGTTATAAACTAACCGTTGGTTATGATACATGTGTATAGGTCCCTCTGATTTTTAAGGAAAATATGACTGTTGGAAAGGAGGCCGACCAAGCCTATAAATAGGAGCTTATTTGAAAGAGCTCAAAAACACTGGTCTGGACACAACATCTTCGACATTGTTCACACATGTTGTTGAAGTGATTTCTAGAGAGAGAGGCTCTTATTAACTTTCAGCTTCGTGCAGAAAGTTTGAACTACTTGTTCAAACATTGCCTTGTGAAAATTTGCTTCGTGCGACTCTGAATGTTGGAGATTACATTCGAGGACTTCTGGGGATAGGAGGACAGAGGTGCCGACTACCATAAAGTTAGAGGGCTTCCTTGCTAAGGAAGACAGAGGTTCCAACAACCTTAAATATGAGGTCTTGCTGGGATAGAAAGACAGATATTCTGATATTCGTATCAAGGGCTTACCCTGGTGTGGGTAAGACAGACTTCCTTGAAAGTATAAATCAAGGGACCTTTATCCAAGGTTGTTCGATACCCTTATCTTTGGGTTAAAATACTTATATCTTGTTACTTGTAGTATTTTTACATATTTGTTTCCGCTGCATATTGTATTGTAAGGAAACAATAACTTTCTTATACTTCCTTACTTTTACTTTGGTAAATTTATATTCTATACGCTTTAAGGTAGAATCTCATATGGTAATCATTAGTTAAGTTTCAATTTCCAGATCCATATTTTCGGAACCTACTTTCGGAATCTCTTTATAGTTTTAAGAAAGTACATAAAACATGAAGATGATAACATCGTTCATTATTCCAATTTCTCAATTGGTGTTATAGGTGTTGTTAATTATATTAGTTGCTTAGTTTAACTTTTTTAAATTCATCTCTTTCCTTTGTTTAAGGAAAATTCTAAAGTGTACAATTCACCCCCCTCTTGTATATTGATCATCTATATCATTATTTAGATCATAAAGTCACCATCACCTGGCCTAAGGATGGCGAGCCTGGGGTAGTCACGGCACGGGCCCTGGGGGACGGGTCATGGAATTTTTTTGAGAAGTTTTATTTTTTGTACAATAGTGAAGAATACAGGATTTTAATGGAAAACTGTCTTTTCACATAAATTATTTACAAAGAGAAATTATATTTTAAATTGGTATTGATGTAATATTAGTTCAATTTTATATAAATAATCCAATTTGAGTTCACTGTAAAAAAGTTTATATTAAATTTACATATATAAACATAGTATTATTAATATATTTTTATGTTAAAAACACGCTTTCTCATCATGTTTGTGGGATTAATTTTAAATTAAATTATTCCACTTGTATGAGTTGAATTTGGAAAAATATATTTATTATTTTTAATCATCATAATTTTTATTAAATAATAATTTCAACAATATTTTTTACCAAAGTTATTAGTAAAGACAATAAAATTTAACTGCATCGACTAAGGAAAAAAACAATTTAACATAGTGGTTAAACAAAGAATATATGGGGTAATAATGACCCAAAAAATTACCAAAACCAACTAAATATAAATATTTATAACTTTATTAAATTAGGATCAATTGTTATAAGTTTTTTGGAAACCCATTCTTAATCATGGCCCATATAATATGATAAATAATGAAAAATAAAAAAATGTGCCTTTCTTCCTTTTAAATATTATAATGATTTGGAGATAGGGGAAAAACTACATACGTTGTATTATAAATATTATTTTGGAATATAATTAATTTATTGGTATTATAATAACTTATATTTAATTTTTATACATGATATAATTAAATTAAATTCTTATGAAACACGAACACATGGATTATTTAGTTAATAATAAAATAAAATAGAGGACACTAAAAACATTAAAACAGAAGTAAATAGAGTGAATTATTCTGGTAATCTTTTTTATAATATATAACAATAACAATATTTAAATTTAATATATTTTAATTACATTGTTGTGTTTATATTTATTAAATTCATACTAAAAAACTAATGTCAAAATTGACATTAATTTTATTTTATAATTAATATTAATTTATTTAGTGATTTTAAATTACTAAAAAATAATAACTTCTAATATGTGATTTTTAAACGTTAATAAATATATAATATTTTAAATTAATGGACAAATTATAATTTTATGATGAATATATTTACCCATAAATATAAAACCTTTGTTATCATAGTAAGGCTTATAGAAAAAAAATTTACACGTTACATGTGCTTCTATTAAAATTAATTTACCTCACACATGGGTTTATTATTTTATAAATTAAATAAAATCTTTAAAATAATTTGTTCGAAATTATATATTATTAATCACTATATATGTTTCACACTGGATAACATACATGGGTAAGATAACTAGTTACCATGGTTAAACAATAAAGGTTAAAATTGAGTTAAACAAATGAATTTAGAGAAAAATGTTAAAATGATTTAATTTTTTTGTGGTTTAAATTTATAACAACTATAATTTCCATAAAATACATTATTTTTAAATTTTTTTAATAACATTAGGTAAGAAAGGCATACAAATAGTGAATAATTTTGAGTATTTACAAGAATGTCACTCCTCAACTAAAGAAGGGAATTCACTCTCCCCAATTCTCTACACCTATAAAGCATTTATTTCACACCCAAACCCATCAAAAATAACTCCAACACATCCATCCTAAAATAATATTATCCTTAGTCATATAATAAATCAATACTTTCATGTTTTTAGTGGAAACCTAAGAGGATACCCAAAGAAGACGTAATGCTCTTCTAAAAGAGATTTCATTTTATTTCCTTATACACCTCATTAAATTCCTTTTTAATAATTATTATATGATAATATAATAATATTTAAAATAATAGGATGTTATTATGTTAATGTAATAACCCAAAATCACACATAATTCCATCAATTCAGTCACTAAATCATCATTCCTGTGTATGACACACTACCGCCTCACGAACTAATATATTTTATTTTTCCATTACCACCATTCATGGTTTGGAATAATGATGGAAATAATATATATATAAATATATAGATAGGGTATTTATGATTTATATTATGTTATTTTTATTCCTTAATTATTATATAACACATACCTTCATACTTTCAATTTGTGGGAATATGATAACGTTGTTTTTGTGTATAGAAGAGTACCGTCTCGTGAATTGATGTGATTCATTAACACATTACAAAGAATGAATTAAGGATAGGTTTAATAAAAATATTTGATATATATGGAATAAAAATTATACAAGAATTATAATATATATATATATATATCATTTACTTCTCCTTCATTCAAATGACCTAAAAATGGAAACAACGTTCATGCATTCATACGACCTTCCATCTCTATGAATGGTTTATTCCAATTCCTATCACTCAATTTTATTGAATAATATAAATACATATATACTAAATATATATGATATTTATATCATGGTTTAAATACTATGTATTATTAAAAAAAATATTTAATTAGTCGTAAAAAAATTAAAAGTTCAAAACAAATATGAAAAAAGTGGTTATTACCTAAAATGTAACATTGATATGGAATTGTAAATATATAAGTAAAAAAAGTTTATAAAAAATAATATATGATATTTTAAAATATTTATATTACTATCTATTAAGTTTATAACATGTTTAAATCTACTATAAAAGAGGATAATTCTTGTTTGACTAAATAACAACTTGAGGTAAGGTATTTTCTTATCTCACTTTTTTTATCTATGATACATAGAATATTCACCACATTACAGTGTTGTACAGAATATTTAATGAACCTATATGTATTTTATAATTCTTATAATTTAATTTATGTGGATTTACATATCCATTTTATGATCTATATTTCATGGGTTTTATTGTTTCAACATTACCAAGAGATATGTGATTTTTGAATCAGTTTTACATATTTGATACATTTTTTACTTTATAGACCTATCTTATTTTATATGGAGTATAGATTTCCCATTTATATGTTATATAATAAATCTCATTATTTGAAATTATATTCTATGTTTCATTTAATGTTATTCTATTATAGGGATTATAATTCATTGTTATAAAAGTTGTAAGAGTAATTTTTTACAATCTCACCATTTATCGATATTGTGTATGATTATGTCTATGATGATGTAATATTATAATTATCAAGAATTATCTCTTCATATAATTATTAATTTTAATTACATGTAATTGTAAAATTATTTACAGTTCCTGTTACATAAAATGTTTGATAAGATTCTTTCAAGAAAAAAAAACTTTATTTTTCTCTTTAGTAAATAACATGTGTCCTTTAAATACATTGTTTTCTAAAAATTATTTAAAAGTATTTATAAAATAACATTTTCAAAATAAATTATTTTAAAAAAATTATGTTTTAAAATTTTTTTTCAATGATTTCAAAATATTAATTTATTTGCTTTCAAGGTTATTTTAAAATATTATTTTAAAAAAGTTTTATCGTTTCAAAGAATATTTTAAAAATAAAAACAGTATTTTCCTCAAAATTTATTAAATGATAGTTTATTGTTATTAAAATCCATAAATTTCAAAAAAACATTTTTTTTGAGTATTATCAAGTTGGGATATTTTTTGTTGATACCATCATCATTATTTCTATGGATAAATAAATTTTTTTTCAAATAGATTTTTGGGGAACCCAGTTATTTTCCATTGATCAATTTATAATTAAAAGATATTGATATATAAACCCATTATTATCCCTGCGTTTATCATGTTTTTGGGGAGATTTATAATTAAATTATTTTATTCATGATATGTTAGTTGACCATTATATTAAACGGATGATCCTGATACAACTTATAGGAAGGATTGGTCCCTATTATATCTCATGAGTTATCCTGATACAACATATATGAAGGGTTGATTCCAATTATAGCTCTTAAAAAAGAGGCTTTCATGATAAAGCATGTATGAATAGATGAACCCATTATAGATCATGGGTGAGCATGATATATATTATATGAAGGGTGATCCCGATTATAGATCTCAAATTCATTAGGTAATGATTATCTTTGATTTAGACTGTATGGTTATTCCACATAATTTTTTTGAATGGGTTCTATGAAAATGATGTTCCACATTACTGAAAATAGATTTAATTTATTATTATACACTTATAATGTTTCTCATTATTTATATTTATATCACATGACTAATGATTATTAATTCTAATGACTATTTACTTTTCTATGTTTTACTATTTGATGATCTAGGTATGGATGTGTATGATTTCATTAAATATTCACTCATTCACTCTGATTATGTCTTCATACCCATATAGACTTATTATACTCATTTATGACATAAACTTGTGAATTATTATTTTTACCATTAAAGATAATTTCATATCAACATTATTATGCTTCCTTTTCCCTAGGTTTTAAAATATGATATTGAATGAGTTATTTCTAGAAGAGATATCATATTGATGATGTTGTTGTACTTATGTGAAAAATAAAAGCTTTGTTAAGTGGGTAAAATTATCATTTAGAGTCATGTGAATTTTTTATAAAGGAGTTTTTACTAATAATATATTAATATAAACCTAAAAGGTCTTAAATAATGTATGTGATCCAGTTTCTTCATCTTATGTTAAAAGGATTGGATGGAAAAAATGGGACATAATTAATGACATCAATGATAGATATACATAGTTTACTATATCATCACATGATCTTGGAGTGGGAGTCATAGGAAATTATAGTAATGGTTGGATCATTATACTATCATGGAGAATACATATGATCTCCCCAATATTGAACATAAGATACTTTTAGTTAATTATAAGGATCTGTATTTTTTGAATTATAATGTTAATTTTTTTTGTTCTCTTCCATAAGTATAAATTCATGTAGCCATGCATCAATTTATAAGAACACCCACGTAATATGGATAAAACATCATGTCACTCACTATATGACTAAAAATATTAAAAGTACCATGAAAGAAATGATTTTCTCAAAATAATAGGATATCAAGATTACAAATAAAGATTCAGTGAACCTAATGTTCCATTGGTTTATATTTATTACAAATGCTATGAGCTATATTGGTTAATTAGTGGAAAAAATTCTCAAGTAAAATTAGTTCTAAGAGATCTAAAAAAACTTTCATTAAAATACAGTGGATATCTATAAGGGTATTAATTTTAAAGAGTATACCATAGATGAACCAATATAATCCTTACTACAATATGAGTTAGAGTTGAAAAATATTTTTAAAATGGATCCTATGAAGAGAAAATTTGTAGAATTTAAGTCAAATATTAATGAAATATATAATAATTATTATCTGATATCAATGAATTTAGAAAATAGATGGATCAATTTAAGGAGAATGTTTTCATGTTTATGAAAATCAAAGGTGTTAAGATGTAATTCAGAAGAAAGTTTCAAAATGATTACAATAATGGTATTTATAATAACAATGATGATGTTTTAAAATTAACATGTTATGAGTGTGGGAAGAAAGGCCACATAATTTATCATCCAATTAAAGTCATAGAAAAAATAATAAAATTAAATATATCTTTTTTGGAGGTTGATACTCCTCAAATAGGCCAGACATAAGAATTGATTCTTGAATTGAATTGGAGATATGGAACCTTTCACTGATGGGTGTACAATGTGAGGTAAATGATTAACATTAAACTTAATCAATTACGCTTGATAATTTTTATCATTATTCTATATATCAAGTTGATAATGAAAGCATTTATGATTCATTTTTTATCACTGATTCTGTGAAGTATAAATTTAAACAACTTCTTAATGAAAATGAATAATTAATAAAGGATGGAGTCAGAATAATTGGATAAAATAATGAAATAAAAATAAAAAATAATATTTTTATTTAATAAAATGATAAACTAAAATTGTACTTTGAAAATTTTAATATATGTATTTCCTATGATGTGGAATTCAATATTTACTTTGATTTTTTGTTGTTAAAACTAAATTTTGAAAATGAAATACTTAAAAAAATTGTATGAGTGAATGATAACGATCATGAAATGGATTTTAATTTTGTTCTAGAGGATTTAACCAAGGTTTAGAATGATTTTAATAATATTAATCAATAAAATAAGATAAAATGAAACAAAGCTTCTAACTCTAACGTGATAGTATATATTGTTTTAGAGACTATTCAAAAGGACAATATCAATGTGGAAAATTAAATTTTAAAAATTAAATAAAATTTATCTATATATTTTGGATAAATAAAAATATGATAAAATGATATTGATGATAAAAACATATTAAAATATAAGTTGTTTTAGTTGTAATAATTTATCAGAAAGTTTGAATAAAAAAACTACTATTAAAATTTCAAAAGGAAGTATTTTTAATGTAACCTTTTTTAAATTATATAATGAAATATAATTATAAAAATGAATGTTCACTGAGGTTTAGAAAATAATTTCGTAATTCCAATTATTTAATTTCTAGAGGTCTAATTTCTAAACAACCCACTAATAAATTTATTAAATCTATTTGGGTTCCAAGATTATTTTTACTAATCTAGTTAAACTCAAGCAATCTTAAGTAACAATTTTTTTTTCTTGATTTTATAATTATAGGAAATATACCTTATATATCCCAAATACTCATGGTTTTTAGAAAGTGTATTATCCAAAATCATGGAATGTGATATTTAAATGTTTATATCCTTTAATTCATGTTATATTGGACTAGTCACATTTAGAACAATTATAAAGGTCATATTAATGGTTTTTGTGAAGTTGGTTTTTCTAAAACTATTATTATTTAAAAAAATTTATTTTTAAATCACTTAAAACACAGTATAATATAAATATAAAATATTTTTGATGATTGATTAAATTTAATTTTTTAAAATGACAAATGTACAGTTTAAAAAATCCATTTTTTTGAGCGAATAGAAAAGAGAGTGTTAGTACTTTTTATTTTTATGATATAATAAAACAAAATGTTAAGTTATTAAATATTTTAGAAGAAGATGAAATTTTGTGGAACAAGAGGCTTGGGAAGGGAAAAAATAAACTATTTCAAAAACCATCAATGTAAAAATAGGTTATATAATTTCTAAAAGTACTGAAAAGTATGTACATTATATGTGATTCATGTTTAATAGGAAAGAAAAAATGTAAATATTTAATTATTTAAATGATACATGATCTTATATTTGATTATAACTATTACATATTGAATTATTTTTTCCTATACAACCTATAAGTTTTGGTTGAAATAATTAAGAAATTTTATTAGTATATTTCTATAGTAGATTGATCTTGATTTATTTCTTATAAAAAAAATGACACTTTAACTAAATTTTATGTCTTATATAAAAATATTCAGAAAACAATAAATACATAAATTATTTCCACCAAAAGTGATAGAAGTGGTGAATGTTTTATTTTATAAATTTATAAATTTTGGTAAAAATTTTATATAAACATGATCTTTCATACCATAGGATATAATATAGAATTTGTGTTGTTGAAAGAATGAATATATCTGTACAAGAAATGGCTCAATCAATGCCTATGTAACATAATATTCATTGACATTTTAGGGAAGAATATATACATACATATTTTAATATTTTAAAAAGATTATTTATTAGATAGTTTTTTTAATAATAACCCTTCTGATATTTTAAATGGGTTTAAACATAAAGATGTATATTTTTGGTTAATTGGTTTCAAAGTCATTAACTTAAATAAATAGGATAATTGTGAAAGATTATTTTTTTAAAAGTGATGTAGAAATATTTTCTCATTATTCCATTATTAGAAAATATTATTGAATTTTCTATAAGGAAAAATTAGTTGTTGAATTTTTTTTATATTTTATGTTTACTAATAATAGAAATAAGAAGAAAAATTATATTTTAAAAAATATAATGATTAATTTAGGGACATGAATTTTAGTGAAGGCATTGAATGAGAAAATGATAATGTGTTAGTCGAGGAGTATAATATCTCTTCTAAAATTGATCATAAATAAAACAAATAACATAAAGATCATACTGTTTAAAAAGTAATTAGAAAAAAATAATCTCTTATTAAAACTGGAAAATCTGTTTTCATTTATTATTTGAATTCTTCTTTTGTTTCTCATTTTGTTCCTATTAGTATTTTTAATGATTTAATTTATTCAAAATCAACAAAATTACATTCACAATGAATTAAATCAATTTATTGAGAATAAAGAGTTCAATTACAAAAGTACAAACAAATAATAATATCTGAATGGATTTTTCATAACATGTTTGGGAAACATAGTTAAAAATAAATTAAGAATAAAGGATAAATGTTATTCCTAAGAATATGGAATATATATTGGATAATTTTTTCTAATATTTCTAGGATATAAGAAATTATAATTTTAGTCTCTTTTAATGTTTTCAAAATGTAAAATTTTTCATATCGATATACACAGTTCATTTTTAAATGGAATATTTTTGAGGAATTCTATGTTAAATAACTCACGTGATATGGATAAGACAACTTAAAAACATGGTTTAAAACATAGTAAATCTTTATATGGTTTTATTAAATCTCCTTGATATTTAAACGAAATAATTACTCAATTTTTCATACAAAATGATTTTATTAAATGTAATTTTGTCCATACCACATTTATAAAAAGAGTTGTGAATGAATTCATTATAATAAAGATTTAGTTTGATGAAATAATATTTGGTAAAATAAAATTATTTACAATGAAATGAATTTTATAAACTAATAAAAACTTAATTTGACATGATATTAATGGAAGAACTAAAAAAATTTCTCAGATTCCAAATTAATCAAAGAAGGATAGTATTATATTAAATAAAGATATGTTTGCTAAAGAGTTTGTTAAATGGATTATCCTTGATTCTAGTACGAATTTGGAAACATTATCGGGTAGTAATTACAAATTCGAAT
Source organism: Viscum album (assembly GCA_963277665.1). Lineage (NCBI taxonomy): Eukaryota > Viridiplantae > Streptophyta > Magnoliopsida > Santalales > Viscaceae > Viscum > Viscum album. The sequence goes on from OY728125.1 coordinate 1,924,584,657, forward strand.
TGGATGAATTTTGAAGAAAATTGATATTAAAATGTATTTATTCACTATTGGTAGTGTAACACCATGAGATTTTATAAATTATTATTTTTGAATTAATATAATATTTTGATATTTTTTATTTCATTTAACATTTAAAAATTTTAATTTTATATTAACGAAATATGTCTGTATTATGTTATATTTAACACCGTGTAAATTGTGCACTACATGGAAAATATGTTTTTTTTATTTCTCTACATGGAACACCAAGGCTAGCTTACGTTACTCGCAAGACTCAATTTCCTTGATGGCTTGTGTAACACGCATGACTGAGTGTTACCAAAAAATAATATATTATGAAAATATAATTATTTAATGATCCATAAAATACTCATTAAATTAAATATTATGTGATTAATTAAATTATAAATATATATATTTTATTTCATTGGTTACAAATTAATCATAAATGAATATAGAAACAAAATGAATAGAAAATGAATGATTTTATATAAGACTATTTTTTAAGAAAAAGATGATTTATTTTAAAAGTTTAAATTAATTACTAATAGTGAATTATATTATTTAAATTTATATTTTATATATTCAAAAAAATATCTTTTATGTTCATCCAATAAATTTTATATTCATAAGATTAGAATATACCCAATATTACATATAAAAACCTATATTTTTATAAAAGTAGTTTCACATTTATTTTAATAGAGAACCTAGATTAAATATGAATTTTTAAAATTTTATAAATATAATATGTCCAAATAAACTAAAGTTTTAAAGAGAAATATAAAAATTAAATTAGGGTAACTTTTTTGTTATTTTATATGAAGAATAATTTTTTATAAATAGTAAAAAATACATAATTTTAATTTAAATATTGTTTTTCACCTAATTTATTTAAAAGAATAAATTATATTTTAAATTAGTATTAAAGTTTCATTAGATCAATGTTTTATCAATTAATCCAATTTATATTATTATAATCAATTTCACATTGATATTGACTATAAAAACAAAGCAATCTTTTGAATATTTTTACATTAAAAGCACGCATTATCATTCCATGTGCAGTACAAAATTTAAATTATTTTATACCACTTATATAATTGGTATTTGTAAAAATGGTTTTCATATTTTGAATCAATATAATTTATAATTTCAAAAAAGGTAAATTTAAATTTTTACATAAAATATTAGTAAAAGTAACTAAAATTAATTAAATTGATTAACGTAAAATTAAGTTTCACTAAGGACTAAACATTAAACATAAGGGCTTAAATGACCTAGTAATGTTTGAAAGCCCCATTATATTGAAATTATTCTTCTATCAGACTTCCATTATTGATTTTTTTGGTTCTGGATGTCTTTTTTAGGTAAAAATGTGGGTACACCTAACATGTTTTTAAAAATACAATGTGAGTCGCTTTCCTCCCCAATAAAAGGCCAACACCAATCCCCCTTCCTCACACCTCCAAAAACCATTAGGATCTGCCAATATATATAAAAATAAAATTAAAAAAATCACTACCTTCCTTATTGAAGTCTCACTTTGGCATGAAATAAATTCAATGAATCCCTTTGGTGCAAACCAAAAAGAGTTACCCAAAGAAGAGGCAACATCCTTTCTCAATCTCATTTATTTTATTTTATTTCTCCATCACCTAAAATCTTCTAATAACAATATAATAAAACAACACAAATTTCATAAATATACTAATATGTATTTATTCTATTAGGTTTACCAACAATTATACACACCTCAATCTAATGGTTATCAAATATATTGTTTATGTGTACAAAGAACTACCACCTTCTAAAAGGATTATTGTTCTTTTTTCCTATTCTACCTTTCATAATTTGTAATTATGACAGAAATAATGTTTTTAAATGATATATATTATAATTATTAATTATTTTTTTATTTTTTAATTATTATACAACACATATCTTTATGCGTTTTTTTAAAATATGATAATTTCATATGAAGAAGTGTGGACTACCGTGCCCTCAAAGCAATGTGATTTAGCCACACACTATATAGAAAGTTTTAATGACGAGTTTACTGAAATTATATGATATATAAGACATATTAATTCTAATATAATGATATTATATATAAATATATGTAATTTACATTTTTTTCAATTTCAATATTACAAATAAAAAATGGAATCAATGTTCATGCGTACGTACGACCTACCGTCTCCATGAACAATGTATTCCATATCAGAATTATATATTATATTGATTATTATATTAGAAATATACTTAATAGACATGATATTTATATCATTTTTTAAATTCTGGAAATCATGAAATATGTATAAGGACCAAAGATATAACAAATTAAGACACATGAAAAAAACAAAGCGTATATTAGTTAAAGTGTAACCTTAACATAGAATTATTAATAAGAGGGTAATATAAAGTCAAAAAAATCATATATAGTATTATATATTATAATATTATTCCTTAATTTATGTATAACACACTAGTATTTATTATATATGCGGTTCAAATGAGTACGACGAGATTCAAGACACAAGGTAAGAGAATTCTATCTCACTTTTTATTTCAGTGAAATACATGATTTATTCACCACACATTCATTTTTTATGGATTTTATAATACTCATGGATTTATTATTTTATTTTTATAAATAAATTTATGAGTATTTATATATCCACTTTATGAAATTTCTTTCACGGGGTTTATGTTTCAAAAGTTACCAAATCGGTAATGTAATCGTGTCTCAATTTGCCTTATTTGATATGCATTATATGTTATGCACATATATTTTACCATGAGATGTATATAGATCCATTGAAATGTATATAATGAATATAATTATTTTTTATGATATTTTTAGATTCATCTATTTTAATTTTCTTATATTGGGAGTATGGTTTAATGTTACCAAGTGGTATGATTTTAATGAGACAATCTCATCATTTATCAAGATTATTTATGAGCATGCTTCCATTGATGAATTAATATTATATATATTTAAATAAAAACAATTAATTTTCATTTACTTTTATTATTCATGATATATTCACATATTTTTACAATTTTATACTATTTGGTACATAATATTGTTAATAAACTATTTTTTGAATGCCCAACATTACACTCTCTTCCGTCATACATTTGTGTTCCTTAAAACCATGTTTTATAAAAAATAATGTAATAAAAAATATTATAATATTATTCTATGATAAATAAAAATCACTTTTACCCATGTTAAATTTTTTAGAAAATGGGATTTTAAAGGGAATCATTTCATCATTTTTTGGTTGAGGCACTTGTCTAAACTTTTTACAGTGAAAAAAGAATGTTTGGTATGTATGGATTTACCCACCATCATGACCAATATTCACTTAAATATTCCTTTACCATATTACATATTTATAATTTTCTTAATAGTAAATATTTTCTTAATAATTATGATATTATTTATTTTTTGTCGGTTTTAAAGTAAATGGTTTTCCAAAAAAAATCTATGCATAAAATTTGCTTAAAATGATTTTTAGAGCATCTAATATAAGTTTTAAACAGGTTTTTTTTCAAAGGATATTATTTAAATGCTTTTAATGATTCATTATATAGATTCAATTTATTTTCAATAAAAATGGTCTCCCAAAAGTTTTCAAGCATCATTTATAAATTTTCAAGTAAAATGGGTTTCAAAATGTTTTCAACATTCTTTTATATGTTTTTAATGAATTTTTCTAAGATATTATAAAGCTTATTTTATATGTTCTGATGGATAACGTTTTTTCAAAATTCTTTTAAGACTTAATTATGATTTTTTAATGTTATATTTTTATTAAAATGGTTTAAAAAACGTTTTATAATTTAAAAAACAATTTTTAATAAAGAAAGGATATTTTTTCAAATAAATTTTATTAAAAAAAAATTCAAATTTATTTCCATCTAAGATGACATACATTGGTGTTACTCATGACTTTATGAGGAAATGATTCAATGTTTTCATTCATAATATTTCTATGAATGGTTTATTTCTTTATGGAATGATATTTATGAAACCCATTTTTAATTCAATTTGTATATGTTTATGAAGATCAGTAAATTTTCATTGGTTATATTATTTTTAAACCCACTTATTTTCATGGGATATTATTTTGAGGAAATTATTATGAAACAATTATCATTTTCTAGAGTTTATGACATGATTACATGTTTATGATACCCATTTCATATCATGTGTTATGATATGATTATTAATGTTTTTGGGAAACTTGTTTTCATTATTTCATTATGATATGAGTTGGACATATATATACCTTCAACGTGTTTGGGGGAGATTTATATATAATGAGATAGACTAATATGGTCCTGTGAGTAATCATTGACTACTAAGATAGTCCTGAGAGTTAACGATGACTACCAAATGGTATGAGTAGTGAAATCATGCTACTAATATGACAATGGGAGTGAACCATGAAAACAAAGATAGTATTAGGAGCAAACCCGTGCTACCAAGATTGCCATTAGAGGGGACCATGACAACAAATATTCTATGGGGAGTGAATCAATTCTACTAATATGTCCTCAGAAAGAAATCCTTGACTACTATGAAAATAATTTTATATGATTATGTGTCTTGAACAATTACATGTCTTATTTTCATATTAATATTTCATAGATTATGTTTATTATTTACTTATGATCCATGTATTATGGACTATGATGATTTATTCCATGATTGATGATATATAGGGTATTATATTCTATTTCTAAAATCATGTTCTCAAACCCTATTATCATGTTTATTCTTACATATCCTTATAGAGAATTAGTGAACAACCCTTTATGCTTCCTTATCCACTTTATGATGATATATTTCATATTTGATATCTCCAAAAGGGGTTACAATCTTGCATAACCTAGTTGGAGATAATTTAACTCACTTACCTACCATTGTTTATGTTTCCATGTTTCTAAAGGATGTAGTCTAATACGGTCTTTGGGGAATATATTTTTATAATGTTTTAAGTATTCCACGGAATTTGAGTAATGTTATTGTTTTAAAATAAAGGGTCTTTATAGTCAGTATTAGTGAAAAGGATTAGTTAACCTTTGGAAAAAAGGATGAGAAAACATTATGGTAATCCCTATGAATATATTTATAAGGATATGTATAATGATGTCTTTAAGGATAAATATAGGGATGAGTTAACATGTATGAAATTTTATTGGAATATTGGTAAAGGATACAGTGAGTGGTAACCTAGAAATACATCCATGTCTGGATACTATAAGTGGATGTGTCTCTAGAAAAGATGTATCTAGGAGTAACAAATATGATATGGTGTGTGGTTACTTACTCTCTATAACATGGTACAGGACAATAGGCCTTACTGCAAACCAGTTTTCATACTATCAGGGGTGCTCTTTTAGAATTTACAAACTATTAATAAAAAATCATGAAGTATTTAAATAGAATCACCATATAAATAACCTAGGATAAACCTGATGTGTCATAGTTTAAAGAAGGATTCATAATTTAGAAATCCTATAAGAAATTATTATTTATGATTATATGGTTTTCCACTTCGATAAGTGTTTCTCGCACTATTATTTATAGTTTTAGTAAATGGTGGGAACCATAAGGTATTGCGATAAAGTTGAATTTGATGGAAAATTTTATAATGAGAATTGAAATTGGAAGCTCACTAGAGTGAAGGATGTTGTGATCATGCCTGACCGGTATTTATAGAGAATTATAAACAACATGTACCTTAACCCACTCTAGGACTCACCTGGAAGGGAAGGAAGGAGTTCAATCAGATTTTATGTAATAAAGACCATATAAGAAACAATATTTTCTTTAATTTTTGTCTAGAATGTAGAAATAATCACCTATGTGAATGTATTATAGGAACAAGATGTGATTTGAATATAGAAAATAATAACAGAAAATAAGTGACTACAAAGAAAAATTAAGAGTTCGGATAACAAAGTGGATGTGAATATTTTACTCCCTCATAAATCATTGAAGGTTAAACATTCTATGTCTGGAATGAATGGTAATTATTAAAACAAATATCTCAAGTGGAAATATCCTAATGAAATTCAAAAAGTTATTATGATTATTGGTTATTTTGATATTGATTATGAGACTCAAAAAGAAATGTGAAATGAAAGAGGTATTATGTAACAAGATGATGCATCCTTCTTATGGATTATAAATATAGTTGAATAATAGAAGATTTCTTTATATTTGGATTCATGAATTTTGTTATATGAATGGAGAAATATACTAAGATTTCACAGGTTATGTTTTTCACTAATGAGTTACAAGATTATGTTGAACGTGTCTAATGGATTGTAAAAGTGATTTAATAACAGGGTGATATATTAATGAATAAAAGGAAACTGTTAATGTGTTCAATAATTAGTGAATATTTTATTTTTATTATATAAATAAATGCTAGTTTTAGATAAAATAAATTTTATAGTATCAATGAATAGAGAACCAATTAAGGATTTGTTTAAAAAGTGGGCCATGTCATAATTGATGAAGTTTAAAACTTATTTTATTTAAGAATTTTTATAGAACACTTTAGAATAATGATGAATGAATGTTTTCCAAAAGGATTTATGTAAATTCGGTTTATTACTATGTTTTAAGAGAATATACGACGAGGGTATTACCATTTTTGGAATATGACAACCAAGAGATACGTTGTGATATATAGGGGAATAATATTAATCTAATTTGATGACCTATTTTCTAATGTTTTTTATTTTAAACTTTCATAAGACTAAAAGCATAACCATTTGTGATAAAATTATGTTAAAATTCATATGGAGTTTGTGAGATTAAAGTATTATATCACCACATGAGGATTAATGTTTATTGGATGACATGTTCTAACCACATTGCATTGGTGGTGAATGAAAACTGACGGGATGGCATATCACGGATATCATGATCTATCAATGCTTTAAGAATGACCAATTAAACTTCATTTTATAGAATGATAAAGGATGTTGAATTTTATCAAGGTGTAATGAAGGTTATGGTTTTCCTGAAATCATATAAGTATATATTTTCTTTAAAATTATTCAACTTTAGGAAAAAGGATCTTGAAACTATAAATTTAATACTAGTAACTTCAGTTTTGGTTAATCAAATGTACTCATAGATTTTCACAGATTTATGTCTTTATGAAGAGAAAATTTATCCTAAAAATATTCTCTATCACCATCCATCAAAAAATTATAGTTGTATTTATCTTCCATGTTTTTATTTATCTTCCATGTCCACATTTTCACTTCCCACTTACGTTCTCCTTTGTGAGAAGCTACTTATGAGTTACTTTGGGTAAATGTTATGGTTCTAGAGTTCCATTTCTTAAATGAATTTTTAGTTTTAATCTTTACAATATGGATCTCTTTGAAAGAAAATTTCACAAATTAATCCTTTTATAACCTTGAATAACTTATAGAAAAAATTTCATTTTAAGGGGGTATAATATAACCCAGTGAGATTTTGTGAATTATTTTTTTGGAATTAATTAATATTTTTGATATTTTTAATTTCACACAAAACAGAAAATAGTTTATTGTATATTAACATACCATTTATGGATTGACTTATACACAAAACCACGTTAATTTTGCATTATAGAAAAAAATAATTTTATCTTTATCTACACATAACACTGAGTTCAACTTATGATACATGCAAGACTAGCTTTTCTCGATGGCTTACTTAACACACAAGACATAGTGTTACCAATCAATAATACGTTACTAAAATATTATTGTTTAATATTATATAACATATCCATTAAATTGAATATTATAGGATTAATAAAATTATGAGATATTCATGTATAATTGAATTTATTGGTTATTAATTAGAAATGAATATAGAAACCAAATGAATATAAAGGGGATGATTTTATAAAAGGAAATTTTTATTTGAAAAGGATAATTTATCTTGATATGTTATAATAATTACTTATAGTGTGTGATATTAAATAAATTTATATTTTATATAATCAAAAATTATATTTTCTATATTCATAAAATTTATTTTATATGCATAATATTAGAATAGACCCAATACATCACATAAAAACCTGTATTTTTATAAAAACAGTTTTACCAACTTTTAATGGTGAACCTATATAAAATATAAATTTTTGAACATTATAAATATAAAATGTCACAATAAAATTAATATTTTAAATATAAACAATAAAAATATAATTTGGTAATTATTTTTTATTTTTGTGTGATGATTTATTTTTTATGAATAGTGAAAAATTTATAATTTTAATTCAAAACTACTTTTCTATATAATTTATTTACAAGGTAAAATGATAATTAAAATTAGTTTTAAAGTTAAATTATATGAATTTTTTATTAATTAATTAAATTTAGGTCATTTTAATCAATTTCAATTTGAAATTGACTATTAAACAAAGTAATCTTTTGAATATTTTGTAATTTAAAAACTAACATTGTTATCTCATCTATGTGATTAAATTTTAATTAATTTCTTCCACATATGTGATTTTAATTTCGAATAATCTATACCATAAATTGAATTCAATTAATTTATAACTTATAATATGTTCAAATTAGTATTTTAATGAAAATATTAGTGAATCTAATTAAAATTAATTACATCAATTAAGGAAAAAATATGCCCCACTAATCACTAAACCTTACACTTAAGGGATTAAATGACCAAATCAACTATCTGAACCCAATTTTATGGCCATGATTCCTCCCCTAACATTAAAATATTGAGAATTATTGATTTTTGAGACTTTTTTATGTAAAAACATGTGTACACCTATCTTGTTTTCAAAAATACCAAGTGATTCCTTTTCCTCCAACATAAAACGCCACCACCTCTTCCCCATCTTCACACCTCTCAAACCAATTATTATTTGACATGGTATTCCAAATAAACGTCCCAAAATATCTCCATTAATCCTTGAATAATCCCTTTGTACATATGTCAATCCATGGAATCCCTTTGGTTCAAACCAAAAGGAGTCACCCATAGAAGATGCAACATCCTTCCTCAAACTCTTTTCTTTTATTTTCCTTCTCCACCAAATCAAATATTCTTATTACATTCTTTCAAAAAAATTCAATATAATGAGATTATTTTATGATATTAGTTAGACCAAAACATAGAAAAACTTCCACCTAAAGGGTAACATACATAGTATTTTTGTATTCACAGAGAAACCGCTTCACGAAATGTTGATTCTTCATTTTTCCTTTACAATATTTAATGGATGACTTTTTTTAGAAATTATGTTTATATATGGTATATATATAATAATTATTATGTTTTTAAGAATCTTATTTTTTTTATCATATATCTTTTTTTTACATTCCATTTTCTGTAAATACAATAATTTCATTTGAGGAGGTATGGAAACCCACCCCCTCAATGTGATGGGATTCGTTCACACACTACACGGAATGCATTATGGGTTTAGTGAAATTATATGACCTATATGAGATAATAACTATAATATAATAATATTATTTACAAATTTATGACATTTTTTTTACTTTCAATATTACAAATAAAATACAGAAACAACATTCATACATACGTACGACCTATCGTCTCCAAGAATATTGTATTCCATTTCATACATCTGTATTCCATAGATTATTATAATAAAAATATACTAAATATAAATGATATTTATATAATTTTTTTAATTATATAAATAATTATATATGTTTAAGGACCAAATATATAATGAATTAGGACACATGTTTAAAATAGAGTGAATGTTACCTTAAGTATAACCTTAACATAGACATGTTAATAATAAGGTATATAAATTCATTATAAATATATATATGGTATTATATATAAAAATATTTTTCATAAATATATGTATAATATACTTAAATTTGTCTAATATGTTGTTTGAACGAGTATGATGATAGTCAAGACACAGGGTAAGGGAGGTTTATCTCCCATTTTTATTTTTGTGAGATACATTCCTTATTCACCACCCATTATTTTTATATGGTGTTTATACTACTCATGGATATATTTTATTATTCATATAAATAAATTTATAGATATTTACATATTTTATTTATCTTTATTTCGTAGGGTTTATGATTCATATGTTACCAAACCGATAAAGTAATTCTCTTTCAATTTTTCCCTCTTTGAGACACATTCTATGTTATGCACCTATTTTTTCCAGGAGGTGTATATAATTCCTTTAAAATTAATATAATGATTTTTCATCTTTTGATTTTATTTTAAGCTTCAATTGGTTTTTTTACATGAGGAGTATGATTCAAAGTTACCATATGTTAAGAGTTTATTGAAACAGTTCCACTATTTATTGAGATTGTTTTTGATTATGCTTCCATTAAAGATATATTATGATATATTATTCAGGTACAATATTGATATTTCTTATCCTATGTTTATTAATGATACCATCATGTATTTATACCATTTCCCACTCTTTGGTATATATTATGTTTAAGAAAGAAGTTTTAAGGAAGCCTAACATTACCCTCTCTTTGGTCAAAAATATGTGTCCATAAAACAATGTTTTCAAAAAAAAGTTTTCAAAATTAATAATAATATTATCCTATGATATTTAATAGAAATTATTACTCTTTATATACATTAAAAAGGTGTTTATAAATTCATTACAACTGTCATTTTCTAGTCATTGTAGTTTTCTATATTTTTTACAATGAAAAAGTATTGTTTGGAATGTACAGATTTACCCAACATCATGACTGTCATTCCCTTGAATATTCCATTAAAATATATCAAATTTATGTTTTTAATGGATATATTTTCACAATATTCAAGAAATCATTTGTTTTAATGTGTTTTTCAAAGAAAATGTTTATCAAAAAATGTTGTATGTATAAAAAACGATTATATTACTGTCAAATATTCTTTTATATATTTTCAAATTGTTGTTTTCAATGAAAAGGATTTCAATGTTTGTAAAGATTATTTATATGTTTTAAATATAATTTTATTGAATTTTTTTTTTCAAATTTTTTTTAATATTATTTTATATGTTTTCAAAGAAATTTATTTTCAAAATTTTTTCAATGTTATTTTGTATTTTTTCCATGAAAATGGATTTCAAGATGTTTTCAAAAATATTTTTTTAGTTATAATAGATTTTTTTATTCAAAATTACATTTAGACTTAATTATGAGTTTTCAAGGTTATATTTTATAATGTTGTTTAAAAAGGTTTTATGTTTAAAAAATCAATTTTCAATGAAGAAAGGATATTTTCCACAATTTTTTTAAAATATATTGAAAAATAATGTTCTATCTATGATCACATCTCTTCATGTTAATCATGCCTTTATAGGGAACTGATTCAAATGTTTTATTCATATTATTTATCGTAATGGTTTTTGTTTTTATCAAATGATTTTTACGAAACTCATTTATCTTTAAAGGGATATATGTTTTTAATTCCCATTTATTTTTCATGGTTTATATGCTTTTTAAAAGAATATATTTTCATGGGATATGATTGTGCTGAAATTATTACAAAACCTATATCTTCTCCACAGGTTATAAAAAGATTTCATGTTTATGATACCCATTTCATTTTATGGGTTATGATATGATTATATATGATATTTTGGAACATGTTTGTATTATTCCATTATGAGATGGGTGTGACTTATATCTATCTATAATGCATTGGGTAAATATTTATATCACATAAGATATACAATTATGGTATTGGGAGTGATCCTTAACTATTAAGGTGGCCAGGAGAGTGAACCATGACTACCACGATGGTATGAGGATTGAACTCATATGACTAAAATGATCATTGGAGTGAACAATGAATAGCAAGATGTTTTGAAGAGTGAACTAAGGCAAATAAAATGAACATGGGAGTGAAATACGACTTCTAAGATGGTATGAGAAGTGAACCCACGTTATTATAATGGAATTAGAATTATTTCCTTTACAATTATGTAAATAATTATATATTCTTAGGTGTCTACCACAATTTTATGTATTATTTTTATGTTATGATTTGATGTCTTTTGTAAGGTCCTGGTTCCGGAATCCACCCAGAGGCTCCATGTACCCGGTTGGTCACATGGCCTCAAGCACATTTCCCCTAATGCCAATGGCTTCCAACTAGCAGTGAGGGACTTTGGTGTGATATTGGGGAAACTATTCCCTCATTGGCAGAGTAACACAGAAGAAGAAAATAATATGCAATAGCAGAAGTAGTAATAATCCAGACAAGAGTAATCAGTGGAATACTGGAAAAATAACAAACTATAGAACACATACATATATATGAATGAAGTGTGATACATATGTCTAGTAAAGAATACAAACAAAAAAATGATGAAATACAACAGTACTAAACCAAATACAAAATAAATAAAATAAACAACTCCTCAGCATCACAAGACATAGATTTGTCTGATGATCTCTAACTTCTTAGACAATCAAGAACCTGAAGTAGAAGGGCACTTTACCTTATCTATAACTAAAATAATATAATCTTTTTGGGCCCAAAAGCATGATCCAAATAGGTTGTGAGACTAAATCCTAGTATACAACCACCCAATGATCGGTACCTAATAGTAAATGATCATATATGGTAGGTAATAAGGAAATATGTAGTAACAAGGAAGCACTCAGTAATAAACAGTTGAAGATATCAAATAAGCATCTAATCAAGAAAGGTAACTGTTTGGTAAGTACACGTAGCATATCCCCTCTGGTTTAGTCATTAGAATATATAAATACACTCTATGTAAGAACTCACATTCAATTCCCCTTATGGTCAAAATTGATTCAAGACTCTCTAAGGAAGCTCACACGGTCAATTCCCCTTATAGTCTAAGTAGTGAAGGGATCTCTGAGTAAGCTAACTCATTTAATACCCCTTATAGCCCCAAGTGGTCCCAGACCCTCTAAGGAATCTCACTTGGTAAATTTCCCTCATATCCCAAAGTGGTTCAGAGACTCTCTGAGGAATCTCACTCGGTCAATTCCCCTTATAGTCTAATGTTCTCAAAGACTCTATGAGGAAGCTTAATCAGTCAATTCCCCTTATAGTCTACTACACTAGGTTCTCACAACCCTGTGTAGGTCAATGAGCATAAAAATGAAATACTTCCAATGTAAACCTCAAGAACTACTTTGTTAAACACTCTATAGCATAGAAACATGTCAGAAAACAAACACTCCACCCTCCAACACTAGTCATGAGAAAACAGGTAAGGTAACCAGAAAAGCTAGGCAAGACCAAACGATCATAATCAGAACATGCATGGGAAAACACATCCAAAACATATCAATCAACCCTATTCATATCTGAATAACCTATACTAAGGCATACTGTCATGGCAAGCAATCATTAAGGTTAAAATGGTAAACATTCAATACCCCGTTCAAGGGTATTGGTCAAAATTGCACATAATACTCAATGAATTTCAACAGAAAGGCACAAAACACATACCTCGGCATTGGGAGAAAAATATAAGTAAACCTCAAGCATTGAATCAACCAAGAACACTGTAGATCTATAAAAAAGCCCAAACCATTAAACTGAGGTTAATTTGGAAAAGAAGAGAAATTGGGAAATGATGCTCAAGCAGAAGCGAGAGCAAACTGAGTTGATCCAAACACAATCAACAGCATTAGAATCCGAGTTTGGATGCTCAGTAGGGGGTTCGGAGGGAGGCTGCTGCCATACAAGAGCATTTAGCTGAACGAAACCTAGATGAAGACCATTTTGGAGATTAGATTCTACCCCAATATGTTTAATGAAAAAAAAATACACAACATGTACTTTCAAAGTACAAGACATGTACTTTCCTTTTTCATATTCCACTATAGGTAGCCTCCATGTCTCCCCACATAGCTGTGTTCAAGGATTTTACATTTCTAGCACATGGATACCCGTTGTAACCAAGTACATGGCATGTACTCATAAAGTAAATGGTGCATACTTAAAAAATTTATAGAATTACCTCTTTTTCTAAAAAATGACCAGAAAAGTAAAACATACATGAAAAGAATGTCCCAGTTCTTAAAAACATCCTCCCTTAAATAAATTCATCCCCGAATTTCCCTAGAATGGCGGTGTAGAAGAAGAAACCCCAAACAACTTTGGCCACTCTGCTTGTACATCAACCTCCCTCTCCCAAGTCTCATCTTGTAATCGCCCATGCTACCATAGAACTCATACGAGAGGAACATACTGGACATGGATAACATTTGTACTGAGATCGAAAATCCGGATTGGATGCTCCTCGAATGAATCATCCACCACGAACTCAACCTCCTCAAGTTGAGAGACCTGAGACAGTTCTAAAAAGTAACATTGGAGCTGAGAAACATGAATAACATCGTGCATAGCCCGGTACCTCTGAGGTAGCTGCAACCGATAGGCAACCGGACCAAGTCTCTCCACAACCTCAAATGGTCCGACGTACCTTGGTGAAAGCTTACCGTGTCTCTTAATCCTCTTATGTCCCAACCTCTATGTGACATGTATGAAAACCAGATCCCTGACCTCAATCTTTAGTGGTCATCTCTATTGGTCAGCATTAGACTTCTGTCGAGACTGTATAGTATCCATCCTCTTCCGAATCAACTCTATCTGCTCTCTGCTCTCCTGAATAAGATGATGTCCCAACATAGCTACCTCTCTAGCCTCTATCCAACATAAGGGTAATCAGCATGGACTACCATACAAAGCCTCATAAGGTTCCATCTGAATTGTTTCATGAAAACTATTATTGGAGGAAAAATCCACTAGAGGTACATGATTCTTCCATGAACCTCCAAAATCTAGGATGCATGCACGAAGCATGTCCTCAAGCACCTGAATCGTACCCTCGGACAATACATTTGTCTGGGGGTGGTAAGCTGTACTCAAAACTACCTGTGTACCCAAAGCATTTTGAAGCACCGACCAGACTCGAGAAGTAAAACATGCATCTATGACTGAGACAATGGAGTATGGAACTCCAGCTAAGTGCACAATCTCTCGGATGTACAACCGCCCCAGCTCATCAACACTGATGGCCTCATTGATTAGCATGAAGTGATCAACCATAGTGATTCTGTAAATGGAAACCCAAACTACATCATTCCCTTGAGGAGACCTCAACAAACTAGTCACCAAATCCATCACGACGTAGTTCCATTTCCACATGGGAATATGAAACTACTATAAAGCCCTACTAGTTGTTGATGCTTTGCATTCACCTACTGACAGGAGGAACACCTCTTGAAAAAATAAGAAACATCCCTCTTCGTACCTAGCCACCAATACCGGTGGTGTAGATCATGATACATTTTGGTGACACTAAGATGAACTACCCAAAATGAAGAATGACAGTCCTATATCAGCTCCTCACGTATGTCTGAAGGCACCCATACACGCCCCTAGAAATATAGGATATCATCATCTCCTACTATCTATCTAGGAATAGGGTTCTCTCCTGACACACTTTCCTATATGACTTGGACTTCTCAGTCTAATAGATGCCTCACTCGCACTTTATCAAGAAGAGTAGGGGTAACAGCTATAGAAGATAGAAACGTCTACACCTGTCTTTCATGAACCACCAAATGCATCTCAGAGAATAGATCCATAAGCTTCCACTCACTTTTGGCCTCCTGAAATACCTATATCTGAGTCCTCTTGCTTAGTGCATCTGTTACTGCATTGTCTTTCCTAGGAGTATAGGCAAGATTAAAATCAATGGACTTGGGATACTCAACCCACCATTGCTATCTCAAATTCAGATCACGCTGGGTGAAGATGTACTTGAGTATTTTGTGGTCGGTGAAAACCCCAAATTATCTCCTAATAGATAATGTATCCAACAACATAAAGCATGAACAACTGCTACCAACTCGATATCGTGAGTCGGTTAATTCCTCTCATGTGGCCTCAACTTCTGAGACCTGTATGCAACGACTCCTTCTCCTTGCATAAGCATAACTCCTCAACCAATACCAGATGCATCATAGTAAATAGAATAGATCTTTCCTGGATTTGGAAAAACTAGTATCAGTGCTTAAGTCAGCCTCCCTTTCAGCTTCTAAAAGGCTAAATCACAAGAATCTGACCACAATTAATTTTCACCCTTCTTAGTAAAACCTGTGAGTGGTGTTGATATACATGAAAAGTTTTGTATGAAATGTCTGTAGTATCCTTACATCCCTAGAAAACTCCATACCTCAAAGTTGTTCTTCAACTGCTACTAGGAAATTACTGCTCTCACATTCTCTGGGTTGACTGATACTTGTGTCTCTGAGATAATATGTCCCTAGAAGTGAATCTGATCCATCCAAAAGTGGAATTTTGAGAGCTTATCATATAACAGATGCTCTATCAGTGTACTCAGAATGATATCAAGATGGGTAGCATGATCGCGTCGACTATGAGAGTACACCAATATATATTCCACCAAGTCCACCATGAATAAATCCAAGTATGGATGGAACACTCAGTTCATCAGTGCCATGAAAACTACATGCGCGTTTGTGAGACCGAACGACATAAGCATATACTCCATTAGACCATACCTTCTCTAAAAGTCTATGAGAGGAATATGTGATGGTATAATGTGAAGCTGATGATAACCGGATCTCAAGTCAATCATCAAGAACAACCGGGCTCCTCAAAGCTGATCAAAGAGATCATCAATACTAGGAAAGGGATATCAGTCCTTGATCGTCAACTAGTTTATCTTCCGATAGTTCACACAAAGCCTGAGGGTATCATCTTCCTTTTTTGAAAACAAGATAGGATAACCCCGAGGAGAAGTTCTGGGTCAAATGAAACTCTTTGCCTACAACTCCACCAACTGCTTCTTGAGCTCCTGAAACTTTGGTGTAGCCATCATTTAAGTCATAATGGACACCGGTGCTGCTCCTAGAACAAGCTTAATATAAAAGTCTACCTCACACTTTGGAGTAAAACCTAAAAAGTATTCTGGAAAGACATCTCTAAAACTATCCACCACTTGAGTAATGTCTAACTGTGAAGTCCCCTAGTTATCAAGATATAGACTGGAAATCTGGGTTGTAACTCCTCCCAACCCATGAAGCTTTGGTCCCACTCTGCTTGCTTGGACATACCATTCTCCCTTATGAGGAACTTATACGCCCTCTGGTGATGTGAAACTCACCATATGGTGATAACAATCAACAACTACATAGAAAGGATCTAAAAAGTCCATTATGAGAATGAAATCATAACTTGTAATCTCTATTACATAGAGGTCGCATAAGAAGTGACACCCACCTACATTTAGAGAGAACTCCATGCATTGATGCACACTCACCGTTCAAGTCCCCAATGGAGTGTTTAGCGTCAAGATATCAGCAAGAAGAAAATATACAATCCCATGGATCTGCACAACAAAAAAATATATAATTCTATGGGAAGCCCCTATATCGAAAAGAGAAGAACCTAAAACTGAGGCTACTAAAATCGTACCTCGAACTATAGAAGGTATGGGATCCTTCTCCTGCTGAGTCTCATCCACAACAAATGATTGGCCTATACTACAGCACTATGACCCTGCCTTACCATTCTGAGCTGACCAACCCGACTATTGCTGAAAACTAAGCGACTGGATACCCTGTCCATGACCTCCACCTCGGCCCGAACAGCCGGAAGAACTCTAGTTTCCTAACTGATGATAAACTGGTGGTGATAATCCTAAATGAGGAGTCAAAGAAGAACCTCTATCATCAGCTGATGGTGAGAATATCTGACTGAAGCACTGAAGATGACCAATATTTCCACATGATCAGAACTCCACTAGGTCTCTTAGGCAATGTGGCCTCGTATGCCCGCTCTTCCCGCGCTTGTAGCATACCACCTGGCTACCAGAAGATGAATCACGCCTACTATAATATCCTCTTCAATCTCCCTACGGTGCTTCATGCTATCAGTTTGAGTTATACTAACTCTGAATGTCAAACAACCATAGATAACAACTCTATAATCCCTCATATTACGCTTCGTAATTAGTACTTGGTTAACGATAGAGGATATCAAAGTCATCCTGAAGATGTTCATCTGAGATCGGATGGTATGCCTTAGACCATCCTCAAAATTATGTGCACGAAACAACTCATCACCTCCTAGAATAGGCGTGAGACACAGCAGCTCTGTGGAGTGAGAGGAATACTCCATAATAGAAAGAGTACCATGCTCCAGACTCATGAAATCTCGGGCTTGATTGGCCCTCAAGGTATCTGGATAGAATTAGTCATAGAAGATGAGCCAAAACTCATCCTAAGCCAAACTCCACCGGCGTCCCACCTGTGAGATCACATCCCACCATCTCTTGGTATATTCTTGAAGCATGTAGGTAGCGATCATCACCCTCATTTCTGGAGGTATCTATAGGTTCTAGATGATCATCAGTGTGGCATCCATCCATGAGTTTGCAGCATGGGTTCCTCCATCCTTTGAGAAAGTGGGAGGATGCTTCTACTGAAAGACCCATGTCAATTCTGCCATTGACGGGGCAGGAGGAAAAACTCCCTGAAATGTCTGCATCATCCTCATAAATCCTTCCCTGAATTGTGAATCAGCACCTATGTCTGGTGTAACGGCCAGTGCTAAGACTGGAACAATAGTAGGATCTTCTAGAAGTCCCTGATCAGGCATATCTGGTGTCTGATCACTGCTTGGCATCTGGCGTACAACTGGAGGAAGTCTCGGTGGCATGACTCTACAAGTTCAAGTGCACACCTTAGATCAAGATTATCAAGAAATGAAAAATAGAAGCGTAGGAAGGGAATAAGTGAAAGAAATCTTTCATGATTTGCAAAAAAAGACTACATGGTGTGTATAATTCCTACATAGCATGTTCCCTTAAGCCATTCATATGGGCGTGTACTTCTGCCAAAACTAGTCATGTAACACCCAAACCACGCGACGTGTTTTCCTAACACATGACAAGTACTTGAATCCTCTTTCCCTACCTGAGTCCATCTACATGGTTAATCCAAACAACTCTCCTAAGACAAGACAACAAGGCGTGTTCAATATAGACACGACATGTACTAGACAAGCTTCACCTGGACCATGTTATTAGTGACACGACCTAACACATGGCTCACACCACATGGAATGTTCCAGATGGATATAGTGTGTATGGGGAAGGATAACACCGACCCATGTTGTTCATGACACGGTCGGGTACCCGGGTCAAACTACACAGCTGGCTCGATCCTGACACAGCATGTATAGCTTAAGGTATATCCATCCATGTTGTTAGTTACACAAGCGACACAGGTTCAACACAACATGAAATGTAGAACTGGTACATGAAGTGTTCCCCCAAAAAATTCCTTATCCCGTGTTTCTAATCATATGGCCTATGAAACGGTTAGAGACTACACTGTGTGTACATAAAGTACACGACGTGTAATTATGAAAACGATTTTCTTCTTGAATAGAAGAACACATGGAATTTACTTAACATTACACGGTGTGTATTCTTTGTTTTTTACAAACAGTAAACCATAGAAACTACTTCAGATCCTATTAAACACTGAAACGAACTCAAAAGTTCTGAGTTCTAATCCATGAGGGCCCAAACTCCCTACGAATCAAATTATGGCATCTTACACATATTATAACAAGAAAAATAGGGCAATGATCCACCAAATTCTGGTTCATTAGCACCCATAACCCCTCAAAAACCAATGTTTGGCATTCATTTAAACAAAACCATACACAAATAGTACCCTATCAAGTAGAAGGTATTTTATCAAGGCCTCTTTCACAAAAACATGCATATTCTACACAACATCTATCACAACAACATGTAATCTCTAATGCATCCTAGATGGCATGGAAAAAATTCATGACATGTGATTTCATGAAAGTGGCTATATGATGCATGGTATGGCATACCCTCATCTCTTCAGTTTGGAACAAAAATAGAAACTCAATAACATCAACAATAACAACACAAATCATTTGAATCACTCAAGGTGAAATCCAATCAACTGGAAAAATTGAAAAAATAGAAAAATTTCAATTAAACAAGGTAGTTTGGATTTTACATATATAGGGGTTTGCTACTCCCGGGAAGAGATTATTACCAAGTACCAATTCCATCACATCCCTAACTATAGGCTCCAAAACATATGTCAAAAAGAAAATAATTCCTTTGATACCACTTTGTAACATCCCGGTTCTGGAAGCCACACAAAGGCGCCCATACCCGTTTGGTCACATGGCCTCAAGAATATTTCCCCTAATGGAAGAGGCTGCCGACTAGTAGTGAAGGCATTGGGTGTGATTGTGGGGAAACTATTCCCTTATTGGCAGAGTAGCAAAGCGGAAGAAAATAATATGAAATAGTAGAAGCAGTAATAATCCTCACAAGAGTAAACAACAGAAGACTGCAAAAATAATAAACTGAAGCACACATACATATATATTAATAAAGCATGATACATATGTCTAGGAAAGAATCCAAACAAATCACAATGATGAAATACAATAGTACTAAACCAAATACACTAAAATGCAAATAAATAACTCCTCAGCATCAAAAGCAATAGCTTGGTCCCATGTTCTCCTGCTCCATAGTCAATCAAGAACCCGAAGTAGAAGGGTGATTTCACTTATCTATACCTACAACAATATAATTATTTTGGGCCCAAAATCATTACCCAAATAGGTTGGGAGACTAAATCCCTGTAGGAACCCACCCAAAGATCTGTTCCTAACAATCAGTGAATATATATGGCAGGTAACAAGCAAAGATGTAGTAACAAGGAAGCACTTAATAATAAACAGTTCCACATATCAAATAAGCATCTAATCAAGAAAGGTAACCCTCTGTGAAGTACACGTACCCTATCCCCTTTGGTTTAGTTGTTAGAATATTTAAAAACTCTCTGAGGATGAAATCACAGTAAATTCCTATTATAGTCAAAAGTGATTCACGGCTCTCTAAGGAAGATCACATGGTCAATTACACTTATAGTCTATGTAGTCGAGGACTCTTTGAGAAATCTCACTCTGTCAATTCCCTTAATAGCCCCAATTTGTCCTAGGCCCTCTAGGGAAGCTCACCCGATCAATTCCCCTTAGAGAATAAAGTGGTTCAAATACTCTCTGGCGAATCTCACTCGGTCAATTCCCCTTATAGTCTAAAGTGCTCAAAGACTCTCTGAAGAATCTCACTCGGTCAATCCCCCTTATAGTCTACTACACCGTGTTCTCATGGATTTTTGTAAGTCAATGAGCATAGAAATGTAATACAGCCAAAGTAAAACTCAATAACTACTTGGCTAATCAGTTTATAGCAAGGAAGAATTTTAGAAAACAAACACTGCCACCTAAAAAACTAGGGATGGGAAAACATGCAAGGCGGCCATAAAGGCTAAGTAGGACCAAACGTTCAAAAACAGAACATGCGTGGGAAACCACATCCAAAACATAGAAATCAACCATATTCATATCCAAATAACCTCTACTCAGATATAATAGCATGACAGGAAATTAATAAGGGTAAAATGGTAAACATACAATACTCCATTCAAGGGTATTGGTCAAAATTGCACATAATACTCAAAGTATTTCAACAAAAAGGCACAAAACCCCAACCTCGGTGTTGGATGATTGGTGTAAGTGAACCTGAAGCCTTGAATCGCCCATGAACATTGTAGATCTATAAAACATCCTAAAACGTTAAAATAAGGATTAATTAGAAAAGAAAATGAATTGGGAAACAGAGCTCAAGAAAAATAGAGAGATTACTGAGGCAATCCCAATGCAATCGACAACGGTCTAATTGGAGTTCAGATGCATGATCGAGGGCTCGAAGGGAGATCATGGTCATACAAGAGGTCACATCTAAATGAAACCTAGAATAAGACCATTCTGGTGATTAGATGTGACCCTGGTATGTTTAATGAAAATAAAAGAAAATACACAGAATGTAATTTTGAAGTACACATCGTGTACTTACCTTTTCCGTACTCCACTTTAGGCAGCCTCCAAGTCACCCCACACAGCCATGTGCAAGGTTACTACACGTCCATCACACAACTACCCATGGTAACATAGTATATGGAATGTAGTCATAAAGTAAATGGCATGTACATCAAATATTTCCAATATTTTCAATTTTTTCTAAAAAATGAGCAGAAAAGGGAAAAATACCTGAAGAGATGGTTCGGGTTATTACATTATATTTTTTTATTTCTTTACATCCCATGTCTTATGAACTACCATTATTTATAACATGATTTGTGTTTATCATATTTGATTTAGATTTTATGATCTTATATTTTCATGACCCTGTTCTTAGATCCTTATTATCTTGTTTATGCTTACATATCTCCCTTGTTTTATCTAACTGAGCAACTATGATCACCAATTTTAATGTTTCCTTCCCAAGGATATGAAGATATATTTCATGTATGATATGTCTAAAAGTGGTTCTAGTCCTGGAGAACATAGTGCGATGTAATGTAGCTCACTTAGTGACTAGTGTTTATGTATCCTTGTTTCCAAAGGTACTTAAATAATACGGAATTTGGGGTGTCTGTTTGTATAATGTTTTATGTATTCCTCAAAACTTATGTAATGTTGATGTATGAAAATCAATAGTCGTTATAGGTTGTTTATTTTATCTCACTACCTCAATACCTAACATAATTTTTTCAATATTTTAATGTGATAGATTTCAATCTAACATTAGAGAATGTTATCCTAGTGCATTTAAGCATATTATTAGACATATTAATGGAACTATAATAACTTTTTTAATTAATATCATATTTATTTTTATTTATTATATTACTATACTTTTTAATGTGGAGGTTTTAGGATTTTCAAAAATTCACAACAGGTATGTGTCATTTTTCGGGCAACAATTTAATTTCATTGAGTTCTAAGAAAAAACTATCAATATAACTATCTAAAACTAAGTATGAGTTTGTTTCTATAAATTATATGTATTAAATAAGAAATATGTTATTTTTATTTTTGGTTTGAAAAAGTTCCAGTCTTCTATGAAAATTCGAGATCAATTTAAGATTTTTAAAACTATCTGAAATACTATAGAAAAAAATATAGATGTTAGATTTAATTTTCAGAGTGAAAATATAAATAAAGGTTATATTTTTTAATAATTTTTTCCCACTAAAAAAGTTGGTTACATATTCACTGAACCATTAGATTCTATCAAATTTGAGAAAATGGAGTTTGAATATGGAATTCTAAAATATTAATATCTATATTTATTATTATTACATATTTATTAAAAAATAATTTATCTTAAATTTCTAATTACCAGATTAATGGGAATAAATGTAATTTTTTAATAATTCTAAAGTGATAACTTTATGTAGTCAATAATTTTTAAGAAAGATAATGATTTCAAGATTTAATTTTAATGCATCTTTTTGATAAATTTTAAAAAGGGAGAAAATGTTTTTGAAAGTTCAATAAATGTGTTTTTAATTTAAAAAAGGTATATATTTTTATAGTTTTAACCTATGTATTAATATTTTTATTATTTATGTTTTAGTATTTGATATACTAAAATTTCCTCACACTTAACTAAATTAAAATTGATTACAAATTTAATTAATTATTTTTTTAATGTATTAATTTATCAATTGATTAATGGTACCTTATTAAAATTTCAATGTTATATTTTATTTATTAGTAATATATTAACATTATTATGTAAATATAAAATATATTTTTCATCTTTATTAACATATTTAATTGGTGTATTATTATTATAAATAAGGTAAATCCCATGACTAGCCCAAAGGGGCTTCCCATCAACCACTTTGGGGAGATAATGGTGATCCCCATGGAAGAGATAACCCAAATAGACAATCCATTGAGTAAGGTTGGACATGGATTGGCCCATAGGAACACATGATAATAGAAGAACATATGATAGGGAATGTGTTCCTACATGGGTTACTGTGACTCATGAGGTCCACTTGTGTGAAAAGGTTTGTGAAGCTGATGATCCTCTTTATCTAGTTCAAATTTGTGGAAGAATGGTTTGTAATTGATGAAATCAAAATATTATTTTGATAAAATGATGTGGTATACAAAATAATTGGAGTAAATATTCTGTAATCATTAAATTCTATGGAAATTTAACCCACCACTTGGTAGAAATGCTATGAACAATCTGATCAAACTTGGACATTATCTTCTACCTCCAACAATGCCCCAAGCCTCTTCTAAGATCTCCAATATGTAATAATTTATTCAAAACCATCACATCAATAAAAATAATATTTTAATCACCAATAATATGATTTAATGTGATCATTATGTGCTTTTGAATTATTTTTTATAAAGATTTTGTAGATAGAAGTTTAATCATTCGATATGCATCCCTACGTTTAAGTTTTTAAATGATGAGGATATAAAGTCGAACCTTCAATAATTCTAAACTCAAAACAATTGATTCACGGTGGATGTCTTATCATTCAATGGTAGCGGTGATGGTATTAATGTACGATGATAGAAGTGGAATTCAAAAAAGTACTAACAACCATTGAAGTACCATTTGACGATACATAGTTTGAACAAATGATCCATTAATGGAAGATCAATTAATTATCATAGAAGAAATTCTAGTGGCTAATGAAATGGTCAAACACTCCTTCTTCAGTAATGTTAGGTTTCCAACTATTGTAGACCTGGTCAACCATGGTGGTATCTCCCGACTCTTTGTGAAAGTATCTTTATCATCCTTCTTCACAGTAATATCATACTTCTACAAATTTTAGTACATATCCAATGTAGATTATACTATAACTATAGATCTTGTTCAATGTTATATCTTTCTTCCAATAGTACAAAATGATTCAAAATTAGATCATTCTATATGTGTGATTTTAGATCAACTTGATTGAATTATTTTAGTGATAGAAACATCTTGATACTACCAGGATCCATTTTATATACTGTTAGAAAAATATTTATTCTAAAAAAATAATTGATCTTATTTTAAATACTTAAATTGAAATAAATATTTTTAATAATTATTATATTTTTTAAAATTGAAAAAATATATTGAAATATTGTGTTGAAATTATTTTTATCATATATTATATATATGTTACACACATGAAAAATATTCCACATATGAATTATATTAAACACTCGTAGTATACCATAATATATTTTTATGAGATTTAAATATTTTATCTAAGTAGACACAAATTCATATTATTTTAATTATTTTATTAATTTTTATTTTATAATTCTATTATAATGATAATACTAAAAGTATTTTGATGTTATTTTATACAGGAATTAAAGAGCGAAAACCTTGTTTTATATTAACTGTCACATTTCCAAATATAGGTACAGCTAATATTTCTTTTGATCCATCATAGAGGGAAGTTAAAGGTTAGTTATATACTCTCTAGTGATCTTTTATTTAATGGAATTTTATTAGTCTATTGACATGTGATCAAGGGATTAAACACAATCTTCATAAAGTTCATTTTAGTGAAACATTAACAACGTACATGAGTGAAAAATTCAAACAACTTAGTCGATCAAAAACCACTAGGACATCTATTTCATAAAGTGATCAAAAAGTGACATCAATTTTACCATCATCCATTATTAATGTGATCAAGATCATTGAACATCAACATATTAATCACGTTATCTTTATGAAGAGTTTCTTTGTTTCTTATTTTTCATCATGTAATGTTTTCAATATTTTTTTAATATATTTATTTAAAAATATAATTTTACTCATAAATTGTAGTTTTATCTATTGATTATTCCACCAAAAGAATGAATTTTTTGGTTTGAGACTCATAATGAAAATTTATGCCCGAAATAGGTGAAATCCTCCTATTAAAATTCTGGATTGTGCCTCCAGGAATTTCTAAAAGGTAGAATTTTTAACAAGCCATCACACCTCTAAAAGTTAGACCTATAGTAGGTACTAATATTCTCTATAATTAAATACGTTTTATGCATGTAATTTTATCTTTGAGATCTAAAACACTATAAAAATAGTGTTCATTATTTTATTTTGTACTATGAATTAAATATTCAACACAACACTCATGATTCAATCCTTAATTAATTAACTATGAGTATTTTGAATTTAAAATTTTAAATAACTATCCGACATGTAGCTTATTTTTACATCATGTATGAATTAAATGTAGGTATTAATGTTTCATCAATAGATGTATTGTTCTGATACCCAACTATTTTAACATGAATGATAAAAGATGAAACAAGAAGTAAGGGATTTTCATATTAATTTTTCTTCAATGAGACACATTTGATATTCACCACTTGTGTTATTCATGTCATGTACATACCAACCATGATTGTTATTTATAATGATTCTGATTAAAATTATAGTGATATAAATATATATCTATTTTTATCACCTTTTT
The DNA here is from genome assembly GCA_963277665.1 of Viscum album. NCBI lineage: Eukaryota > Viridiplantae > Streptophyta > Magnoliopsida > Santalales > Viscaceae > Viscum > Viscum album. The sequence goes on from OY728125.1 coordinate 1,924,611,129, forward strand.
GAGTTTTTTATTTTTAATTTACCAAAGTCTTAGAGATTTATGTAACAATATCATTATTTATTTAAATCTGTTATGATTAAGTTTCATATGATTAAATTTTATAACCCATATCTAAATAATAATATTAATATAATTATCCTATATTTATTAATTATTCATATATGTTGTCCTATAATTTTCTTATTTTTATGTACTTTAGAGACAGAAATAATATTTTAAGAAAAATGAGTTTATATCCCTCTTTGATTGAAAACCCATTTTTATACATATCCATATTTTCTAAATATTTTTTATATAATGTTTTTCATATAATTCTATGATCATTTAAAATCTGTTTTTACCAAAAAATTTATTTTTAAAAAATGGATTAAGATGATTCTTCATGTCATTCTTCAAAAGTGGTACATTTTTCTTTTTATTGAAAATTTGATTGGAATCTTTATTTTAGAGTACCATCCATGAACCTAATTTCATGTATCCATGATCATTCAATGGTATGAATCATTATTTAAATGTTTCTATGGTTCTCATTAAAAATATTCATAAATTATTTTATAAAATTCTTATGGATGGAATCATTTGATCATACAATACTTATTAATTCTCCAGAAGGATTATGATTATTATGATGATATTTTTATCAAAAACATTTATTTTACATGGGTTATTTTATGACGAAATGTTTATATGTCTATGAAACATGTTCCATTTGAATGAGACGTGATATATCATAAATGATTTATGGTCTTGTGGAAATTTTTTGAATGGATTATGATTATTTTATTGGTTGGTATGTAACATCCCTCCGATTAATTGGGTAAAGATAGATAACTCATGAGTAAAATATGTTTTGAGTAAATCATATTTCATGTTCATAGATTTAAGTGTAGACTATGTTTTCATGTTTACTATATTATGCATTGAACAAGTTTTAATGTCCATAAAATTATGCATAGACCAAGTTTCCATGTCCATGATATTATTTGGGGACCTGGTTTCATGTCCACAAGTTTATATGAGTGCCCGAATTGTAATGATTTAAGATGTTTCTATTCATAAAAGTTCACAATGTTATAATATTATGTTTTTTTCACGTTAATATTATTATTCTATGATTTAATGGTTAATTATTGATTGTTTATGAATCCACACACTTAGGAATATCTCTTTTTATAATGACAATGTTTTATTCCATAACTCATGTTTATGATTGTTGACAGATTGTGTATGAACTAATTAATTTTTGATCATGATATCATAAACTTTTTCTTATCTTATTATCATGTTTGATCATTCATTGATATCTCAAATAACTAATCTTATCAGGAATCCTAACTCACCCTTTCTTATGTTTTTCCTTCCCCATGTTAAGAATATATGTTTTAACTATTATATATATAAGAAGAGTTCTATAGGGGAAATGTTAATAAACATTCTTGAAATATGTGGATAATGTATTTATACTCCAAATAAACTAATGATTTATGGTTCTGGATTGTATCATAATTTTATTTAATGAATAATCATCTCAAATGGCGTAATATTTATTTCTGTCAATCTCGGGTTTTTATAGTTGGTATCAGAGTAGGGTTTAATCAATCATTAGAGATAAGGATAAGGGAAATTTGTTGAAAACCCTAGAGTTATTATTAAGTATAGGATAACATCATAATGTTTTTGTTTGATAAATAATATGTAGTTACCATAAAAAACATCACTATATATACTATAAGTAAATGTGGTTTTGGAATCAATGCATCTCAGAGAAATTATATAGACTCAGTCTTGAAATAAAATAACATTACATATAATTTTAGGAAGACATAAAACATTACAAAAACAGATGCTTGAAGACTGTAATATTCAAGTGCCTTGGGAAACCTAGAAACATACACACATGTATAAAAATTATGTACGTTATCCCCCGCTAGGTTATTTATAACAATTGCACTTCTTAGACACATCCAACATACTACACATCTCCATAACCCAAGGAAAGAAACATACAAATGGGTGATCTTAAATGTATAGTAATCGTAAAAAACAGAGACATGTAAGCATAATCTTGAGCATAAGGGTATGATTTCATGATCATGAAAAGATATTATCATACTCTTTATATTTATGATCATATACATGAATCAGGGAATAAATCATCGATGTTTGTAATATATAAATAATAAAAAAATAAAGCACATAAGACATGAAATCATAACATAGGAATAAAACATGGAATTATGGCAGACAAATAAACATATAATATGATTTACATATTAGCCAAGGCATCATTTTCATGTACATCTTGGTAGTATAGGTTCACTCCCTATACCATCTTCATTGTCATTGTTCAATCCCATGGCCATCTTGGTAGCTTAAGTTCACTCCTCATACCATTTTCTAGTTATGATTTATTCTCATGTCTATCATTGTAGTAAAGGTTCATTCTCAATACCACCATAGTCTATCTCATGTGATATAAATCTATACCTAATGCAATGAAGGTGTATATATGTTCCACACATATCATAATGAAATCATACATACATGTGACACAAGATCATAAATTATCATAGCGTAACCCATGAATTGAAATGAGTATTATAAGCATGTAATCATATCATAACATATTGAAGGATACAGGTTTTATAATCATTTCATCATAATCATAACCTGTGAAAAGAAGTTGGTTTCAAAAGCATTTAAACTGTGAATGTGAAACAAGTTTCATAAACGTCATGCCAGCGAAAAATAATACATTCTTAGGAATAATATTAATGGAAACATTGAATAAATTTTCTATAATGTAATATCTAACACCACCATAAGTTTTCATATATAAGAAATAATTTTAAAATATCATTTAAAAAAATAAGGAGAAATATATCGTTTCTAATTTGAAAGAATTATTTTTAGAACACAAGCTCTTTTGAATACACTTTTATTTGAAAATAAATTTAAAAATAGACAATGGATGGTTTGAAAAAAATAAAACAATTTAAAAATATTTTTTCCTTCAAAATTGCATCCAATGATCATTTTAAAACATTTTTTTTAATTATTTTTGAAAATATGGTATTTGAATACAATAGATTTTTTTACCAAAGAGAGATATGATAGGATTTTACATAACAATATTATCTTATGAAACTAATAGTGGAAAAAATGTTACTAACAAATTAGGATATCAGGAATGAAAATAGAATAAGGAAACTCATGAGTGTTCTTTAGATGTGTATCATAATATTTCATCAAAGACACATAGTCATTAACAATCTCGAAAAGCGTTGAGATAGTTTAAATAATCTCTTACAACTTTGTTACTTGGAACGATAATCATTATGTAATGAAAATAAATTAAATGAAGATTAAAATATCATGAAAATAAGGAGATTTATGATATAACATTAAAGAATATACTCCTCTAAAATGAGTTTCGGTGTAGAATAATACCTGATTCTCAATGAAGGCAATTTGAGAAAAACAATTTCTTACCGATTTGATAACATTGAAAACATAAACCCCTTGAAAGAAATATTGTCAAATGGATATGTTAATACCTGTAAATTTAAGTAAAATATACATAGAATAAAATCATAGGAAGTACATACACCACACAAAAGGAAAAATTGGTGAACATACCATGTATCTCATGAAAATAAAAAGTGAGAAGAAATCCTCTTACCTCGTATTTTGACTCTCATCATACTAGTTCAAAACATGTATATAATAAATATATATTTATTATACATATTTTACTAAATGGTATCATTATATATAATATTGTATATGTTCTTATTGTGACATTATATTACCGACCTGTAAAAAATCCTACGCTAGGTTTTAACTTCGGTTAATATTTGTTTTGTTCTTCGCATATGTCTTAATTTGTTATATCATTGACAATATAATTATATAATGATTAAAAAATGTGAACCATGACACAAATATCATTTATATTCAGTATATATATATATATTATAATAATATATTTTATAAATAAGTATGATAAGTAATACACCATTAATGGAGATGATAAGACGTACATACGCCTGAACAATGTTTCTATTATTATCATATTGAAAGAATGTATGTAAATGAAATATTTATATTTATATATGTATATATGTATATAACTATTCTATTATAATTATTATATCACATATATTATATTATTTCACTAAACCCATCCCTAATACATTCCATGTGATGGGTGAACGAATCATATCACTTTGAGGGGGCAGTAATCCACATTTCCTCGAATGAGATTATCATATTAACACCAAATGGAAAGTAAAAGTTATGTGACTAAATAAATAATAATATTACTAATAGAATAAATATTATATATAACATATATAAATATCATGTCTATCATGATGTCCATGATGAGAGGTGGAAAGGAAAATTGAACAATCATCATTTAGTGAGGTGGTAATTCGCCTCACACATAAACAATATGTTCCTTATCCATTTAATGTTGGTGTGTGCAAGTTAAGGATTAATAGTTTACATAAAAACAACCTAGTATATTTATTATAGCAGTTTTTTTTATAAAATAATGGGAAAAAATATGTTTGGGGTGGAGAAAGAAGATAAAATAGAAGGACACAAGAGAAGACGTTACCTCTTGATCGGGTAACTCCTTTAATTTGTTCCAAAAATCATCCTTAGATTACCTTGTGGAAAATTTAAGGATTCAAGGAAGAATATACAGATATTGGTAAGTGAATTTGGTAGGTATTGGATGAACATAAGCGGTTTGAGATGTGTGAGGAAGTGGGAGAGGAGGTGGCTTTGTATAGGGAAGGAAAAGGACTCACTTGGATTTTTTAGAAACAAGTTAGTTGTACAGATGTTATTACCAAAAAAAGAAATAAAAAACCAAAAATAAATAAATAATGGATTCTTTATGGATGAAATATGGAAATCCAATTGGTTTTGGGAAAGTGGAAATGTCATTTGGACACATAATTTTAAGATTTAGTCCATAATTAAGCATAATTTTTCCTCAATCACTGTGATTAATTTTAACCACTTTTACTAATCATTATTGTAAAAAATTAAATTTTAATTATTAAAATATATGTATTTTACTAAATAATATTTATTGTTATGGTTTTTATAAATTCAAATCACAGAATAAGAAAAATTAAGAATAACGCTAATCCCACTAATGGGAAAAAATAATGGGTTTTTAAAATAGAAAATTGTTCAAAAATTTGTTAAGATTTTAGATTCAATTTCAAAGATAAATTGATTATAGTGATTAAAATCGTATTAATAGATGAAATATTTATCTAATTTAACCTTAAAAAAATTTATAATATCTTTTAAAATTAATAATTAATTAAAGAAATTTAGGTTTTAATTAAAAAGATGTTTTTTTCACTATTCATCAAAAATGATGTTTCTTAGAAAAATATCAAAAATTAACCCTAATACAATTTCTAAATATTTAATTCAATAAATCATATTTTTAAATTAAATTAAATTAAATTTAAAAATTTTCTAAAATTAAATTTATTATAAAATTTGGTTCATTTGAGAAAACAATATTTTAAAACATAAAAGGACTTTACCAAAAATCATATCTTTCAAAATCAAAATGTTTTATTTTAATAAAAAAATTATAAAAAATATTTTAAATGTAGTTATTAATGTTTATATTACCAATTTTAACATCTAGGTAATACTTATCTTATTTAAATAATTATATCTATAAAACAATGTTTTGTAAAACTTTGTGTTGTATATGATGTATGTTAATTCAGTGTTACAAGTATCATATACCAAGTTGATGTTATGTGTAACATATTGAAAGTAAGTGATCATTTAATTCAAACTAATTTAGTTCCATATTAAAGGGATGTTGGACTTAATGAATTTCATATCACAAATGAAAATTTTATTTATTTCAAAAAGATGTTCCATAAAAATTTGAGGTGTTACGTTCTACCCCATTAAAATAAATTTCACCCTTAAAATATATCACCTAGGTAAAAAATGAGGATACTTATGCATAATTATATCCCCAAGTTCCCTCGTAGAATCCTCTAACTGGTGATTTTTCAAAAAATATATTACAAGGCGAGTGGTCTTGTTTTGTAGAACTTTCTCTAATCGGTCCAGAATTTCAACTGGTTGTTCTTCGTAAGAAAGATCCAACTCTAGTGGTATGACCTATGAGTTCAGTACATGTGAAGGGTTAGGTATATACTTCACCAAAAGAGATATATAGCACATATAATGGAATTGAGGGAGTTTTAGAGTATGTTCCAAGATATAGGATATTGTCTTGATATGATCAAGAATATCAAAGGGACAGAAATACCAAGGCTTTAGTTTCCCTTTCTTTCCAAATCTCAAAAAAAATTTATAGGGTGATATTTGTAGAAGAACCTTTTCACAAACATAAAATTCTATATCACACTGATGGTTATTAGTATAACTTTCATGCTGACTTTTTTCTACCTTGATATGCTACTGAATAGTTCCAACCTTCTTGAGATTATCTTCAGTGATCTCCGGTATCAATAGATTTCTTTCTCCAACTTCATCCCAACACATTGGATATCCACACTTATTCCTGTAAAAGAATTCCTAAGATGATATCTCAGTTTATTAGTGAAATATATTATTGAATGAATACTCAATTAGATGAAGGTGTTGATACTAACAACCCTAAAAATGGAGAGAAAAATATCTAAAAATATCCTCTAGGGTTTGAATTGTTCTTTCAGATTGAACCATTATGTAATGATGATAAGTAGTGCTGAAACTCAATTCTATATCAAGTACCTGCTAAATAATTTAGTAGAATATGTATTAAAACCTCAAATACTGATTAGATACAATATAATGTGGTACTCAATGAAACCATACCGCTTTCTTAATGTATATCATAGCAAGTTGATCCGGAGAGAAGTCTTCTCTAATAGTGATGAAGTGTAGTGTCTTAGAAAGAAAATAGACATCCACCCAAATAAAATTAAACCCTTTCGTGGTTTTGGGAAGTCCATCAACAAAATACATAGTGATTCTCCCCGATATAAATTTTGGTATGGATAATGGATGAAACAACACCTTTGAATTTTTTCTTTCAACCTTAACTTATCGGCATTCAAAATATCGAGATATAAAATCCATGATATATCTCATCATTCTATCCCACCAAAATTATTATTTCATTCACATATACATATTCGTACTTCCAGTATGAATAGAAAATGAATAACTATCAGCATATTATAATAGAACTTTTAAATATCATAATGAAGGAATACATACACAGTTCCTGAATCATATCATTCTATACTGATCAAAGTTAAACTCATGAATATTTCTGACGTTCTTTTGTAGCACTTAATCATCCTTTTGCACCTCCTTAATTTTCACATGGTTAGAGAGTTGAACAGTAATTTCAAAAAGATATGATTTATCCACATCCTTTAGGATTTCTAGATCCATCCTTTATATATCCACAAATATTGGATCTTTTTTTATCCTCATCATGGATAAGCTAGCTCGATCCTTATGACTCAAAGCATCGACCAACTTGTTATCTTTCCCAATGTGGTAATTTATTGAACAGTCATAATCCTTTATCAACACTAACCATATTCTATGGTGTACGTTCAACTTCTCTGTTAATATACATTTAATAATTTTATGATCAGTATATATATCACACTTTTCTCTATAATCATAATGATTCTATATATTTAATAAAAAATTTATGACTGCAAACTCCAAATCATGAGTTGGGTAGTTTGATACAATAATCTTAAAAAATCGTGAGGCATAGGATATAAACACATTATTATGCATAAGAAAGAATCCCAATCCCTTCTTGGATTTATCATTGAAGATTAAAAACCCTTCCCTACTATAGGGAAATTTAAGCACAGGTGCACTCGCTGACCTTCTCTTTAGTTCCTTGAAACTTTCCACACATTCATCTATCTAGAGGAATATGATACCCTTCTGAGTTAACTTGGTCATAGGGTAAGATATTCATGATAAATTCTCTACAAATCATCCATAATATATAGATAAACCAATAAAGATATGGATCTCAGTCACCTTGGCTGGTCTAGGCCATAATTCAATAGAATCTTTCTTTGATTTATCTACTTTTATACCATTTATTGAGATTATGTGACTGAAAAAAATGAAAGACAATTTATCCAATATTCACACTTTGCATATTTTTCATATAGCTTCTCATTCCTTAGGGTCTTTAGTACAATTCTCAAGTGATCTTCATTCTCTTCTTTTATCTTTGAATAAATAAAATATCATCTATAAATACTACCAAAAACATATAGAGGTAATATCTATAGACTCTATTCATTAAATCCATCAGTATACTAAGGGAATTAGTAATACCAAAACACATCACTATATATTCATAATCTATATACCTTGCATGGAATGTAGTATTGGGTATATCATCTTTCATGTCCCTTAATTGATGATATCCATAAAAAATGTTAATCTTGGGAAGGTAATAAGCTCTGTATAGTTGATCAAACAATTAATCAATATGGGGAAAATGAATCTTGTTCTTGATTGTGATCATATTCAACTCTCTATAATCAATACATAGTCACATTGATCCATCTTTGTTATTCATAAAATGAACTGGAACACCGCAAGGTGACAAACTTGGTCAAATGAATACCTTATCAATGTTTTCTTGGAATTTATTCTTCAATTACTGCAACTCAATTGGGTCCATTCTATAAGGAGTAATTGAAATTTGTGTAGAACAAGGTACAAGTTTTTTAGTCCCACATGGCCAAATACCCTAAGAGGGGTGGGGAGTTGAATGAAGGTATGACAGATTTAAAGATCTACCCCTTTGGATCTTGATTTTTTGTTAATAAAAAATCTCTTCTCTCTCATTCCCGTATCAATATAAAAATAGAAATTAAATCATGCAAAGGACACATAGATTTTTACTTGGTTCACCCTCACTGGGGTACATCCATGGAGAATACACCAGTGATGTCCCGATGTACCAAATACAATATAATTTCACTAATGTTTACAAAGATCTAAGAAGATTCACTATACCTTCTAGATTATAACCACTCACAATATTAAAGCTCACTGCTCTCTGAATTGAAGTGTGGTCACTGCTCCTTGATAAGATACACTCACAGTTGAAATAGTTGTAGGTCCCTTAATTATCCCAAATCAATGCATATTTTTCTATATGTATATGATCTGTTGACATCAAAATTTCACCAAAATATTAATATCCCTTTACACAGAAGGAAACTAGAAATTTCTATAACTTTCATGTAACCCTAGAATTACAAGCCCGCTTCTCTAAGCCTGGCATGCTTCTTTATGCTTTGGTGTGCTTCTCCAAGCCTAAATCATAGGTTTAACATAAACAATTTCACGACACACCCTTCACCAACTCATAAATTGGGTGACTGAAACCCGTTTACAACCAAACCAATATTAGCATGCACCTGTAAACTGGGGTACAACTTTTGAATAACCTTATACTTGTACGACCAAACAACCACTTGCGCACCCAAACCACCTACATGACTGCAATTCTAATTTTTTCTAAGTGTTAAATTTTTTAAATATTAGGAGGGGTATCCCTCTATTTATAAGAATTTTGGGTACCTTGAGCATCGACACTCAAGTTTTCTACTAACATGCATGTCTAGCCGCCCTAGTCTCTATCGCCCTAGCCACCTTGAGCACCCAACCTAAAACTTGGGCGCCCCTCTTTCTTTTGACATATTTTGATGTTCTGATCATGAAAAAAATATGTCTCTCATCTTTCCAAGACTCCATGTCACTTGTGCGCAATTTCCTTTGCCAAAAACACTTTTCTCCATTTGTCAATTTTGAGCCCAAAAAATTTGGCAAATACTGGAAAACAACGCCACATTGTATCTTCTCTTTTTGTACCACCTCTAGATCTTCCATTCCTTTGTCAAGGTTTTTTAATCAATCATGGATTGTAAAAAACATCTCTTAAACATGATAACTCACCTTGGGAACCCCATTTTTCAACAAATTGACCATCATGGTTTTCCTTGTCAAAAAACACAACATGGATGCCCACATTATCAACAAACACAATCACCTCAAAAATTATTCAATGACACCTTGAGAGATTTTTTCCCAAAAAATTTCTATTCAAAATAAACTTCATGTTTTGGTGGAAGACTAGGAAACTCTTCTAGAAATACATCAAAAAAATTCTAAATAATAGGAATATCATCGATGTCAATTAAATTAAGACCCATTTTGATGATAAGTTTTAAATTACCAATCATCAGAGATAAAAAACCATTTTGAATAATAAGTAAGACCCATACACTAGATGTAATATCCCCAGAAAGTTCATACTTAGCATCAAATGTGTGGATGATCATAGGAGGGTTTGAAATATCAAAAGTATCATCCCATCCTTGACATTTTATGTAGTATTTATGCAGATAAAATCAATCAATGCCTAAGATGACATAAAATTCAACCGAAGGAAGAATGACATGATTTACAGGAAGCACATTCCCACAAACATCAACTGGTAAGGAATTATAAACTTAAGATGAAATCATCGTACCATTAGGGGTTTGCACTGCTAATTCCACATCTAATTGTTTTGGTGGAATCTTAACACCCTTTGAAAATTATTTAGATATAACATATTGGGTATATCTGGAATCAAATATGACATTATAAGTTCTTGAGTCAATGGTATGTTTACCATTCACAACATAATTATCGCACCCCTCATCTGAAATATCATTTTCATGATATTTCCCACTATCCCTAAGCTTAAGAGGTTGCTGAAGTAAATAATCATCACCAAACCTTGGATTTGGGTAGTTGTTAGCACAATTACCATTCTCATTACACTTGTAGAATTGAATCATGTGAGGTTCATTTTTCTCTGCTTTTTCCCCATTCACAATGTTAGCTTACATTTTTCTCATCAATTCAATAATCAAATGCCCGTTACACTTCCCTTCCACACTTAAACCATTTATAGGACTACTTAAGGAAGTTTTATCCATATTTTTTCCCACTCTTAGAGAATAATGGAAATTTAGTCTTATTTTATTCATCGATATTAGTTTTTCATTTAAAACTCATATTCCTCTTATTGTCAAAATCATGATATTGTTACGTGAATCTAGCCTCTATTTCAACCTTGATGGGAAATTGCACAATATCTTCATAGCTATTAATTTTTCTTATTTCCAACACCCATCAATGACTTGGATTTAATCCAATAAATCACCTATCAACATTACATTCAATATGAATGATAATTCCTAAAACATGACTCAAAAGTCATGTGAACTTATCCTCATAGGTACCAATAGATTCATCATCCATTTTCTTCAAATCAAGGAACTATTTACCTATGTTGGTAAAATGAATCTGGGGGAGTTATTTATTGAAAAGTTAGTTATTGAACTCATTCCAATCCATGGATTCAATCTCATCTTGCCGCCTTAAATTATTTATTAGATTCAACCATTGATATGATCCTCCTTTTAACCTATAAACAACCAAGATGATTTTCTCATGCTACAAACACTGAAGAATTAAGAATATATTTTTAGTTTTATCGATCCATTGTTTATCAAAAAGTGGATCAGAAGTCCCTATGAAAGAAGGTGTACATGTCCTCATGAAAGGATCAACAGAATTTTTTCCCTCATTTTCTTATTGGGAAGTCCACCATGATTCATAGCTTGACAATGTTATGTGATCAGAACAAAAAAAAATTTCATTCCATCTCCCATAGAATATAGTTATTTAGGAGGATAATAATTCTATTATCCATCGTAGTCACCATTATCGTGGTTCCTTCAAGTTCCATATCTTAACTGAAACGAAAAGCATAAATTAAAAAATTGTTATCATAACAAGGAACTGAATAATCATGAAAAATCACTTATAGGATTTATAACATATGATACCTTTTTAATATATCAAAACCATAGGTCTATCATAGGTCATTTAGAGACAAACTATATTCAAATTCTTCATGATTGTTTCTGAAGAGTTTGTGAATTTCAACATCATATACTTCATGAGTGTCACACTAGGTGAGAAACATGCCCTGTTGTCGTGTACTAGATTACCCCGAGTGAGGCCCAGAATATAATTTCAAAGTTGTTACCCCTAGGTACATATGTTACATAGACATATCCACTTGTAGTATCTCGACATTGATGTATTTATAAGAAACCAATCACTATATACCTTTCCAAAGTATAGGTAATTTTTTAAATGTTGAATCACCCTTATACTTATCCTTAGACATTCCCTTAGGGTTATCACTCATGTTTTCTCATCCTAGATTGAAATTATTAACTAAAATTTTCCCCTAATACCAATTATAGAGACCTGGTATTTACATAAATTAACATTACAAAACATTTTCCGAATACATAAAATATTACACAAATAGACGCCTGAAGACCATACTAGTCTAGTCCCTTCGAAAAAACTGAATCATAATAATAGGTGCATAAATGAACTATATTATCTCCCACTATTATCTTCTTAGATATAACCCTTCATTGAAAGATCAAACATAAAAAAATATTCATAACCTGGTGAAGGAAACATAAAAAGGGTTCAGTTCAAATGATTACTAAGGGTAATGAAGGGAGACATGTAAGTATAACCATGAACATAAGGGTATGAGAACATGATCATGAATAGAGAATATCATACCCCTGGTATCAAATATCATATACATGAATCATGGAAATTAGGATGAAATTTATAAGAGATGAATAATTAGGAAATAAAGAACATAAGTCATGAATACATAACATATGAATAAAACATGGAAATTTGTTAGACACATAAGAATATAATATGGTTTCGATAGTATCCAAGGAATTTTTTCCAGGACCATCTTGTTATTATAGGTTCACTCCCCATACCATCTTGGTAGTAACAGTTCACTCCTATGGCCATCACGACGGCATGAGTTCACTCCTTATACCATCTATGTAGTTATGGTTCACTCCCATGTCCATTTTAGTAGTCAAGGTTCATTCCCAATGCTATCTTAGTCTATCTTAGGAGATATAAATCTTTACCCAATTAATTGGATGGAGATATACGTCCCACCCATCTCATAATGAAATCATACATAGACATTGTAACACCCCAGGTAAATAAATAATATGACATTTTTATATTTATACCTATTTGTGAATGAAATGTTAATATTAATTTAAAGGGAACGCTTTGCTTGATGTCTTACCCAATACACAGCAACATGTTCCTTTGAAATCTTACGTTGCACTCTAATAATAAAATAATATTATTTTAAATATAAGTTAACACGTAGTCGTTGTATTGGCGGGAATGAATAGAAATAACTAAAATATGATTATATATATTTGTTAAGTGTTTTGACATTTATTCAATAAAGGATAAAGGCTTAAAATATGAAAAAAATTCAATTTTAGGCATATATACTCTAATATTCACTAAAGGTCCACTTATCAACTTTTGATGGCGAACCGTCATTTAATATAGTTTTGGTCACTCTTATACATTCTATTGGACCAAATAAATTTTTTCTTTAGAATCGTGACATCAAAATTTACTTTGTGTAAATTTTCTGTATTTTTCCGATAAAGATCATTTTTTAATGAATAGCGAAAAATATTGTATTTTAATTCAAAACAACATTTTAATCTGATTTATTTATATGATTAGATTATCGTTTGAGTAGGATTTAAAGTGAAATTAGAATATATTTTTACCATTTAATCCAATAGTAGTCATTGGAATTAATTTCACTTTGAAATTGGACATAAACTAGTGTCAATCTTTTGATACTTATTGTTTTATAAAAACACGCTATTTGCTCTAAAAGAGGGAATTAATTATTAAATCAATTAATGAAACTTATAAATTTTGAATTTTATATAATATACATCATTTTTGAATTCATAATATCAAATATATCTTAGGGTGATGTTTTGGTATTTTTCATAAAAACGTTATTTTTTGATGAATAGTGAAACCACTAAGTGGTACTTAAAAAACTAATTTTTCATTTAAATGAAATTTTACCACCTTTGTGTTTTGAATTTAAAAAATCCAACATACATGGTTGTAATTAATAATTAAAATGTCGTTCAATGGGATTAAAATAATTTTTTGGTGAATAGTAACTTTTAAGTTTTAAATCACGATTAGAGGTAATTAGTGTAGTTTAAGGTAAAAATAATTTATTAATAATATGAAATGACCTAGACACATGTTCTACCATCATTGGATGTGTCATGGCCGACCAAGAAAATCCATGGGTCAACTTGGGGACCCCATGGAACCCCTTTGGTTGGAAAATGACATAAAGAACTTTTTATTTAAAGTTCAAATAAAAATGACACAAACATGAGTTATTTTACTAAAAAAAATTTAAATGGGGTGATACAAGTCATATTTTTGACTATAAATAGTGATTTGAAATATAAAAATATTTCCTACATCATAGTATTTTTTTATAATTTCTAGACATTAAATAAATTAAATTATTTATGACATCATGATGATGCATGGATTACCTCATTATTTAACGATTTAAATAAAATGAAAAGATAATGTAAAATAAAAGACCTGAACATGTCAAAAACCTATTTTATGGGTGTATTTAGAACCCTTATCACATTATCCTTGAATTATATCAATTTCAAACCTTTTAAAACCGAAACTCATTTTAAAATAAAGTAACATCTGTTTACTTTCCAAGAGTGCCCCTCCTCTCCTCTTATAAAAGGCCCCCACCTATACCACCTTACACACACCTCTCAAGCCTTTGGATCGGCCAACCCCTACCCATTTCATCTCTCCACATCCCTCTCCTCATCATTGAAGCCTCACTTTGGTCATTATCCTTTCCAATGGAGCCTTTGATCTCAAATCAAAGAGAGTTACCCGATTTAAAGGTAATGTCTTCCCTTGAGTTCTTTTGTTTTATTTTGCTTCTCCAACCACTTAAATCTTTTTATTCATTTCTTTTGTAACAACTCCAGTATCATCAATATACTAGGATGTTTTTATAGGAATAATTAGAGCTACACTTACACACACCTCCATCTAATGGTTAAAGAACATACTATTTCTGTGGATGATGAATTTCTGCCTCACGAAACGATGATTGTTCAACACTCATATAACACCTTAAAAGGTGTCCATTAAGATGTCACTATATATATATGATATATAATATGTTTATGTTTTACTTAAGATTCGTAATTTTTCATTTATGGTATAACTTTATGGTTTCCATTATGGGTAAACGCGATATCTTCATTTTAGGAAGTGCGGACTACCGCCCCCTCAAAGTCTTTTGATTCGTTAATGCCATATGTGGGACGTATAAAGGATGAATTTAAAGTTATTATATATGATGTTATACTATAATTATAATATGCATTTATGTCATTATTATTTTATTTCCATTAAATTATGAGAGAGAAATGAAAGTAGCATTCATGCGTACGTACGACTTACTGTTTCCATGAACGGTGCATTTTATTTATTATCTCCAAATGTTATGTACTATTGTAAGTACATATATATAATGGATATAAATGTAATATATTACATCTAAATGATGGATATCATTCTGGAATTATAATATATTTATCTCTCTCTTTTTTAATTCCATTAATATGACAAAAAATGAAAGTAGCGTTCATGCGTACGTACGGCCTACCGTCTCCATGAACGATGATTTTAATTTTTTATCTCCAAATGCTATGTAATAGTATAAAATGAATATATACTAGATATATATGATATTTAAACCATAAATTCTATTCTGGAGATGATGTACCTATAACTACATGGAAAATTCTTTTCCAACAAGTTCAATTTTTACTCATGTACTGAACATCGACAAAAACGTCTGATATGAACTCACTTTATTAACCAATTATTACAACATTATAATATGTGATATTAATTGAATAATAATATTTAAAGGATTTATTTAAGAAATTATAAATTTACCAAATTTTATTATTCAGGAGATTAAAGAACAATCGAGTCATGCCGGACACGAGGTAAGGGATCCAACCTCTCTCTTTCTTTTTAAGTACTCTCATTTATGTCACTTCTTTTAAGCTACTGTTTGTTATGTTGGGGGATGTTATTTTAAATTCATCTTGCTGTAAATTTTATTTTAATATTATTATAGACCCAATTTTATCTCACCATTCCATTTTTGGACGTTTTAAGTGGCGTCGTTAGGCTGCCGAGTTTTCGTAAGGGATTTTTCATCTCGCTTTTATTCACGTGACATTTATGCTACATGTGCCACCATTTCTATTGAGTGGTGCATGTACTTCCCATTATTATACTCCTTGTGTATTATAATTTCATTTATGTTTATTTACATATTCATTTTATGACCCTTATTCAATGGGGTGTACGTTTCAAAAGTTACCCAAGTCGGTAAGGGAACCTTTCACCCTCTTCTTTTTAAAAAGTCTTCTATTGTTATGTCTTTTAAATTACATCTTTTTATGGTGCGATATGTTCTTATATATCCTTATTGATGTAAATTTTATGTCCAAGTGATGATGTACCCTTTTTTTCTATCATCAACACATTTTCTGAATTTTGAAGTGACGCCGTTAGGCTGTCGTATTTTTGCAAGGAAGCTTCTTAACCCAATTTTGATTCTTTGGGATAAACTTGTACTCTTTGAATATGTAATTCTATGAATATGTGTGAGTAACATCTTCTTTTTTTACACATAATATCCACTTATATTTTGTGTATTCGTTTGTCACACATAATTGTGTAATTGATTTATCCTTAATCCAAGGATACCGTCTTTGTAAGGGACTTCGTCTCAATATCCTTTCATTGAGGCATATTTTGTTTTATACACAAATTTCTTTTATACGGTGTATAAACCCCTTTGAATTTTACTTTTATACAAAAGGAATCTTTTTCTATGAAGCTTTTTACTAAACTAAAAAAGGAATGTTTCTTTTAACGTACGCGGTGACAATGACCTTTTCCTCCGCCATGAGTATTATTTGATCATTGGATTCCTCCACAAGCTGTAATGTTTTTAAAATAAAATAAATACCATATACTCTTTTAAGTATTTTGGTATTGAAAATGGTCTTGATAAAGGATTATATTATGTAAAAATATTTAAATGATATATTTTGATTGAAATGTGGAAATGTTATCATTCCTTAATGTTAGTTTGATGTGTTATAATTTTATAATGGTACTTGGACATTTGACAGGTGGTTACATGATAAACCATATGACGGGTGGTGTCGTGAATAATAGGATGGGTGGTTACGTTATAACCTCCAATGCATTGGGTATGGAAGTTTTCCATATGGCTATTCCATTAAGTATGTATGGAAGTTGGCCGAATGGAAATTCCATTAAGTGATATGTGTGGAATATGACTTTATGGTTATTTCACTTAAGTATGATTATGTCCCAAGTTACCTTTATATGTTATGTGATCTTTATATGGGTTTTATGGTAATATTTTGGTTACATAAGATTAAGTAATGAACTTTATTCAGTGAAGAGTTTTTACTACTTCGAAAAGGTGAAAAGTATTACTTTCACAAAGTATACATGTTTTACTTGTTGTTTTGAAAAACTAACAGTTTTCATTATTTGTGTATCCCTTACTGAGCATTTTATGCTCATCCCAAGTTTTTGAAATGTTTTTCATAGGACTTAACGTGGAATAGGGTCAAGGATGGGATCAAGGGAATGTCATGCTACCTAAAACATGGAACTAGACATGTTTCTTTTTAAGAGTTTTTATTTTATGGAAACATAGTAGAAGTTTCTGCTTTGTAATCTTTTGAGATGTAATAGTTATGTCTTAATTCTCTATAGCTCTAAACCTGAAAATATCCTCAACGTGAATTATTCATTTAATGCAATATTAAGTAAGGTTTACAGCTGGGGTCTTATAGTTGGTACTAGAGGTCAGTTTAGATAACATTAGAGGTTAGGGTATTCTCTAAGCATAAGTGACATTACCATAATGGTTAGGATTTTAGAAAGAGTCCTAGTTTTAGATAAAGTGAACGAGTAAGTATATTTTAGTGTTTAACTTCCTCATTAGTACGTGATCGTTTTGTTGATATACTCACACTGGAATTTTTTTAGTGAATGGATGGTTCTAGAAGGCACCAAAGAGACAACAGGTTTGAAGGAAACTGTGGTGGTTCTCTGATTAAGATACTAGATAAAATGGGCGATTCAATGAGGAAACTCATTGTTGTTCTAAACCAGCTATCGAGGTGTCATGATCAACCACTTGAACCTTGGGATATTCTGTAATGCATCATGTACAAGATGACCAATTGATGTAGAAGTTCAGGTAATAATTATAAAGGTAACCATTAGAGTTTATATGATCCTTACTTTTGAGGTAATTATGGATTATTATATGTTATGATGGAAAATGAAAGGCATGAGTTAAAAATGAGGTTAAAATATGTTATGATTATTTTTTAAGATTATATCTCGTTTTAGGGAATGTTATAAGAATTATATAGTTTTGGAAAGAGGACAACACTCAGACCGTGTGACAACCCGTCGCGTCGGACAAAGCTGTGGGAATCGAACCCACAACCAAAGTGCGACTGGTATTTATCACCTACCACTAGACTACGTGAAGTCCCTGGTTAGTTTAACTAATTCTTTTTAGTTAGATGATTTTAGGAATCAAGAGTATGTTTATTTTGGGTTATCTATGGAAATGATTAACCTATCATGGAGGATATGTGATTAGGTTAATTACTTTTCAATATGAGAATTTAAGAGCAACTGATGTTATTTGGAGATAAAAGTTAATTTGTACCGTGGAAGACTATGTAAATAAATACTTAAAATATTTGGGTTTCAATCATAGTTTGGTTTACTTTGAAGAATTTTATGGACAATTGTTTATCGAATGGTCTTCGTTGAACTTTGGGTTTTTTGTGGACAAATTTTGGAGATTAAGAATGGATTTTCTTTTTACAAAGGATTATAATTTTGTGGGTTATCTGATCTCATACTAACAATTTTGGGTTTGGATTTTGTCTAAAGACATGGGAAATATATAGTTCTCTTTTTTGGATTAGGTGATTCTCAAGAGGCTGATTATACTACTCTTAATGTGAACAAGTCATCCTAAATACTCATCTTTTAGAGAAAATATGAGTTTGATTAAAGAATCTAGTAAATGTTGGAAGTCTACGTGAAAAGTAAGTAAGTTTCATTATTATTTAGTTAAGCTCAAAAATAAATTCCTCAATGAAGAGTAACTTAAAAAAAATGTTGTCTGTTAACATTTCCTACTGGGGAATCGAATACTGTTTAACCCATCACAAGTTTGTGATTTTCTTATGATTAACTTAATCCTAGACATGTTTACTATCACTCTCTATCCGAACATGACCCTTTGTTTTCTCCTCCATGTCCATGTTTTCCTACATGGAATCCTAGTATGTATTAACTCGGGTGACCCTTGTACTTCTCTTTCTTTATTTTAAAGTGATTGTTTTACCGACTCTTGTTCCGATGTGGGACATTCAAGGATGTTTCCGAGCCCAATTTTAAAATTTCGAGGACGCAATTCCCAAAAAGGGGGGAAGGATGTAACTCCCCAGGTAAATAAAGAATATGACTTTTTTATATTTATCCCTATTTAGGAATAAAATTTGAATATTAATTTAAAGGTAACACTATGCTTGATGGCTTACCCAATACAGAACAACGAGTTCCTTTGAAATATTACGTTGCACTCTAATAATAAAATAATATTATTTTAAATGTTAGTTAACACATAGTTGTTGTATTGGTGGGAATGAATAGAAATAACTAAAATATGATTATATATGTTTGTTAAATGTTTTTACATTTATCCAATAAATGATAAATCCTTAAAATACGAAAAGAATTCAATTTTAGGCATATATAATCTAATTTTCACTAAAGGTCCACTTATCAACATTTTATGGAGAACCATCATTAAATATAGTATTGGTCACTCTATTACATTATATTGGACAAAAAAAATTCTTCTTTAGAATCGGGACATCAAAATTAACATTGTGTAAATTTTCTGTATTTTTCCGATAAAGATCATTTTTTAATGAATACTGAAAAATATTGTATTTTAATTCAAAACCAATTTTTAATCTAATTTATTTATATGATTAGATTATCTTTTGAATTGGTTTTAAAGTGAAATTAGAATATATTTTTACCATTTAATCCAATAGTGGTCGTTGGAATTAATTTCACTTTGAAATTGGACTTAAACTAGTGTCAATCTTTTGATACTTATTGTTTCATAAAAACACGCTATTTGCTCTCACAACGGGAATTAATTATTAAATTAATTAATGCAACTTATATGTTTTGAATTTTGTAAAATAGACATCATTTTTGAATTCAGAATATCAAATATAGCTTAGAGTAAGTTTTGGTATTTTTCTGAAAAAAGTTATTTTTTTGATGAATAATGAAACCACTAAGTGGTACTTAAAAAACTGATTTTTCATTTAAATGAAAATTTACCAACTTTTTGTTTTGAATTTCAAAAATCCGACATACATGGTTGTCATTAAGAAGTAAAATGTGGTTCAATGGGATTAAAATAATTTTTTGGTGAATAGTATCTTTTATGTTTTTAATCGCGATTAGAGGTAATTAGTGTAGTTTAAGGTAAAAATAATGTTTTAATAATACGAAAATCACCTAGAAACATGTCCTAACCTCATTTGATTTGTCATGGACGACCCTGAAAATCCATGGGTCAACTTGGGGACCCCATAGAGCCACTTTGAATGGAAAATGACATAAATAACTTTTTATTTAAAGTTAAAATAAAAATGACACAAACGTGAGTTTTTTTACTAAAACAATTTTTAAATGGGGTTATTCAAGTCATAATTTTGACTATAAATAGTCATTGGAAATCTAAAAAGATTTCCTACATCATAGTATTTTTTAATAATTTTTAAATACTAAATAAATTAAATTATTTGTGACATCATGATGATGCAGCAATTGCCTAATTATTTAACGATTTAAATAAAATGAAAAGAGACAGTAAAATATAAGCCCTAAACATGTCAAAAACCTATTGGATGGGTGGATTTTGAACCCTTATCACCTTACCCTCGAATTATATCTATGTGGGACCTTTTAAATCCGAAACTCATTTTAAAATAAAGTAACATCTCTTTACTTTCCAAGAGTGCCTCTCCTCTCCTCTTATAAAAGGTCCCCACCTATACCACCTTACAGACACCTATCAAGCCTTTGGCTCAGCCAACCCCTGCCCATTTCATCTCTCCACATCCCTCTATTAATCATTGAAGCCTAACTTTGGGCAGAATCCTTTCCAAGGAAGCCTTTGAGCTCAAATCAAAGAGAGTTACCCGATTTAAAGGTAATGTCTTCCCTTGAGTTCTTTTGTTTTATTTTGATTCTCCAACCCCCTAAACTCTTTTTATTCATTTATTTTGTAACAAATACAGTATCTTAGATATACTAGGATTTTTTATAGTAATTATTATAGCTACACTTACACAAACATCCATCTAATTGTTAAAGAACATACTGTTTCTGTGGATTATGAATTTCTGCCTCATGAAATGATGATTGTTCAACACTCATATAACACCTTCAAAGGTGGCCATTAAGATGTCACTGTATTTATATATGATATATAATATGTTTATGTTTTACTTAAGCTTCTGTATTTTTCATTTATGGCATACCTTTATGGTTTCCATTATGGTTAAACGCGATATCTTCATTTTAGGAAGTGCGGACTACCGCCCCCTCAAAGTGATTTGATTCGTTAATGCCATATGTGGGATGTATAAAGGATGGATTTAAAGTTATTATATATGATGTAATACTATAATTATAATATACCTTTATATAATTATTATTTTCTTTCCATTAATGTATGAGATAGAAATGAAAGTAGCGTTCATGCGTACGTACGGATTACCGTCTCCATGATCGGTGCATTTCATTTCTTATCTCCAAATGTTATGTACTATTATAAGTACATATATATAATGGATATAAATTTAATATATTACATCTATATGATGTATATCATTCTGGTATTATAATATATATATCTCTCATTTTGTTTTAATTCTATTAATATGAAAAAAATGAAAGCATCGTTCTTGCGTACGTACGGCCTACCGTCTCCATGAACGGTGCTTTTAATTTTTTTATCTCCAAATGATATGGTGTATAAACCCCTTTGACTTTTACTTTTATATAAAAGGAATCTTTTTCTATGAAGTATTTTACTAAACGACAAAAATGAATGTTTCTTTTAACGTACACGGTGACAACGACCTTTTCCACCGCCGCGAGTATTATTAGATCCTTGGCTTCCTCAACAAGCCGTAATGTTTTTAAAATAAAATAAATACCATATAATCTTATGTATTTTTGTATTGGAAATGGTTTTGATAAAATATTATATTATGTCAATATATTTAAATGATATATTTCTATTGAAATGTGGAAATGTTATCATTCCTTAATGTTGGTTTTATGTGTTATAATTTTATAATGGTATTTGGACATTTGACGGGTGGTTACATGATAAACCATATGACAGGTGGTGCCGTGAATACCAAGACGGGTGGTTACGTTATAACCTCCAATGCATTGGGTATGGAAGTCAGTCGTATGGCTATTCCATTAAGTATGTATGGAAGTTGGCCGAATGCCTATTCCATTAAGTGATATGTGTGGAAGACGACCTTATGGTTATTCCAATTAAGTATGTTTATGTCTCAAGTTACCTTTATATGTTATGTGATCTTTATATGGGTTTTATGGTAATATTTTGTATACATAAGGGAAAGTAATGAAATTTTATTCAGTGAATAGTTTTTACTACTTCGAAAAGGTGAAAAGTATTACTTTGATAAAGTATACATGGTTTACTTGTTGTTTTGAAAAACTAACCGTTTTCATTCATTGTGTATCCCTTACTAATATTTTTATGCTCATCCCATGATTTTGAAATGTTTTTCACAGGAATTAATGTGGAATAGGTTCAAGGATGGGATCAATGGAATGTCATGCTACCTAAAACATTGAACAAGACATGTTTCTTTTAAAGAGTTTTTATTTTATGGAAACTTAGTATATGTTTCTACTTTTCAATCTTTTGAGATGTAATAGTTATGTTATAATTCTCTAAAACTCTAAACCTGAATATATCCTCAATGTGAATTATTCATTTAATTCATTATTAAGTAAGGTTTAAGGCTGGGGTCTTATGGACATTCAACAAGATCATAAATAATCATATCATAATCCGTGAAATAAAACGGGTATTATAAACATGTAATCATATCATTACCTATGGAAAGTGATGTGTTTTATAATCATTTCATCAAAAACATAACCCTTGAAGATAAATTGGGTTCAAAATAATATAATTTGTGAATGTGGAAGGGGTTCAATAAACATAATTCCATAAAAACATAATCTATCCAGAGAATTAATATAAATATAACATTTAATAAATTACCTATAATTTCACGAGTAACACCAATGGATGTTATCTTATATGGGAAATAATTTTGAAATATCTTTTAAAAAAAATTTATTGAGGAAAATATCCATTCATATTTGAAATAAATAATTTTATAATATAAAACTTTTTATAATTATTTTTTTGAAAGTAGCTTCGAAAACATATAAAATAAGCTTTGATAATAATAATAAAATTCAAAATCCTTTACCCATGAAAATGATCTCCATATATCTTTTGAAAACATTTTCAAATACATTGTTTTTGAATAAAAAAGATTTTTGACCGAAGAGAGAGACCATCATATTTTACTTAAAAATAATATATTAAGTAATAAAGAGTGGAAGAAATACTACTCACACAAGAGTATATCTAGAATAAATAGAGGAGAAAGGAAACTCATGAGTTCTCTTGAGAGGTGGATCATTAGATTCCAACAAATATACTTAGTCATTAACAATATCAAAATGTGATGAGATTTTATAAATAAACTCTTAATACATGGTTACATGGGTCCATAATATTCATTTAGTAAAAGGAAATTACATGAATCATAAAATATCATGAAAATAAGGAGATTCATGATATAAAATGTAAGTATATACAACATGAAAATGAGTTTAGATTTATAACAATACATGAGTCTCAAAAAAAGGAAATTTGAGAAAAAATATTTTTTATCGATTCAGTCACATTTGAAACATAAACTCCATGAATGATAGTTTTTAAGTTTTATATATTAATACCCATAAGTATAATTAAAAGATACATAGAATAAAACCATGATCAATACAAATATTACACAAAGGGAAAGATTGACGAACATAATGGGTATCTCATGAAAATAATAAGTGAGAAGAAATCCCCTTACCATTTATATTGACTAAATTCATACTAGATAAAACCACATGTATATAAAATGGGTTTTGTACAGGTGGATAAGTCATTTGTGCCCTTAGTTTTAAGGTTTAGTCCACAATTAAAATAAATTTTTACCTAGTTAGTGTGATTAATTTTAATCACTTTTACTAATCATTTTGGTCAAAAATTGACTTGGTCTTATTAAAATCTCAATATTTTACTAAATATAATGGTTTATATCAATATTTAAAACACAAATCACAAAATCGGAAATATTAATATTAAATCTAATCCCATAGACTATATGAAATAAGATGATTTTAAAGTATAAAAATATTACAATGTTTGTTAAGATTTTATATTTAATTTTAATGTGAAATTGATTAATCTGGATTAAATTAAATTAATATAGGTAATATTAATATATTGTGACCTTAAAATAATTATAATATCATTTAACATTAATAATTCATTTAAAAATTTTTAGTTTTTATCTAAATAAAGTATTTTTCTCTATACATTAAAAAATGAAGTTACCTAGAAAAATACGAAAAAACTCTCCATAAGATCATTTAGATGTTATGAATTAAAAAATTATTTTTATTTAATAAAATTCAATTTCTTAATGTGTATAAAATTATTTTTTTATTACAATTTGTTCATTTGAGAAAACATTATTTTAATACAGAAAAGTATTTACCAAAAATCATATCTTTCATTATCAGTATATTTTAGATATATAAAATAATTATAAAAAATATTTTAAAATTAGTTATTATTTTCCATATTAATATGTTATATATATATGTTATAACTATATCATTTAAATAATTACATGATCAAAATATTGTTTCTTTGACACAATTTGTTCAATGTGATGTACGCTAAGTCGGTGTTGTGTGTATTGTATGCCAAGTCAGTGTTGAGTGTAATGTATTCTAAGTAAGTGTTTCATGTAACATATGCCTATTTTGTTCTGTATGAAAGGAATATTTGAATTAATGAACTAAGAGACATAAATTAATATTTAATTTGTACAGAAAAAGTCCAAAAAACTCGTGCCGTTAAAATAGTAACCCTGAAAAGAGTTTTTCAAATATATCTCAACCATCATTATGGTACATAGTGAGTGTTCCTTAACTGAACACCTAGTTTGACACTCATAGTGGTTATTCATGGATTAAATAACATTTTACATATGAAAAATTGTAATGGATTCAAATAAATGATAACTTATAATGGCTTAATATGAACCTATTATTTCATAGATTGGAACAATTGTGTCATTATTTTGATATCTTATGAATTATTTTTCTTGGAATTATGTTTCACAAAATGAATATATTTCCACAAAATAATTTTTTGTTTTATTAAATTGATACAACCTAGAGGAACCATTTGAGTAATTAATTTAATTGACAATGCAACAATAATCCTCCGGAAGAAAGAAAATGTCTTAGAAGATGGGATGTGAAATTATTTTACTATTATCACTCAAATATTTCATGATATTAGTGATAAAAAAGATCATATTTTACTTATGAATAATATAAGGAGGTATAATCATTCCATACAATATTTTAGATGAAAACATCAACCCTCATTATATATATCTTATGATCTATTTTTTTCTATGTAATGTATCAATGATACAAAAAAGTTATTTTCTCTTCTTCAGAGCTCATAACATGATAAATTTGTCATAGTAATTTATCATTTGTAAGGTGAAATAGATCAATGGTTAAATATTCATAAGAATATAAGGAGAGTAAAAAATTTAATCTATGGAATGATATGAGTTTAAGAGCATAATTTTCATTAATAAATTCCCTAGTAGTGTATATATAAATACAAAAATTAATTCCTTATGCTTAATAAGTGTGATAATCTATTGGTACATATGTAGTAAATTTATAGGACTTTCAAGGAATGATTTTTGTTTAATTAGTTTCCCAGAATGAAAAATTTATAAAATGTTTAGTGGATAGAAACCATTTATTTTAAAAGCATAATCCATAAGGGACATTGGAATATATGAAGAAATTTTTTGATATGTACATAATGTGTAAATAAAATCCATAATCTATCATAGTTATAATGATAAAAAATAAATATGGAGTTTCCTAAAAGATCTAGTTGAATGTGACATGAAGAGAAGGAAAAGTATCAATCACATTCTTGAAAAATTAATTTAAGGATAATTCTTATTAATGGTTAAATGGAAGAAAAATATGTTTCAAGTGTGGGAATATTTTATATTAAGGAAGAATTAAAATATGATTTGAAGATTCTAGTCAATGAATTAATAGAGAGAGAGAGCTCAAAAAATACACCAGTCACATTTTATTTCTATAAATATATGGTTATTAAGAATTTTTTGAATCCATGACCTAATACAAGGGATAATTAGGATAATAATCCACAAAACCTCTTAATATAATAGATGAGGGGAAATATTATGCAATCATAATATCTTAAGTGAATAATGATAATTAGGGAACACTTATCCATTAATCCATAGGTATGGATTACATGTTTTTTTTAACAATTAATTTTATAAAAATTATTATTATTAATCATTTATTGAATTTTTTTGATTTTAAGAAATAATTATCTATATGTACATAGATTCCATATAAATATTTGGAATAAGGTAATTGTATTTGAAATTTTGAATTAACCAAGGATTGTCTATCTATGTAAGGATGAACCCAAGATTCCAATGTAAATATTTTTTGCTATGATATGATATTATTTAAGTAATAAAGGAAGAATTATATTTTGGATCCATATATTATTTTATTTTTACTTTATTTTAAGAAATTATTAATATATTTTGTGTAATATATGATCCCATTATATATATTTTTGGCATGGTACTTTATGAGAGATTCAAATTAGATCAAGATAACTATTAAGCTAATATTGGAATTAAGTGATATAATCATTCTAGTATTTGGGGTTCAATTTTGGTTATATATATTTGATAATCCATAAGATTAAATATTTATTTATTGGATTAAGATGATCATCAGGTGTTATATCGAGGATTTAGAGAATAATGTGTTATATTTATCCATATTGGATGAGTTGTGAAAACTATTTTAGTTTTGATAAATATTTTAAGAATGAATAAATGACTTTTCATTATTTTATGGATCTTATGACCCTTTAATATTTATTCTATCATGAATAATTAATCTTGAATATTAATTTCATAGAATAATAGATGATGTTAAAATTCATATAAGAAAAACCAAAGGATGAAGTTTTTATTATGAAGTAGAAAGATATAAATTAGGTTCATTTTATTTTGTTCTTTTTCATGATTGTAAAAGAATCAAACAAATTTAGGAAACAGATCTTAATATATAAAATTTATCCATTTACTTTTATTTTCAATGAATTTATGGGATTTTCACCTCTCAATAATTTTTGGTTTTGGGCTCATTGACATTATTGCGACTCTATTCTCTATCAATATCTATTAATCCTTGAATGTTATTTTTATCCTCCATGTTTATAATTTAACTCCCACTACTTTTCTTCACATTGTTAAAGTAGTTTTTTATTATAGGTATCATTTTTTCCCATATTCATTTTCAATGTTTTTTTGTTATCCCTTTGTATTTTCTAGGTTTTAAATAAATTTATTGTGAAATATTATAAAATTTGTGACTACGAAAAAATTATGGGGAAAATCATATTTAAGTGTGAAGAATGTCACTACAAGATATTTTATAATATATTAATCATTAATTAAATTTTATTTATTTGATATCTTTCATGACACATAACGTCGAATTTAAATTAACCATGATATATTATTAAAATATTATTATTGAAACAATATTTATTAAAACCATTCTGTTAAGATTGGAACTGTGAATTGGAATAAACAAAATATTAAAAAATTTAAAGGATTTATATAATTTAAATACATTATTAATTAATAACAAATAAGTACCCAATTTTTTTTTAATTCCTTTTTAATCATTAAAAATACATTTTCTACAAAAACATTTCAATTGATTTTTGTGAGAGATATTATAATAAATTTATACCACATTAATAAATGGTATTTTATGAAAACAAAATAATTTATATATTAATCATATAAAAATTAACCTAATATATCATATTTCTATTTTTATTTGATAATTTATTTTTTAATGAATAGTGAAAATAGTATTTTTTTTATAAAAAACTGCCATTTATATTCTTAAATTAAAGTAATTTAAAAGATAAATTATATTTTTCATATATTTTTAAATTAACATACAATATATTTTAACCAAAATAATATAAATAATCCCATAAGAATTAATTCTTTATTTTATTTTTTTGTAGGTTTACTTTTATGCTTCAAAACACATTTTTTAATAAACTATTCTATGTGAATACTTTTATTCAATTTTAATTAATTAAAAATAAGCATATTTATGAATAATTTAAATTAAATTTGAATAATATATATATATGGATTTAAAATAAAAAAATTATTATTCGTGAGGGAGTTAATGTAATATTATTTTTTCTTGAAAAATACATTTTCATAAAAAAAACATTTCATCATGCTTTGAGTGTTTAATTTTAAATTAAATTATCCAACTTTTAGGAAATGAATTTGGTATAATATATTTAATATATTTAATAATATTAATTAATATAATTTATGGGGTTAACATTATTTTTTTATAATGAATGGTGAGAAAGGTAAATAATTGTCACAGTTATAAAAGAGGTAAAACTGTGTTAAAACTATTGGGTAAACCATTAAAATAACACTTACAAATGACTTTGTCATATTTTTGGAGTGTTTTTTGGCCAAATATAATCTTAATAAGTTAAATATTGTATTTAAATAATTACTTTGAAAATTTTAACATAATCATTAATTTTTTGAATATATGTTATATTTTATTAAAATATAAAACTATTTTTTTCACATTAAATTCAATGGAATGGTTAGAATGTTCCATTAAGTTTTATATTTGAAAAATTAATTAAAACCATATTTTTTATTATTTAATGATTAAATTTTTGGACACCAATTTTTTTATTTCTTTCAATGTTAATTAAATTTTACTCTTATGTCAGGAATTTTCATGAAAGCATTTTTTTCATGCATTTTTTATATGACAAATAATTTCTAACACAAATATAATTTTGGAATGATAACATAGATTAGAAATTTATTATAACCATGTACATTTTTTTTATACCCATTTTCTTTCTATCATATAATTATATTATCCTGGAAAAAGTTATGTTTTCACTGTTATGGTTAAAATGGGAATAAACTTGTTTAACCAAAAGATAATCCTTAAAATCTATCCAAATCATGTCCAAATTTCAGAAGTTTAGTTTATTTTAACCCTATATAAGTATATATTTTAATTTAAGGTACAAGAGTTCCGCATGACATGATTATGATATATATATATATATAATTTATTCTTTTATGTTATTCAAATAGTGTATTTTCCCTACCTTAAAAAAGGATATCTACTATAGTCTATTATAACCACTAAATTATCCTTCAATCCAAGACACTACATGAAATAATACCTTTCCATATTCCATTACCTTGACCAAGTGATTTTTTTATTTCCAAAATACAATCCTATCAAATCTAAAAGTTTAATCCAATGAAGGTTTCTCAACGAAGAGGTATAAATCATTTCTCAATATTTTAAACATTATTGATTATTATATCTCATCCACATATGTTGCATCAATTATTAAATAATAAGTCCATTATATTAAATATAATGATTATTATTATTTATTATTATTATTACTATAATGGAACATCCATTATCTATCTTATATCTTTCATATGGAATGTGAAAACATCACTCGTGCATACATATAGCTTAAAACCTCCACATCATGGTGTAATTAAATTTTCATCACCAATTTACTTTATTGATTATAATTATGTGATGGTGCACAATTTTTTCTTTTCCGATGGTCTTATGACTTCCACATGAAGTGTTATTCTCTAACCACTGCAATTTAGGTAAGGTTTCCTAAATTACCGCATCCATTTAAGAACAATGCCATTATATGTATGCTTGGGAATTTTGTTGGCCGGTATCATTGTTTAGACAGTAGAACTAGGGTCGTGTTCCATCATATTTCACTGAGAAAATGCATTGAAGTTGACCTCTTGAAGCCTCCGATTAATACGTTCTTCATCCTTGTGAGTGAGGTGTTTAGGTATAAGCTGTCTATGGTGTTTTAGTCATGGCATGAGTAATTTCCCTGGTGTCTCAATGTTGGGCATCAGAAGGATGTCTACAGGGGTAGAAAGGTGGCATCACAAGTTGCTTCAAATGGACTAGTTGTGGGGAACATGCAGTATCAGTAATGGAAATAGGTCCTGAGTCCTGTTAGCAAGACGATTGTGCATGGAGACCATTTGAATTCGCTGAAGGTGTATTTAAACCTGAGGGTGGATGTTGGGGATAGAAAGTTGATGAGTGATGTTACTGTTTTCAATACATAAATTCAAGTGGCTAATGTACCAGTTGCAGTGCAACCATCCAGGAATAATGAGGATGTTCATGAGGTTCTAAAAATAGGAGATATGATGGATGTCGAGAACCTAGTATTTGAAAATGATGGGAATTTTTCTGAAGGGAGGGGTATCTCTACTATGGATATATAGGTAGGTGGACCATTATATGATAACAGAGGATGGGTAAAGTTTTCAACCAGGATACAACCACAGATTGGGAAGCTGGTGACCAACATTAAACTTCAAAATTGCTTTGTGGGACTGATGAATGATGGTCTGGAATTGATTCAGGATCTGGTTGTGATGGACCATGTTGCATCTCCTATATATCCTGGCCGGATGATGGTAGAAGTTGTTGATGAGCTTTATGGTAGCGGGACTCCGAATCTGAGCAAAGAATTTAACCACAAGAGGATTTCTCATGTTGATAAGAAAACTCAAAGGAATGATGGTGAAAAAATGCAGTCTATCTTTAAGTCCCAAGATTTTTTATTTGGAGAATAAATTTTGAAGAAAGAGATGCATGGTGATCATGAAATTGTGGAAGATACAAAATTATCAGTAATGGTTGATACTAATAGTCATTTTGAGCAAGAATAAAGAGTGAATGATGGTTTCCAAGGGGTGAATATCACTGTAAATTGGGGGGATATATATGACAGTGAAGAGGAGAATGTTGGCTGGTGGGTTAGGAATTATTGTTGTGATAATGTTTAGGGTGGAAAGAATAATGCATTAGGGAAGGAATAATCTATGCCCATTCTAACAAGAATAAGGAAATGGAAAAATTACTCTTCTCTGCCAAATCCATCACCAACTAGGTCCTCTGTCCGCAAAGGCAAATGTACTCAACCATCTGGGGATTTTTTATATTTGGAAAAGATAAATCATAGAAGAAAGTATGTTAAGACTCTAAAGCATTAGGGAAGCTCAGAATGGGAGTCGACTACTAGAGATGAAGCACTTCATTATGGAAATGATGACATGTATGGATTTTATGACATGTAGTTGTTTTTTCTGGATTTTTATGCTTTCTCACTGTAATTTTCCTTTATTTTAATAAATAATCAGAGACTTTGTGTCTAACTAATCATTCTGGTATTATTTAAATTACTTTTATTCCATTTTTCAAAAAAATAAAACAACGTTCATGTGTATGTACGACATACCGTCTCTATGAATGGTGACATTCAATTTCCAATATCAAATTTTATGGATGACTAAAAATATGTATATAATAAATATACGTGATATTAATATCACAAATAACATTTATTATATTATGAAATGAAGAAAAAATTAAAATGATCGAGGTTGTCCAATGGAAATATGTTTGAAAAATGAACCTATTATCATCAAAATAAATGATTTAAATATATAATTTTTAATAGATGGGTTGTAAGATGTTACAAAATAAATCATCATTGATATGATATGTATGATTATGGTTATTTAATATATTTATAAAAAGTATATATTTTTATATAGTATGTTTGAAATTATACAATCCAAGAGAAGACTTGAGGTAATGGATTTTTATCGAACCTTTACTTATGTGAGACACCTGTAATTTTCATCACTAGATTATTTTATATTGTAAAAAAAATCCTTGAATTTATTATATGAATACAATCATGATAATTACGGAAATACAAATATCCATCTATGGTTATCTACTTTATTCGGTTTTCATTTTAATGTTTTTAAAGCTGTAAGGGATTTATGTTACAACCTCATTTTTATCTTGATTGTATATAAGTATGTTTCCAATGATAAAATATTATATACAATAAAAAATAATACAATTAATTTTCGTATCATTTCATTATTTAGGGATATTACATTTCATTCCTTTAATTATTCTTTTTTTTCTGCTCAAGACAGTGAAAAATATATTTTAAAGAAAACTGAATTTATTTCTTTTTTCAGTTGAATATACTTTTTCCTCCAAATCATTTCGCTCTGAATTTTTTTTCAAGAATATTTTTTATATTATAATATTATTTTTTTTTAAAAAGTACACATATTTTATTTTTTGTCAAAATTTTTCTGAAGGAAACTTCATTTCATTTTCAAAATGAGGTACTTTTGACATTTTATAAAAAGAAATGAATGAAATATTTTTCTTAACATACAAAACATGAACTGAATTACTTTCCTTCATAACCAATCATTGATTTGAAGATTCATTTAAAAGTTTGAAATTATTTTTTTAAAAAATATGTTTTCCATAATATTATAAAAAAAATTATTATTTTAAATAAGTTATTTCATATTGAAAATTTTATTTTTATCAAGAATTATTCTAAGTGATATTTAAAGAGATTTTTCATCTAAGATGTCATAATTTGATGTTAATTATGTTTTAATAGGTATATGATCCAATAATAACATATTTATTATTACGAATGTGAAAATTTTGTCAATCCCTTTTATTTATCACATTCTATGTTATAATGAAATAATTAAATGTTTTTGAAAAATGTTTCCAGTCCATAGTTTATGACATATTATGAAAGATTTATAATCTTGTGGAACACATATGAGTGGAATATGGCATTGATAGGGGTGGATCTATTATATATATATAATACATATGGTAAATATAGATATCTTATGAGAAAAATATTTTGTTGGTGAACCTGATTTTGTGTTCAAAATTTTATTTGTGGTCACTATTTTTATGTCCATAACATTATGAAAGGACCCAGTTTTAATGTTCTCAAATTTATGTTCATAACTATTTTTATTTTCATATGATTATTCATATAGCTGGTCTTATGTCTATAATTTTATACGATGGTAACACATCATTATCATAATGTAATAAGGGAACCTATTTATATTTGAACTTGTTTATAATGTTATAAGTGTATAGTATTTCCACATTCATATTAGATTTTATTATCTCTAAGATAATGATTGATTGTTGATGATTCCGCACTTATGATAATTTTTTTGTTATAAATTTTTTTTATCATATGAAATATATTTATTACCTGTGATAGATTGCGAGGGAACATTGTAATTTATGATCATGATCTCTTACCATTATGATTACCTATTTTTCATATATGATCATGGATGGATATATCCTATGCTTACCCTTACTATTCATCTAATTTCACCATTTATTATATTTTTCTTTACCTAGTTTAAGAAGAATGATTTTATATAGGGTATACCTAAGAATCGTTCTATGTGGTAAACATTGAAGGTCATTCATGAATTTAAAGGGTTGTGTATTCATTATCCAAAGAAAAAAAAACCTTTACAATTCTAGAATGAATTATATTGTTAAGTAATTAATATTAATCTAAAGTGATGAAATATTTATGTATGTAAATTTTGGGTCTCTATAGGGATGTACTTCCTATAATGCGAGTCTTCTGAGGAAGGGGATGTGTTTCCCAAATAAGAATTGTCTGAAAGAGGGGATATTCCCTATATCCCCTAACAAACATTTACATATAATATAAATGAGGAAGTAATATTTTACAACTAAGGGGAGTCATAAAATTCTCATTAGAATACTACTTCTATGATATCATTGGTTTATCAAGACCAATGATAAAAGAAAAATCGAATTTCATGGTTTATGGAAACCATGAAACTATTTTCCATAAACCAACAAATAGTAATTTATGATTTAATTATATTATATGGTGTATGTTTCATATCGTCATAGTGTATGATTGGTATGTACTCCTTATGATGTGATAAAATGATTGACAATGGTTATCTTTTAAAAACCATGTCCAATGAGAGATAAAATTTAAATAAGAAATACCTGACATGTAACACGATGTTGAAGTCTCATTACTAAATATGATGCACCATCCTTTATAGGAATTAAATCATGAGTAATAACACCTGAATTAATGAATTCATAATTTAGGATCAACTTTGACCCTACATAAATACCACATCTATGTGATTGTAGTGGTATGTGCTGCTTACCCTATACTGGTCTGAACTTTCCAATCGTGAAACTCCCTCACCTTTATTCCATGTGTTACAGGTTCCAACACACTATTTTAAGGAGTTTAATTACATATATATGATATATTCTTCATTATAAATCGATGGACACACCCTGATTATTCCAGGAAGATCTTCATCAAACATAAAAGATTATTACAAAATCACTTTGTTCTATGGAACATGGCTAATATTATTCTACATTTACAATACATATTTTTTTATTTTAAATACATGAATGACCTTAGGATGGGATTATAATAAATTTATTACATTCTTTATATCATTTATCAACCCATAGGGATCCCAACAACAGTATAATAGCTTCCAATTTCTATAAATTTATGATATCATTTGTGTATTGAAGATAAACCAAATTGTAAACCATATATATTTACTATTTTAAAAAATGATACATTCAAATTATTCACTATTATTTATTTTATAAAATACAACATGGGATATTATAATATGCGATATGATTTAAAAGTATGGATTTCTTTTGGTTGCAATGTAGGACTCTTTATCAGTATAGGATATGATTTCACTTCTATTTTTTCCAAAACATGGCATTGTATCATAAAAATAATATGATTCTTACTATAAAATAGGATTTCATAGTTCTAAGTGACTATATCTTAGACATTAATTATCATTCCAAAAATATAATATATAATACTACGAAATATGACTTGTGATATAATATTAAATTTCTTAAAAAAAATGAGGATTTTTCTTAATATTCAATCATATATTGAATTAATTTTTTATAAAATGTTTAAAAATATTATGAAAACGGTATTGTAAGTGTATTTATTAATTTTAAATGACTTAAATTATGTAATTATAAAGAGTTTCCTTTTTATTAATTAATTAATGTTTCTAAAATATTTAGTAATAAATATTCCTTAAATATTAGATGTTAATACTAAATACAATTTTCCATGTTTATATGAAATGTCCTATGGATTATAAATAAAGTATTAATTTATTTCTATAAATATTTATTTTATAGTGTTTCTTACTCACAAAAAGATGACATAACATACTATATTTATATTTAATAAAATCATGTAATGTTCATAATGACTGACATGAAGTGGTCAAATTTAAAAAAAAAGTCATAATTTCCAAATTATTTAATAATTTTCATAAGTGTATTTATGATTGATATGATCACAGATTAAATAATATTAATTATTTTATATTTGGATTACATAAATAGTTTATTGAATATAAATTTTATTATAAATGTTTATAATATATAAAAATATAATATATTTAGAAAAATTATTTATAATGAATAATATTAATTTTCCATATTATTAAATGGATATAAAGTGTTTATATTCAAGATTATTGAATGTAAAAAATAAATAAATAAAAAATTATAAAATATTTAATGTTAATATTTTGATTAATTAATTGGTCATATGAATTTATCTCATGTTTAAATGTTCTAATGGTAATTTATTTAGAGATTATTCCCATATTTATTCAAAGTTATAATTTTTTTATATATTATTAATAAATGTATTATTTAATTTATTTCATAAAAGTTGGTGTTGAGGAATCTTTTATTAGTAATGAAATGTCCTATTTCTTTGGGGTAGAGTGATACCTAATACATAACTCAGAGAACCGGGGGTATAAATGCCTCAGAGAAAATAGGTTCATGGGCCCAATAGATGGCCCAAAATCCCATGGTCTAGAGGAAAATTTGATATTCTTCCTAAACCAATCCAATCCCATTAGTTGAAATTACCATACACATCCACAGTAGTTCTTGATCCTTTCCCTGCATTTTTGGCTTTTAATCACCGACATCCACCATCGATCCAAACTGCCTGCATCCACTACAATTTTCTAGTCTCACCAACATGAATCTATTTTCATTGTCACTTTTAAGGTGGAAATTATTCCCACCACCACTACGATTTCTCATGTGGATAAAATAAATATCACAAAACTATAATGCATTACTTATATAGTTTATGTACCTTATTTATAAATTTCACTTCGATATTTCTAGATAGATTTGGTTTTCTTTTTTTTGTTGAGTAACTCAATTGTGGGTTGTGTAAAGAGTTACACATAAATATTTATTGAATGTATTTGATTAGTATATGGAACATCATTCCAAAACTAAATCATTATAAACATTTATACATTAAACATAATAATATGAGATAATATGTTGAGATTAAATCACCTTCAAAATTTTAAGTGTTAGATTACTTCCTACAAAGAACTTGTCGTAAAAATGATCATTTCATGTGTGTGACACTAACCATTACCTTACGAAGGATTATCTTTTTTATGGGAAACAAGGGATGAGGTGACCCATTTTATTAGGATCCTTATTATAGGTATTGTATTTTGGTTACACTAGCTGAGAAACCCTAACAGTAAGGATACTGGAAGAATATAGTTGAGTGAATCCACATTTTGGATTTGGATAAATATTTTATCAACTAATCAGTCCAAGATTTATATATTTTTTTAATGAAATATATTTTTACTAGGTATAGTCATGGATTATTTATGTGGATCCCCATGTAAGTCATGATGAAATATGGATCATTTCTTATTGATAGTTATGATGGATTTTGAAATGGGGAATCATTTTAGTGTAGGTAAATTTAATTAAAATATACTATTCAATGGTAATTAAAGTATGAAAAAAAATAATTTGAAGCATCTATTATAGATAATAGCATCATTAAAATCCAAATTAACTCTGAAATAATTAATTTAATAAACTCTTATAAGAAATTTAACTAATTTTCTTAAGAATAAGTATTATTTTGTGTGTTAGAGAAACATGATTCAGATTAACCAATTATTAATGATGTTCAATAGTAGGATCTACTTTTTTATAAAGAATAGAATGTTTTTCTCAGGGTTTCAAGAGAATTATATGTAAAATGATATAAGTAATTATATCCTCCTCCTATATGCTCCATATGATTTCTTAGGATAATAACATGGTGATACATAAGGTTTTCTTGATGTTTCTTTTGGTTAAAGAACTCCTCTTATTATCATTTATAGAAATGTTATGATAGAATAAATGAGTTCAAAAATGGTATAACTAATTTTAAAAACAATATAGATTATAAAAAATACATGTTATGCCTATTTTTTGTTGTTTTAATGTGATTATAAGAGGATAAAAGTTAAAAATAGAATATGTAATGTTATTTGGAAAGTCTAATGATGTTTCTTTCAGAAGAAAATCATGTTCATCAAACCTTATATGATAAACCTGCTTTTTATTAAACACATAGAAATATTACTTATTAAATAGAACCTTCAATTTATACAACATATTAGAATGATAGTACAATGTATTTGGGGATTAGGAACATTACAGAATGACTTAAAAAGTGAAACACGACATCTTTATTGAAAACATTCTTAACATGACCACTATATTCCCTCGTACTTAGCATTGCATGAGAACACATTAGAACATGCATAAAAAATGGGTGATCTATAAATCCCATTAAGAGAGTAA
Organism: Viscum album; assembly: GCA_963277665.1. Classification (NCBI taxonomy): domain Eukaryota; kingdom Viridiplantae; phylum Streptophyta; class Magnoliopsida; order Santalales; family Viscaceae; genus Viscum; species Viscum album. The sequence goes on from OY728125.1 coordinate 1,924,649,616, forward strand.
AAAATTCAAGGAATGAAGAATAAAATTCATGTTTGGAAATAGGAATATCAATGTATCATAAAAGAAACATGAACATAAAGGCATTATATAACATGATTATCATAACATGGAAATGTGGCAACAACACTTCACATTGTATTAGAATGATCCAAGTATAATTTCACATGAAGCATGAGTAAACCCTCATTTCAAATTAAATAGAATGAGTAAACCCTAATTTCACTTTATGTATAATTATATTAATCTTTACCCAATGAATTAGAGTGATATCAGGGCACACCCTTCTTAAACATTTCATTTCATGCATAAGTGTGCCACAAAATCATACAACATGGATTCATTAAACATTATAGTTTATTCTATGATAAAGGAATGTGGAATTAATACATGAAACAATTATATCAATAAGTAAATGTTCATAAAGGTTAATACCCTTGATAGGGAAATGTGTATGGTATTCACTACATAATGATTTTGGCTTGGAAAATTGTGGTGCAATTTTGGTAGCATAACATAGTGACATAAGGCTTCATAAAAATAGTCTATGAGAGATAAAGGGACATCTAATCATATTTAAATGAAATGGACAGTAATGGGGTCATATAAGTAAATGTCCCAACATATGTAATGGAATTTAAATTCATAATACAAAATAATTTCTTGAACATAAATGAGGAGGGAGAAATTCCTTACAAAATTTCAGCATGGTAACAGGTGTACATATAGGGAATTAATGAAAGGGAAGGGGGTCTATAATAATTCAAACATAAGGAGGAATGTATACGAGAGGTGTGAAATAATAACCCAACATTTTTAATTGAAAAGAAATGTTCATAATAACATAAAGAAATTTGGAAAAAACGAGAGAGGAAGAAATCCCTTACTTGGAAATGTGATCCTAAAGGCTTGGGAGGGGCTTGAGATAGGATTATTGGGAGATTGGGGCGCCTTGGGATGACTAAAAAGAGAGGAGTGAAGATTTATATTGAGATATAATGGATTTGAGTGATGAGTAAGTGGGAGCATGGGTGGGTTTATATAGGAAAAGATAGAGACTTCTTTATTATTTATGTTCTTGACACCACACATTAAACAAATCAAAACCACAAACCATACCATGGGTTTTCCCATGGTTTTTGAGAAAAGGATGTGGAAAAAAATATTTTGTAAGGATTATTTCTGAACTACTTAAAATATTAGTCTTTCTTATGTGTAGGTGTGTCACATTCTCAAGGAAATCAATTTAAAAATTTAAAATGATTTATATGTCTTGGAGGGTTCACTAAGGCTTTGAAAAATAAATCCAAAAAAACCTAAAATAAAATTGTTTTAATTTGAAAACATATATTTTCTGAGAATAAAGTTTATAGTATTTTATTTTATCACTATTGAGTCATTATGATGTAATGAAACATATTATATATTTAAATGGTATTTAATATTTACCCAAAAATTCGTATATCTAAAAAAAGTATGAAAAAATCACCATTGGATAATTTTGACATCCTAATTCTAAAAATAATATTCATTTATCTAAATAATTTTCTATATTTGTGAATTTTTACTTTTAATATAAAAACCGGCATTTACTAAAAGTTCATGGGTTTGGATAAAAATGACTTTCAAAACATAATAAAAATCACAATTGTATTCATAAAAATTATACCATAATTTATATTTAATAAAAAAGTAGTTTAGTAATAATATTTTATTAAAATAATATTTAATTAAAATAATATTTAATTAAAATAATATTTAATTAAAAAATCCATTTATTCATCAAACTAGATTACTTAATTGAATATTAACTAAAACTATGATTTCCACGTAAAAAACTATTTACAATGTAACAATAATAAAATTAATGTATATTATTTATTATATATAAAAATAATTCACATAAACATAGTGATAAGGTCTTGTTACATAACCCCTTATAACACACACAAAATACTGAAAGGTATGGTGTGCGATGGGGATATACTCTTGAGGTGGATCAGATAACATCGCTCGGGTGATAATCTATATCAAAATCCACATCCCCCATAGGTGGTTCCGTTCGATATAAACATGTTGAAGCTTGCCTTGGTCTTGGTCAAGGGAGAATCCAAATAATTCCACAACCGTTATGAGCTCTGAAAATGGGTTTTGTATAGAGAAATTCTACTGGATGAGGCCACCACTTCCTTATTCTGGATAAATTGAATTTTTTAAATCCCTATATTTACACTAATCATGTGATCACTATTCAAAAACTCTATTAGAAATGTTAACAATTATTAATAGTATATTAAAATCCAAAAACATAATACCAAGGAAGTGCATATGTTATATATACATTTTACATAAAAATACTTTTAATTATATCGGGATGAATTTTCATTAATGAATGTTTGGGTCATTACAATATTTCCCCCTTAACAAATTTCCCCCTCGAAATTTACTTTTCCCATAATAAAATAGACACGGGTAACTCTGCTTCATCAGTTCCTCTGATTCCCATGTTTTTTCATCAAACATGTGGGTTTTCCACAACACCTTGATGAGGGGAATTGTATTATTTTGTAGAACATTTTCTCTAAAATCTAATATCATCACTAGCTTTTTTTCATAGGAGAGGTCATTCTCCAGTGGTACCACCTCTAGATTGAGTACATGTGATGGGTCAGGTACGTACTTCCTCAAGTGTGATACATGGAAAACATCATGTAATTGAGATATCTTTGATGAGTGCTAGTCGATAGGCCCCTACTCCAATGCAATCAAATATTTCAAAAGGACCAATATACCTTGGACTAAGATTTCCAATATTCACAAATATTATAACTCCCTTCCACAGTGATATGAGGATGAATACCATGTCTCTAATATCCAAATCTAGGTCTCATCGGCAATTATCATCATAGCTCTATTGTCGACTCTCAGCAGCTTTAATGTGTTGCAGGATGGTCTTAACCTTCTCCACAATTTCTTCGACCATTTTGGGACCTAGGATTTTCCTCTCCACAGCTTCATCCTAACATGCTGGTGTTCTGCACCTCTTCCCATAGAGTGCTTTATAAGGAGACATATGGATTCTTGAGTGGAAACTGTTGTTGTATGAGAACTCAACTAGATGGAGATATTGATACCATACTCATTTGAAGTCCATTGATGATGCTCTCAAAATGTACTCATGTTTTTGGATAGATCGCCCATATTGACCATCAGTTTGAGGATGATAGGCCATACTGAAGTTCAACATAGTATTCAGAGCATTTTGAAGACTCTTCAAGAACTCATAGGTGAATCTTGGATCTTGATTCAATACAGTCAATAGTGGAACCCCATGCAGCCTTACCATGTCTCTGATGTATATATGTGCTAGTTGATCTAGTGATAAATCCTTCTGAATTGAAATGAAGTGTGTAGTCTTAGTAATGAGATCTACAATAACCAAGATATCATTGTTTCCATTGGATGTCTTCAGATGTCTGGTGACAAATTTTATGGTGATGTTCTCCAATTTCCATGAAGTTATGGATAATGATTCCATAATTCCATTATATTCTTCCTCTCAGTCATCACTTGATGACATACCCGACACTTTGATGTATACTCAGCAATCTCCTTCTTCATGTTATACCACTAGTAATTCTCTTAGTGATCAAAATACATCTTTGTTTTTCCTAGGTGAATGGAGTAATTTAAACTATGGGTATTATCTAAAAGTTCCTTATTTAACATGGGATTCAATGGAACACATATTCTTGACCTAAATATCATATTTCCTTCTTCATTGACATTGAACTCTAAGGATTTCCCTTTTCTGATAGTTTCGTCATTCTTATGAATTCCCACATCATCCTTTTGAGAATCATTTTGCCTTCCCAAAAGAAATGGTTGAGAAATCATTTGTGAAAGGATTTATGATGTTCCATTCAGTATGATTCCCATGTCCATCTTCATCAAATCTAGGAATATTGGATCCATTTAAATTCTAATCAATGATATTATTGCAAAGTCCTATATAAATAGAGAATCTTCCACCTTGTTTGATTTCCTAGGGTGGTAATGGATTGAGCCATCATAGTCATTGATCAAATCTAACCATCTTTGTTGGAACCTGTTCAACTCATTATTAGTGAATATATACTTGAGGCTTTTGTGGTTCTTATATATTTCACACTTCTCCCCAAAGAGGTAATGCTGCATAATTTTGAAGGAGAAGATCACATTAGTCAACTCCATATCATTTTTTGTAATGATTTTCTCATGAAATATCAATTTCCGTGAATCATATGAAATAAATTCACTATTTTTCATCAACACACAACCCAAACCCTTCTTTGAAGGATCACTAAATACCACAAAAAATATCCACTTTTGGGTAGTGTGAGCATGGGAATAGTGATAAGCCTCCATTTCAACTCCTTGAAGTTATCTTCTCATTCACCGATCCATGAAAACGTTACTCCCTTCTGAGTAAGCTTGGTAAGAGGGTAGGACAACCGCATGAATTTTTTCCCAAATTGGAAATAATATCCACTTATCCCCAGGATTCTATGGATATCCATTATTGATGTTGGCCTCAGCAATCCCACAATTACATCTATCTTGGAGGGATCGAAAAATATCACATTTCTTGAGATGATATGACCCGTGAATGAGACTTCCTTTAACCAGAACTCACACTTACTATACTTTTAATAGATATTTTCATTTCACAAGTTCTCTAGTACTGTTCCTAGATGCTTGTCATGATCCTACTTGGTTTTGGAGTATATTAGAATATCCTCTATAAAGACTACCACAAATTTGTCAATGTAATCTCAAAAGACTCTATTCATAAAGTACTGGAGTATTTCTGGAGCATTAGTGAGTCCAAAAGGTATTACTATGAATCCATAGTACCCGTACCCTATACGAAAAGTAGTCTTGGGGATATCCTCCTTCTTCCCCGTTCATTGGTAATATTCTGACCACAAATAAACCTTGGAGAAGTATTGTGATCCACATAGCTGATAAAACATGTCATCAATTTTGGGAAGAGGAAACATGTTCTTTATTGTAATTTTGTTTAGCTCACAATAATCGATATAAAGGCACATTGGCCTTTCCATCTTCTTGATGAAGAGGACTAGGGCACCCCATGGTGAAGCAATTGGGAATATAAACCCTTTATCTAGATTCTCTTGTAGTGGTTTCTTCTTATCCTCAAGCTCCACCACATCCTTTCTATACAGAGTCTTGGATATTGGAAATGCACTAGATATAAGGTTAATTAATAATTAAACATCTCTTCTAGGAGAAACACCAAGAAATTCATTAGGAAACACTTCAGCGAATTTCCTCACATTAGGCATGTCTTCAAGGATGGTTCCTTCCTTAGACATAATCATCTATTCAAAATACACATGATCATAGCGTAGTAAAATCCACGCTTGAGATAATGATGATAAATAAGATTCATAGTTCTACATAAACATGTATATAATAAGGGGCTGATTCTCTATATGGAGAGTGATTCCCCTCTCATGGAAATTTATGTTGGTATTATATAAGGAAAGAAAATACATGCAAATAATTGCATTAAATTCCACTAGAGGGAGGTTGATGAGGTTCACTAGGAAGTTTTATCCATAGATTGTGACTGGGGAGGAGTTATATTCATGGGTTTAATTGATTTCCCCATTTGATATACTCAAGGACATATTTCTTCTAAAACTTGAGGTGGTGTTGGGATTGTTCTAATAAACTTTTGGGATATAAAATAATGCTTAGAACCAGAATAAAAAAAGTATGTTCTATATTATTGTATGAATAACTAGAATACCTATCACCACTTCATTGTCGGGGTTCCATTAAACGGTACTGATGGAAAAATCTCACCCTTGCTGCCATGGATGTTGTTGGTTGTCTCCAAAAAACCATGTGTTAGGGAACTGGTTTGAAAGGTTACTTCGTTATTTGCAGTTGAAGAATTGAACACCACGTTGAGAGTCGAACAGAGCATTCCACTCCTCTGTTGCAGCCATAAGATTTTCTTGTCAGTAGTTAATGTCTAGGTGCCCCTCTCTTCCACACCTAAAGCATTTAATCTCCACCTTCATGAAATTGCTGGGGTTCTTATTTTGGCACGTTTGGCATGTGTGAGATGGATATTTTTAGAACCGTTGGATTTAACTATCAGGCCACCAGAATTGAATTCCACCATATTCTTCTTATACTCATGATACCACTGAGATTCTATGATCTCCATCTAAACTTTTATGGTACATCATGAAATTTACTCATAGATCTCGAAGTCTCGGATTTCTAGGACTTTTTGTAGGGTTTGTTTCAGCCCACTAAAGAAGTAGTTAACCTTATATTTGGGTGTAACGACAAATCTATAGGTGTATCATGCAAGCCTTGTAATGTTTTCCTCATACGGTCTGATGGATTTGTCATCTTTATTTTTGTGAGGAAAAGGATGTACCTTTCCATCATATGTTGGAGGGTGTGAGGAAAATATACATCAAAAATATTTTTCTGGAAATCATTCCATTCCAATTCCTCAATATCTTCCTCAGGCTTGATATTTTGTTATTAATGTTCACCATTGACCGACTTTACACTTCATATGATAAGCATCCAAAAGTACCTTTACTTTTTTAGAACATTGATGGATGAAGAATATCATTTCAATGGATTTGATCCATTTTTCGGCAATTAAGGTATTAAATAACCCATTAAAAGTAGGATGCCTTTGTCTCATGATGTTATTGATTGTGACTTGTTCATTATTGTGGGGGGGGGGGTGAACATTCCTCTTGACCCATGTTTCTATTCAAATTATGAGTTAAATGATAGAGTATCATGACAAAGCTCTTTATTCTCACTCCCATTGGATTGGACATCTCATTAGAATAGTAATCACATTGATCATTACATCAGTTGTTAGCCCGAGTCCTCCTATTACTAGCCATTGGATATAATAAAAGGAAAGTAAGGGGTAACACATAAAGGGTAATAAAAAAAATGAAATATAAATAAATTTTATTTTCATAAATTATGAATCTATAGGCATCAATATATGTAATCCGTGATCTACTTTCCAACCTATATTATTAAGGGAATTTATTATTCCATTAATAATGGTTCGTAATATGATTATGAATTTACCAATTTATATCATGAAGGAGTGTTGTAACCATGATTACAACAAGGAACATTGTCATGTACATGGATACCCCAAGTCAAGCCCGAAACTCCTTGTAATATTTTTCACTCCTAGGTACATATGTGCCAGAGCCACCTCTACCAGATCGTATCGCGACATGGATATATTATCTTGATAAACCACTTACTCAATACTCGCCAAAATTTTGGTATTTTTTATTATACTTATTCTGATCAATAAGGATTCACTAGGATCTTCTAATCCTAATCCAAAAAATAACTAAACCTATCCTCTAATACCAACTATGACAACCCTACTTTTTATTACACACTTAAACATGATTTATTACAAAAAACCTTAACTTGATACAACTTAAAACATGAGAGGTCTAGTGTCTTCTAGTCTTAGGAAAATTACCTAATGACATAAAACGTGAAACACAACATCTTTATTGAAAACTTCCTTTACATGACCACTACATTCCCTCATACATAGAATTTCATATGATAACGTGAGGATAAGCATAAGAAAAGGGTGATCTATAAAGCCCAGTAAGGGAGTAAACAAGGAATAACATGAATAATACAATACATGTTAGTAAATAAAAATATCAATGGATTATAAGAGAAACATTTACATAACGTATTGATATAACATGATTATCATAACATGGAAATGTGGCAATAACACTTTACATGGTATTAAAATGAGACAAGGCTAATATCAAATGGAGAATGATTAAACACTCATTGAACTTTAATTATCATGATTAAACCCTCATTACACTTGATAAATCACAATACTAATCTTTACCCAATGCATTGAAGATCTATTAGGGAATAACCTTATTAAACATTTCATTTCATGCATAAGTGTGCCACAAGATCATTAATCATGGATTCAATAAACATCATAGTTTATTCCAAGATAATGGAATGTGGAATTAACAAATTAAAATATTCTATATATAAGCAAATGTTCATAAAGATAAATAACCTTGATAGATAAATGGGCATTGTATTCACTATACAATGATTTTGTCTTGGAAAATTGTAGTGCAATTTTGGTAGCATAACGGTGTGACATAAGACTTCATAAAAATGGTTGATGATAAAAAAGGGATCTATCATCATATTTACATGCACTTTACAGTAAGGGTGTCATATATATACATGTACCAACATATATAATGGAATTTGTATATATAATACAATATAATTTACTGAATGTAAATGACGCGTCATAAATTCATTACGAAATTTTGGCATGGTAACATGTTTACATGGAAGGCATTAATGATAGATAAATGGGTATATAATCATTAAAACATATGTAGGAATGTATAGGGGATGTTTTAAAACTTACCCCAACATTTTTTATTGAAAATAAAAGAGCATAACAATATAATGAAAATTTTTAAAAAATGAGAAAGGAAGAAATCTATTACTTGAAAGTGTGAACCCAATGGCGTGGGTGGGGCTTGTGAGAGGATTATAGGGAGCTTGATGAGACTTGGGAGCATTTTAGAGAGAGGAGGGTCGAGTTTGGTCAAGCTCGAAAGGATTTTACTAAAGAAAAAGTGGTATCTTAGGTGGGTTTATACAGGAAAAGAGAGGGAATTTTTTATTATTTATGTTTTGGGAACCACTCATTAAAGTAATAAAAACCACAAATGATCCCACGATATTTGACAAAGGGGATTGTAAAACAATATTTTATAGGGAAAATGGATGAAAATCTTAAAATATTAGTCTTGATTATGTGGAGGTGAGTCACACTCTCAAGTAAATCAATTTAAAATTTTAAAATGTTTTATAAGTCTTGGAGGGTCCAATAGGGCTTTGTAAAATAAATAAAACACACCTAAAATCTAACTATTTTAATGTAAAAACATATATTGGCCGAACATAATGTGTATCGTATTTTATTAAATCTATATTGGTTTATTATGTTGTCATAAAACATATTATTTGTTTTAACTGTATTTAATTTTTACCCAAAAATTGGACTGTTCCAGAAAATTATAAAAAAATCACCATTTGAGAATTTCGACGTCCTGATTCAAAAAATAATATTAATTTTACGTAAATAATTTTCTAAATAAGTTAATTTTTTTCTTTTAATATAAAAGTCTACATTTATCGAAAATTCTTAGGTTTTGATAAAAATGGATTTCAAAACATAATAAAAGTCACAATTGTATTCATAAAAACTATACGATCATTCATATTTATTAAAAAGCAATTTAGTAATAATATTTTATTAAAATATTATTTATGTCAAAAATCCATTTATTCACCAAAATATATTTCTTTTTTTAATATTAACTAAATATACTCTTTACACATTACAAACTATTTAAAAACTAAAAATACTTAAATGAATGCATATTATTTATTATATAAAAAATTATTTGATTAACTATAGTGCTAAGATCTTGTAACATAACCCCTTATAACTCCTACATGAGACTAAAGGGTATGGTGTGCGATGTTGACATACTCTTGGGGTGTCTTGGATAACATCTCTTAGGTGGTAATCTCTATCAACATCCACTTCTCCTGTAGGTTGTTCCCTTTGATATTAACATGTTGATGCTCGGCTTGGGCTTGGTCAAAAGAGAATCCCAATGATGCCACCTCTTTTTCTAGCTCTGATGAAATGGATTTGTTTGGAGCAATTCTACTGGATGAGGCCATCAATTCCTTTTTATGAATAAATTGGATTTGCTAAATCCTTATATTTATACTAATCATGTGATCACTGTTCAATGGATATATTAGTAATGGTCACGATTAATAATGGTATTTTAAAATCAAAAAACATAAAACCACGGAATTGTATATGTTATTTAGCCATTTTACATAATATTACATTCAATTAGATAAAGAGGAATTTCCATTAATGAAATACTGGATCGTTACAACCTAAATGTGTTATCAGGAAGGAGGAGTAGTGATTTCATTGGATTTAATTGTTTTAGGGTACCTTGAAGGTTTTGTAAGAGTGCATGAAATGTAAATGTTAGTTATCAGTGTTATAGATATCAATACGTTGATTTTTAAGGGCATGTGATACTGAATGTTTTTTAAATGTTTTAATTATACATGAGTGTAAAAAAATGGAATAAATCATATATACTATGGATTTCATTCATGTGATGTGGCAAAGAGTTTTAGTTTGAAATATTATTTATGTAATAGAATCCTATATGAATCTATTTAATTGAAGGGAATCTTCATCATATTTCTCTTGTGATATAAGAAATGTTTTTCATTAATTGTTTTGTATAGAATACGATGATGGTTATATACACATGGTTTATGTTGTATCATATTCTATGAAATGATTTCACAAAGTGAAAATAAAAAATGGTTTACCCAGTATAACATGTCCATCCAACTAATTTTTAAAACCTAAGGGAAGATGTTACTATCACCCTTAGTGGAATATTTTGATAAAAACTTTTTTTAGAGATATGTTCTCATAACACGTTGAATATCATATATGGTATATAAATAAATTTTAATTGATAAAAATTACTAATAAAATTGAATAAGAATTTTTTCTTTACAAAATGATGTTTGTTTGTCTCAAAATGATATTTTGATAAAAGTACCATCAAAGAGTCTAGTGAGAGTTTGTTCTAAATATATAAGTTTAAATCAAAAAAATATTACACTAGTATAATGTTTTAGTGATTTCAATTAATATATTAAATAGTTTAGGATATGTGATGGTAAATAAATGTAAATGGTTACATTTATTTACCATTTGAAACTAAATGTTACTATAACCTAAAAGATTATTCTAGTAAAATTCAAAAGGAATACCACATTATCCTAATGGTTTTTTATATTACAATAAATATTCATGTAAATAGTTATGTCATTATTCATGGGAAATGTTTTATAGAATAGCTTCACATGAATATTATTTTCAATCTATAATGTTTCATAAGTAGATATTATATGTTGAAATCATGACATTTATTGTTTTCCAAAATCATCAATATGTTCATGGATTTTAAAATTATGAATCTTTTTCCTAAATCTCACCTGTATAAAAAATTATTTTTTAATAGATTTTACTACATACATATTTTAGTTATAGGTTTTTATTACATGTTTTCATAGAGAAGTGATGGGAGTCACATATAAGTGTAGTTAGGTAATAAGAAACTATAATGTTTAGTAAATATAATGCTGATATAGAAGTATATCATATAAGATATGATATACCAGTGATTATATTGAGTTTTATAATTATAATTTTAATGGATTTAAGGATATAAAAGTGGATCAAACAAGTAAATTTATAATTTATAAATCTTTCATCTTGGTTTTATAGATTTATATATAGATATAAATTTCATAAAGTGTAGTGAAAATTGACCTCTTAGTTAGAAACTTTGAATTATCAATACCCAATGATCATAACTGAGTATGATATATTATAATAGAATATAAATTTTATTCTGAATATGATTATTATAGAAGATATATAACATGATCATTAGTTACAAAAAGTATTTTTGTGTACTAGATGGTCGACTATGCATACCCCTTGGAGTTTCATAAATTCCATATACTAGGGGTTCATTAATCCTACTTTTAAACATAATGTGAGGTTGGTGGGATATGTTTCATGAGAAACATAAAATATTATAATTTTTGTATATAATAAATTGATTATTAGTCATTAAATGTGTGATTTTTTTTGTTATTTATCATGTCATCAGTTGGAGTTCAATAAAGATGAAATTTGTTCTCCCATATTATGAGTTTAAAATTTGATCCCATGATTTAGATATATTGGGGATTCTGAATCCATGCCAAGATAGTATATTTAAGGTTATTATCTATCTGGGTGAGTGGAATGATATGTGATCATATATAAATTTGAATTATATGTGATGTATTAATCAAAAATTCATATAATACTTGAATATTCAATAATTCATGTGTTTTCCATATATAATAGAAATAAGTAGTTTCCCATGTCCACTTCATATTATAAAAAAATGGAATGTATGATAATGTATGCTATCTTGATATAGGGATAGTGGAAATAGGTTTGGAGACACACATTTTTAAAGAGGTCATGTAGATCCCATGATATATTGAGTGTAATTGTCACTTTATTAGAGGATGTAATTTTGTTACATATATTGATCTGGTGATTTTTGTTTCCTTTAAATTCTATAAAGCCTTATGGGATAATAATTTGTGGTTTAAAGAATGATAATTGATTTTTTTAAAAAATACACTCTAATTTTTTTATATTTAATTTAAAATATTCTTAGATGAGTTTTAACAATGTATTACATAGGACGTGTTTTATGGAGATGTTACTAATATATTCCTACATGTGTTTTAGAAGATATATAAAATATGTTTGGATAATAAATCAAGTGTTATCATATATATTATGATATAACAGGTAATGAATCATTGCCTTTTAGGCTTTATTGTAAGTGGTATATTGAATGGGATGATAAACCCTAAAACCCAAAAATCCCTTTTACATTTTATTTTAATGGGGTAGTTATATTTTATGACTAAGGGGAATAATAAAACACTATTTGGAATAATTATTACACGAGATTATTGGTATATCATATCCTAATATTGTTGGGTAATTACATTGCATGGTTTATGGAAACCAAGCAACCCGATTCAATAAGCTCTCCAATTATAGTGTATGATTGAATGATATTTTAGATTTTATATTGTGTATAATCATTATGTGTGATTTGAACATACACCATACAATATGAGAAACTGATTGATAACTATTTTCATTTATGAAACTTATCCCTTGAATGATGAAATTTAAAGAACTGTTACATGAGATGTAATGTGAGTGTGGATTCATATCCATGAATACGATCCATGATTTTTTGGAACAATTAACTAATGTTTTCTAACACATGATTTTATTCTTTTATCACCATATAGAATCCTTGAGGTTATATAAATACCAAAACCACGTGATGGTTACAGTGTGTCATTCCTATATGAATATTGGATGGACTACCTAACCTAAAACATGGATCTTATTCATTCTTTGTGTGCGTTGTTCTATCACACTCTGATAGGAAGGAATTTTTTATTAATATAGTAGATGATTAAAGTGAAACCCATGGATACCCCATATAGGTAAGGGCACTTTGATCATTTAACTGTGATTCCATCATGTTTGGAATATTTTTGTAGAACCTATTCAATTTATGGAACATAGTTTATACTATTAGTAATTTCTAGTACGCATATTTCATAATTATATACATGGGTGATATTTGGTTGCTATTATGATTGGGTTTGCGTATTTTAAAAAGTGATTAGGTAACCCTAAGAATCCCTACATCATTTTTAAATGATATGATACCCAATATTAAAAGTATTAATCTAGTAAATATAACACCATGAATACTATTATGACTTGGTTATTGGGATATACAACCCATTTATTGATTACTACGATCTAAATAGTTGATATACCCACAATTTTTATTTGATTATAGATATATAATACACATGAGTTGTTGAATAAACCATGAAAAGATTATATTCCCATGTTATTGACTTGGGCATAATGTTTAGTATATATTCATATTATATGTTCAGAGAATCTAATGATAAATGAATTAGGAATTTGAAAACATATTATCATATGTGGTAAACATGAATGAGGAATATTCATTATTATTTATTCAATAATCTATGATTTATTTATAAGTATAACCCACCTTACATAAACATGTATTTATATGTTATGTTTTAGGAAACAGTTTTTGGGGTCCATTTGATTTATAAAAACACTATTATCAGGATCACTAGTACCAAAGAAGGATTTATGGTTCATGATCTAGGTAGGAGTAAGGGTCATACTATTGATGGATGAGCGATGGATGTTGTTATGAGGTGGAGGATGGGACTTCCATGGGATAAAGACCATTTTTGGTAATTTATAATCTTTTTATCATATTTTTGTCTTGTATTATATGATATTTTTACCAGATAATTTGATTATATTTGTTTTAACATGAAAAAAATATAAAACTCATTTGTTACAGTATAAGGATTATTATTTATTTTCTGATTGTATGTAGATATGATATTCAACTTATCTTGATTTATTTTTTAATTATTATTATATATTTATTTTCATATGATTTATAGACATCTACATCATAGATTATAAGTCTCACAACAGAATACAAAGACCCACGTCATTGGTATATAGACTCTGTCATATGGGGAGGTGTGTGTATGGTATGTGACACTCAATTCAATCTTTATTGCGGTGAATTATGTTTGGATTTCTGAAAAGTTGTATCAAATTTTTTTGACCTTCTATTTATGATGTGTTATAAAAGAGATAAAACGTGGTTGGAATCTGATAAATTAATAATTTATGTCTATATCTATCCCACATATCAGAAAATTCCTGATTACGAGGGACCTGATTATTTTTCTTGATTTTCCCTTTTATAGTTATGTTATATTTTCCAAGAATGATTCATTGTGTTATTAATTTATGGTTTTACTCTTATACATTGGATAAAATAGAGAATTTATTTATAAATAATTCATGGTATATATGATTCACATGCTATTATAATGTTTTCATGTGTTTCATTACAATAACTGTGATATAAGGTTTATTTATTTTATGTGTCAGAAACTACTTATATAAAATTTTCCTATATAACATTGTGGTATAATTATACTTAAACAATCTATGATTATGTCTTTTTGTTATTAAATTGATGAAATTGATCCAATGTATAAAAATTCTACACCCAAAGAGTTAGTACTCTGGGATAGGGAGAGCCCCCAAGATTATATGATACCCCTAGTATGTTAGGGTGGTGTATAATATTGGAGGATACTCATCTCATTACTACATATCCTATCTGTAAAATTAAGTCCTATTATATATTTGATAATTATTAATCAATTTATAAATATATAGAAATGACACCAATAAAACATCTTGATGAGAATCAGAGAGCCGGGATGAGAATCACCCACCGGTTGTGGAGTTAGAGCCCCTAGTTTCACATGTACTTCCACTTGATTATTAGTTCTATGATATTTTTCTTAACATTATTTTATCTATAAAAAATTAGAATCTTAGACATGATATATCTATGTTAGATATGTATAAGGAATTTTATATATAATATCCACCTATATTTCTTAGAGAATATGCACCGTTAGTTTTAGAGTTATGAGTTGAGTCTCTATTGAATATATTTGACCATATTAATACCCCATATAATAGGGTAGTAAATCATGAAGTATATATTTATCATGGACCAAGAGAGTCTTATGATATTTACTAATCTTGACTACTCTATATATGTGGATATATAGAAATGAAATTTAGTCTTGTTTAATTGATCATTTCTCTCTAGATATGCTGAGAGATGACATTGATTAGGAGTCTATTCATTTTATTCATGGGATAATGTTAGTGACATACTATTTGTCTTGGTTTATCAATATTATTTTGTTTTACCCTTAATTAGTGGGTTATGAGACCACTAGGATTATCAATTTTGATTGGGTACTAAGGTATTTTATTTAGTCTCATGTAAATATATTTTGGATTCTATTCTCATATGAGGTTGTGAATCAGAACCTTTTATAGTGTGTGGTGTTCCCAATGATGGACACTCCATTTAATATATTTCTTATGTTTTGTTTGAGTATAGATAATTAATTAGTTAGAACTGTAGTTTTAGTTATTATTTTCAGAGGTCTATGTGAAAGCTCATCAGGGCCATGATTATTCATATTTCTAATTTAGGAAAAATATTACAATATATTGTCAGTGTTATAGTTTAGTCCACGCATGAATATAATTAAATTGAAAATTAATAACGTCTAATTATTATGGATATATAGGGTATCTTAATAAATTTTTTAGATAACTAATTACCCTTCCAATGTACATTGAGATAGTCAATCTCAATGATCAGTGACTATATATAGTGCTTTACCATATATAAGTAATTTTGTACTTTTTTCTAAATAAGGTCTTTTGGTGGTCAGGGTTTTCATTATGAAAATCAGTAAAAGTGAAGTAATCTATAGGGTATTCAAGGATAAGTTGGACATTGTATAGGATGAAGGGTAAGAAATATTCATTTCATTATTCCAACCCATGGTGACCATGGTGAGGGTCCTTTAAATATTTGAGGCACCATCAAATTATAGTATTACCTTTAATATTATTTTTTATATTGGTTGATCACATTCATTTACCTTTTATCAGTATTATAGTGATCAATATATTAACATCAAGAGCCAATATTGACTTATTTCTATTTATATATCCATTAGGGGGAAACTTGAGGGCATTTGTTATTGTTCTGAGTGTTCCCTTTTCATCAATGGATGTAAAAATCTATATTTTTTTGACTTAGTGAGGTAAAATTTCATGTGATACCAGGTATGGATTGGTTGACCCAGTATAAGAACACATTGATTGTTGTTAACAATATGTATCTTTAATGTATATTTAGGTTGATTAATATACCCATTATAGTTTGAGGTATTTTTAGATAGGCTATTTGGACCAAACCATTAATATATAGGGGTAATCTCTACCCAGTTGTCTTTTATTTGTCTAAATTACAAGGAGACGCATTAGATGGTATTTCCTTATATTTTTAACCTATTCATTGGAAAATTTATTCAAAAATTATGAATCTAACATCCAAATATATATTTCATGTTTATAATTGAAATTATGATAGGTATAGATCCTACATAAATTCCTCTTTATAGTATGTATCTTGTATACATTAGAGAGACGATGGCTTGGCTAGAGGATCTTGAGGTTAAGGTATTTATTCAATTGAGTACATTACCATAGGGTGATCATGTTTTGTTCACAAATAAGGAACAATGATTGTTATTATTACGTGTAGATTACCAAAGTATAAGCCTAGTGATAATCAAAACTATGTATCATCTTCCGCGTATCAGTGACTTGTTTAACTAGTTGAGGGTTTGTAATTGGTTTACTATGATCAAACTACATTTGGGATATCATCAAATCTATGTAATGTATTATGATATCTCTCATATTACTATTAATATTTGGTATGTCCTATATGATTATTTGGTGATGTAATTATAATTAATGAACACATATCAAGTGTTCATATCCATGATAATTTGGGTCTTCCATTCATATCTGGATTCATTTTTAGGAATATTCATTGATTGTATTTTTATGAACCCCTAGTTATTGGTGGAACATACTCAAAATATTGATAAAACTCGAATAATAATGAGGCAGAATTATGCTTATTCTACTATTTTAAAGTGTTTAATCTAGATCATTGAGTTCCACTTATTACAGAACATGATTTCAATGCAAGATAGATCAATGGACCCTAAGATGGATGCATACATTATTTCTTCAGAGTGAACAAAAAATTATTTGTAGATATATATACTTTTAGGAATTACAATATATTATGATAAACGTAGTCAATATGTCTAGTGTTTAACAAACTCGATGAAGTCTAGAGATAAGAAGGGGAATATGTTCATATGGAATGATCTTTATATGAGTTCCTTCTAGGTGTTCAATGAAAGATAAAAATCTATACTGGTTTTGACTTACTTAATCTGGGTAATGAGTATACCATATATTTTGATGTATTGACGATTATTATTGGATATATGATGATATAAGATCGGTATTTTTTTGAATTTGGATCTTGGAATCTAAGGCCACATGAGAATAATTATCCAACATAATAGTTTGAGATTGAGGTTGAAATGAATGAGCTATGATATTAGCATCAATACCTTTTGGTAAAGTATTTTATAGTGTATACTGGATATAATATCATTCAGTATATCTTTTACAATAATGGTTTGAACCATCAATAATTATGGTTGTTTGAGTTACTTATTTCATTAGACATAATGTTGGAATATACTCTTGGGAAGGGGAATGGGGTAGCAGAACACTATATACAATAAAATAGTTGTAGAAAGTCTATAAGTCTTGTGGTGAGTGGTGGTTGATGAAACTATTTTCTAATATGTATATTGAATTTCAGGAGTATCAAGTTATAATTTTCCTTTTTCCTATGGATTTTACCTCCTCACTCATTGATAGGGAGAAAAAGAGCCATTTATCTGTCTCATAATATATATTTATAATAGAAATTACATGTGGTGGTGGAGCTAGCATAATATTTATAGAGTTTTATATTCTTTTGATACAAACCTTTATAATATTTTCAATAGTAATTTGGAGATTTTCTACTAATAATGCGTGATGTGTATATTGTCTCAGATCCATTATAATAATATATTCAAATATATATATATATATAGTTCAGTCTCATGTGTTAGAAGATTATTGTTAGATATATGATGATTAGAGCATTGGATTGGAAAACTGATAATACAATGTCATCTAGGATAATTGGTTTACCCTATGAGAGATGTAAACTATACTCATGTTATGGGTCCTGAGGTGGCCATTGTAGGTGTGTTAATAAATTTTTTTATTAAATTCCATTATGTGATTTTCAAAGCATAGAGCCCCACTATAAAATAAAAATTAATATTTTTCTCTAGGTTTATCCACCCCATTCATCATCATTAACCTAGATCAAGAGACAGAAGATGGACCTAAATATGGTGGTGCTGACACTAGATTGTTGGAATAAGAATGGAACAATGAAATCATCAATTAACTAATAATAATAAGGTGATTAATATAACTATGGAATTGATGAAAAAATTGTGTAATGAAAATTCAACATCATGTTAGGGAACATTATTTGATTTTTTACTCTACTATTAATTTTCTTAAAGAGAATTATTGTTCTTGAATTATGGATCTCTAGTGAATGTCTCCATAATTTTATTTATTTTTTTCATTTTAAATCCATAATTTATGTGTTATTTAGCGTTAAAAAACCGATTTCTAATAAGAAGTGTCTAAATATTTTTACCATCCCCCAATGACCATGTACAAATTTGTTCACTTTTTTCCTAATACATTCTTTACATGTTCCCCACCAGTCATCACCTTCTATGGTTCTTTGAAATTGTGGTTATTGAAAAGATATGGCTATGGATAATGGGTGGATCTTATTAGCATGATTGAGATTTGGGAATAGAATAAAGAATGACATGGAATGTGGTGTCCGTATAAGTATGACTTATTGTGATTTAGGGATATGGTGGTGAAGTCCAAATGTGATTGTGGTTGGAAATTCTTGGCAGACGTAGAAGTAATTGTAGATTTGGGGTGAAAGAAGTGAGCGATGAGAAGAGGTGACCATAATGAGGAAATAAGATAGCATCATGAGGGGCTGTTGGTGTAGCCATGGTAGGTAGCCATAAAATAAAAGTTAAAGGGGTGGATATAATGGATTTCAGTGAGTGTGGAGGTTGAAATCCGGGGGGATGAACATGATGCATGAAATTAATAGAAGGGGTAGTTATTTTTTTCTACTATTGTTTATCTGATTGTACATGAATGAATTATTATCCATCATCCACATACCTATAAATATGAATTTTTCCACCATACTAGCTCTATCGCTTTACATGTTTGGTCATGTGGGTTGGCCATCTAATCCATCCCAATACATGTAGCCTATCTGACAGGGTAGTTTACCAGAGAAGGTCATTTTTTCCTTATCCAGACCTAGGATGCTGGAAGACACATGGTACATGTGGGAATCCATATCCCATTATCTCCCTCATGCATTTATTTCCACACACATGAAGGATAACACATATTACACATTGGTATTTATGATGTGTCTTCATGAAATTTTAAAATAGTACTAATATTTAGAAAATAAATTCCCTATTAGACTGATTTACCATGTATATCATGATGGTGTGTCCTTGTAGGTAATTTAATAATATCTTGGATCCATGATATCAGGTTTTATAATTTAGATCTATAGGGTCAATGGTGTGGACTAGAAATGGTGATAAAAGTATTATTGGGGTAGGAAATCCCATGATGGTGAGGTTTTGTTTGTGTGTGGGTTACATACATCTCCTATATAAGTTAGGTTACACCCTCAACTGATACTACCTTTTTAGAGAGTTTAATTAACTAAAATTTTAGATAGGTTATATGTGTTTACTATTAAAATGGATGTTATTATAGAAGGTTTAGATACTCCCTTGATCAATATCCATCAGTGGTTAAAGTATAACCCTTATAGGATTCAAGAATAGTTAAATAGTAATGGTGGATAGTAAGTACAATACTCGAAATAATTATGTATAAATTTGAAAAATGTTGGGTAATACATGATGAAATTTAGAAATAGCATACAAAAAAGGATAAAAAGATAAAAAAACATAGATACTAGGGGATCCTACTTACCCTTTATGATTTCCTTTGAAATATGGTGTTTTTCATTACTCTAATTCAGACTTCATGGGGTTTTTGGAACATTTAAAGTGTAAGGACCCGACCTTAAACATTACATAATATTGAATAAAATGAATAATTCACATTTAGGATCTTTTCATGTTTATAGTTTTGGAGAATTAGGCCATAACTATTACATTACAACTTGAATATTACAAGTTGACACTACTACTCAGTATCCATTTTTTCATAAAATAAATCCTCTTAAAAAGAAACATGTCTAGTTCCATGTTTTAGATATCATGACATTTCTTTGATCCCATCCCTGAACCTATTCATCTTTAAGTCCTATGGAAAACATTTCAAAAACTTGGGAGGAGCATAAAAAGCTCAGTAAGGGTTATAAAATAAGGATGGAAAACATTAGTCCAACAATAAATAAAAAAACATGAAACCATACTTTTCAATCATAAAATACCTTACGATATCATAAGATTTCTGAATAACACACACAAATCATAAATCATAAAGGTTACATATGGAATCTATATAAAACTTACATTGTAGCTATCACAGATACATAGATGGTTAAACTTGGAATACACATCACATTATATTCCCTAAATCGCTTATGAGAAACATCACATTTATCTCTGTCACGTTACCCATGGCATTAGAGAGCTATATCGGGCACACCCACACTATGTTTATCATGAAACCACCCGTATATGTAAACAATGACCAATAACCATAACTTAATGATAACATATAACACATTTATAAAGGAATAATAAAATTTCCACATTCCAATATAGCATATCAAGATATTTAAATAAACAAGGTTTTATCAAATCAATTTCAAAACCTTTTAAAAAGTGATTTTTGAATCAATGTTTCCCATACCACTTTGAAGCTTTTAAATGAATTATCATTTGAAAACATTAATTTCCATAAAAATAAATCCTAATACCCATTTTGAAAACATGGACATTAATGAGAAATATTTAGAAAAATAAATCATTAAATCATTTAAAACAATATTTTAGTTAAAGAGTTTTTTAACAAAAAGAGAGAAACTTGAATAAAAATTATTGAGGAATAAAATTTAATCAAAACATTATAATATCAGGAGAATAACGGTATTCATGATATATTATTCCAATAGACAGTATATACACCACATAATAGTGAATTGGTGCATAACAACAATGAAGTCTAAATGGAAATGTAAATTGAGATGAAATCCCTTATAAAGATGGTATCCTTAAATAAAGGATAAATAAATCACATAATTATGTGTGAAAAATATAAATACACCAAATATAAGTGGATATTAAGTGTAAAACAATCATAGGTCAATCACACATATTCATAGGATGACATGTTCAAGAAGTACAAGTTAAACCCGAAAATTTGAAATTAGGTTAAGTGGATCCCCTATAAAAATTCGATAGCCTAACAACGTCACTTTAAAATTCAAAAAATGAGTTGATGAGATAAAAAGGGAATCTAATCACTTGGATATATATTTTACATCAATAAGGATATAAAAGAACATATCCCAACATAATAAGTTGTAAATTAAATGTCATATAAAAAGAAGTCTTTTAAATATATGAGGGTCAAAGGTTCCCTTACCGATTTGGTAACATACAAAACATATGCCACATGAAATAAGGTTCATACAATGAAGATGAAAATACTAATAAATGAAATTATATTACACAAATAGTCCAATCATGGTATGTACATACACCACACAAAAGGAAGTAGTGGTAAATATATGATGAATCTCACGGGAATAAAAAGCGAGATGAAACCCTTTACCACATTGTAATCAACTGAGTCATTTGACCAAAAGTTAATAAGAACCAAATGTATCATATAAAACCATGAATATAAATATAATCATGATAATACGTATCAAATGGAAGTAAACAAAACACCACATGAAATAATTAAGTGGTGAACAATGGAAATCTCACAGAATTAATAGTGAGATAAGAAAATCCCTTACCTCATGTCCAACTTGACTCGATCATTCTTTAATCTCATGAATAAAAAAATAAAGTTAATTTCTACTTTCTTAAGAACCTTTTTAAAGTTTATTATTCATTTTATATCAATTATTACCATATTATAAACATTATTTAATCATTTAAGTTAATAATGTTTGTTTTGTCGATATTTGGTACTTGAGTCAATAATGAACACCTTATATTACAAGTTGTCCATGTGGTCAATAGTCCATTATATCCAGAATGATATTAATTATTTATATATCATATATATCATATATATCCATTATATAAATGTATTTATAATAGTACATAACATTTGGAGGTAAGAAATGAAATGCACCATTCATGGAGACGGTAAGCCGTACGTACACATGAACACTACATTCATTTCAATATCTTATTTTAATGGAATTTAAACATAATGATACATAGGTATATTATAATCACAGTATAAAATCATATTTATAATATGATTAACTATATCCTTTATACATCCCAGATAAGGTAATAATGAGTCACATAACTTTTAGGGGGCGGTAGTCTGCACTTCCTCAAATGAGATTATCGTATTTACCCAGTATGGAAACCATAAAGGCATGCTATAAATAGAAAATACTGAAGAATAAAGAAAACATAACCATAATATATATCATATATAAATATAGTTCCATCATAATGGCCACCATGAGAGGTTGTAGGAGATAATTGAACAATCATCGTTTCATGAGGCGTTAGTTTGCCATCCACAGAAACATTTGGTTCTTCACCAATTCGATGGAGGTGTGTGTATGTGTAGATTGAATCCTTATCATAACAACATACTAGTATATTTAGGATATTGTTGCTGTTACAAAATAATGGAATAAAATAGTTTAGGGGTTGGAGAAGTAATATAAAAGATAACTATTTAAGAGAAACAATTACCTTTAACTTGGGTAACTTCCTTTGGTTTGAACCAAAAGGACTTCTTGAAGTTCCTTCTGCCTAAGGTAAGGATTATAGGGGGAGGAGAGGGATATAAAAAGCTTAATTGGGCAGAGTTTGGATGATCCAAATGGCTTGAGATGTGTGAGGAATTTGTTAGAAGTGGTCACCTTTTATAAGGGGGGGGGGAGTGGCTCTTTAGGAAAGTGTGAGACTATTATTTTATTATATAATTATAATCAGTTTGTAATGGTCCAAAAATCATTAATGATTAATATAAGATGACTAGTGGTCGAAATAAAATCATCCAATCAGAATTTGATATGTTTCAGATATTATTTTAATCATTATAATCTTATTTATTTAAATTATATATTAATGAGGTAAATACTGCATCATTATTTTGTCATAAATAATGTAATTTATTTTTAGTCTAAAAATTATAAAAAAATACCCTGATGTAGGAAATATTTTTATCTTTTCAAGGAATATTTATAGTCGAAAATATGACTTATATAACACCATATAAAAAATAATTACTAAAAGATTTTTGTTATTGTCAATTTTGTCTTCAGATTAAATTAATTAATATAAATTGTCATTATCACACCCAGGTGGCTCAATGAGATCCCAAAATCGACCAAAAGATTACCATGGTCATTAATGACTCAACCAATAATGTTTGGATAGGTGTTATGGTAATTTTTAATTATTATAATATTCTTTTTACCTTGAATTAACATATTTATCTTTAACCGTGGTAAATAAAAGTCAAAAGTTACTATTCACAAAAAATTATTTTCATCTTATTGAACCACATATTACTTCTTGATAACAACCATGTATGTCAGTTTTTCAAAATTCAATTCACAAAAGTGGTAAAATTTCATTTAAATGAAAAAGTCAATTTTTTTTAACTACCAAAAAGTTGTTTTACTATTCATCAAAAATTGATGTTTTTTGGAAAACTACCAAAAATTCAGCCTAATCTATATTTGATATCCGGAATTTAAAAATGATTTCTATTATTCCAAATTCAAAACATCGAAGTGGAATTTATTAATTTTAAAATTAAATCCTGTTATCAAAAACAAATAGCTTGTTTTTAAGAAACAATTACTTTCAAAAGATTGATACTTGTTTATGACCAATTTCAATGTGAAATTAATTCCAATGACAAACATTGTATTAAATGGAAAAAATATTTTTTAATTTCAATTTTTAACATATTAAAATGATTATCTAACCATATAAATAAATTAGAATAAAAGGCACTTTTGAATTAACATACAATATTCTTCACTATTCATAAAAAAATGAACTTTATCGGCAAAATTACAAAAATTTATACAAAGTAAATTTTGATGTACCCATTCTGATGAAATATTTTAATTGGCCATATATAATGTATTAATGTATCCAAAACAATATTTAATAGGGTTCTCCATTAAAAGGCGATAAATCAGCCTTTTAAAATTAAAATTAGATTCATTCACATTTTAAGCCACCAACATTTATTGGATAAATGTAAATACATGTATAATCATATTGTATTTTGTTTTGTTTATTCCCGCCAATAAAATGGCTAGGAGTTGACTACCATTTAAAATAATAATAATATATTATTAGTGTGCAATGTAAGATTTCAATGAAACCCGTTGTTGCGTATCGGGTACGCTATCGAACATAGCAACCATTTTAAAGTAAAACTTATATTTAATTCAAAAATATTAACAAATATGAAAAGTGTATTATTACTTATTTATCTGGTATGTTATATCCTTCCCCCATTTTGGGAATTGTGTCCTTTCTATTTTAAAACTGGGCTTGGAAACATCATTAAAATCCCCACATCGGAAAAAGAGTCAATAAAACTGTCACATTAAAATAAAGGAAGAAAAGTAAAATGGTTACCTGAGACAACAGATACAAGGATTCCATGAAATCATGGATATGTAGTAGAAAACAAACCATTAAGTTTTTATGGTGAGTGATCAAAAACATGTTTAGGAGAAAGATAACCACTAGAAAATAACAAACTTGTGATGGGTTAAACAGTCTTTGATTTCCCAGTCGGAAAATTTAACAGATAAGGTTTTTGGTTTTAAGATAATTTTCATTAGGGAATTTATTTATGTGCTAGCTAAAAACAGAATGAAACAAAATTAGTTTTCATTGAGACTTTTATCCTTCACTATATTTCTAACCCAAACTCCTATTTCATCCATACGATGAGTCTTTATAATGACTTGTTTATATTAAAAGTGCTATAATAAACTTCGAGAGAATCAAATAATCTAGAAAAGATTAACTATATATTTCCCTTGTCTTGAGATATTAACTAAAACCAAAATGTTTAGTAAAAGATCTGATAATTCCTAACAAGGATAAACTTTTACATAAATAGAAACTACTCTTAATCTCTAAAATTTGTATTAACAAAACCCAAAGTTCAACAAAGACCATTCAATAAACAATTGTCCCTTAAATTCATTAAAAGTAATCCAAACTGTGATTGTAACCTAAATCTCATAAATATTTAATTACATAAACATCCAAGATACATCATAACATTTATCTCTAAGTAACATCAGTTACTCATAAAGTTATATATTGAAATGTAATAAACCTAACAACATATTATTCATGATAGGTTAACCATTTTCTTAAATAAATCAAATCATCATGTTTCAATAATAAAAACATAGATTCCTCCAATCTAAAATTTCAACCATTATTCTACAATTGAAATCCCATAGTATTCTATCTTACTTAGGCATATAGTGTTTCCTCAAAAGAGAGAACGTCATCCAAAACAACCATTATCACTTAATCACTAAATAATTTTTCTATACAATGTATATCCATTTTATAAAACATAAGTTCCAAAAATAAACTTATTCATATTCTATAAAATCATTTTACTATATTATTAAGTCATACTAACCAGGTACATCATGTGGGCTAGTAGTAGGCGATGCACCCTTGTCGCCCTTCGGTTGTGTGTTCGATTCCTATAGCCTTGCCGGATGCGACAGGTTGTCACCCATACTATGGATTTTCCTTTTTATAAAACTCAAAAATAACCTTAACATGTTTCAACCTCAATGTTTTTCTTATACCATTAATTTTCATCCAAATTCATTATGATCTCAACATCTTAATTCTTGAAGTCTTATTTCACCACTATATGATAAAATAAAACAATCCCCAAAAATAAAGAACATCATACCCTGATCATGGAGTCCATTTGGTTTCATCATAATTTTGTTCACATAGGAATAAAGTCCATGCATTGAAACAATGATTTAGAGATCCCTCAAAATCATTTGCTTCCTCCATCCAAATACACCTTGTACAACATGAGTCATATGGGTGTTCACAGAAAAAAAGTTTTTGAAAATAATCATGTATGACATATAATTTCAAAACATCTGATAAAACATGAATTCTATAAAACAGTCGAACCAAATTTGATTGAAACTTTCAATTAATGTTCCTTTTAAAATACCATATGCATGTTATGAGAGACTATATTATAAAATCAAATATAAATAGGTTGTGCAAGGGTCTCATTCTTCTGAACCCTTTTTAAAATCATAATATGCTTCAAAATCTCATGATAAGGTAAAATATTTGAAAATGCCTTAATAATATTTACCTTTCTAGAAAATATTAGAATATTGTGAAAATAGGCTTTTTTTAAATACAACCCATGATCCACGATGATAATGAGGTATAATGGAGGTGTTTGATATCTCAAAAACTGCATGCAAGTGAGTTGTATGCTAGAAAAAGTTTCATAATCATCCGAACATGACTTTGCAATAATTATTGCAAGAATGTCATCAGGAATAGATAGAAATGAAATTTGAGATCCTCCTCCTTCCATTTATAGTGGAAATTACTTGATCCGAAAAGGTTATAAAACAATGATTTAACTAAAAAATAGAAAAGGGTACTAACCATGTGTCTAAAGAAAAATCATAATCCCTAATGATGTCTAAACATCCCTTTGATAACAACTGTAAGGACCTAGCCTTACACATAACATAATATTGAATTAAATGAAAAATTCACATTGATGATCTTTTCAGGTTTAGAGTTTTAGAGAATTAGGCCATAACTATTACATACATCTTGAATATTACAAGTAGACACTACAACTTAGTATCAATTTTTTATAAAATATGAACTCTTAAAAAGAAACATGTCTAGTTCCATGTTTTAGATAACATGACTTTTCCGTGATCCCATCCTTGAACCTATTCATCATTAATTCCTGTGGAAAACAATTCAAAAACTTGGGATGAACATAAAAAGCTTAGTAAGGGTTATAAAATAAAGAAGGAAAACATTATTCCAATAATATTTACAAATCCATGAAACCATTCTTTTCAGTCATAATATACCCTACGAAATCATAAGATTTATGAATAACACAGACAAATCATAAATCATAATGGTTACTTATGAAATCCATATAAAACATATATTGTAGCTATCACATCTACATAGGGAGTTACACTTGGAATACCCATCATAGTATATTCCCTAAATCTCTTAGGAGAAACATCACGTTTACCTCCGTCACATTTTAGAAAATGATTTTGAGGGATCTCTAAAGGATATATAATAACATATCCCAACATAATAATATGTAAATTAAAAGACATAACAAAAAGAAGTCTTTTAAATACAGGAGGGTCAAAGGTTCCCTTACAGATTTGGAAACATAAAAAACATATGCCTCATGAAATAAGGTTCATAAAATGAAGATTCAAATACTTATAAATGAAAGTATATTAAACAAAGAGTACAATCATGGGTAGTACATACACCACACAAAAGGAAATAGAGGCAAATATAGCATGAATCTCACGGGAATAAAAAGTTAAAAGAAACCCTTTACCACGTTGTAATCAACTGAGTCATTTGACCAAAAGTTAATAAGCACCAAACGAATCGTAGAATAACACGAATATAAATATAGTCATGATAATATATATCAAATGGCAGTAAAAAATACACCACGTTCAATAAATAAGTGGTGAACAATGGAAATATCACGGAATTAAAACTGAGATAAGAAATTCCCTTACCTCATGTCCGACATGATCGATCATTCTTAAATATCCTTAATAATAAACTAAAGTTAATTTCTACTTCCTTAAGAACCTTTTAAAAGTTTATTATTCATTTTATATCAATTATTACTATGTTATAAACATTATGTAATCATTTAAGTTAATAATGTTCATTTGTTTGATATTTGTTACTTGGGTAAAAAATGAACACATTATATTACAAGTTGTCCATGTGGTAAATAGTCCATTATATCCAAAATGATATTCATTATTTAGATATCATATATATCATATATATCCAGTATATACATCTATTTATAATAGTATATAAAATTTTGAGGTAAGAACTAAAATGCACCGTTCATGGAGACGGTAAGCTGTACGTACGCATGAACGCTACTTTCATTGATATTTCCTAATTTAATGAAATTTAGACATAATGATACATAGGTATATTATAATAACTGTATAATATCATATATAATATCATTAACTCTATCCTTTATACATCCCACATAAGGTATTAAATAGTCACATCACTTTGAGGGGGCGGTAGTCCGCACTTCCTCAAATTAGATTATCGTATTTACCCACTATGGAAACCATAAAGGCGTGCTATAAATGGAAAATACATAAGAATAAAGAAAAAATAAACATAATATATATCATATATAAATATAGTGCCATCATAATTTCCACCATGTGAGGCAGTAGGAGGTAATCGAACAATCATCGTTTTGTGAGGCGTTAGTTTTCCATCCACAGAAACTATATGTTCTTCACCTATGAGATGTAGAATTAAAAAAAATATAACAATTTAAGAGAAACCGTTACCTTAAATTTGGGTAACTTCCTTTGGTTTGAACCAAAAGGACTTTTGAAGTGCCTTATGCCAAAGATAAGGCTTATAGGGGTAGGAGAGTGGAGTAGGGAGATTAATTGGGAAGAGGATGGACGAGACAAATGGCTTGAGAGGTGTGAGGAATTGGTTAGAAGTGCTCTCCTTTTATAAGGGGGAGGAGGGGCTCTTTAGGAAAGTGTGAAACTATTATTTTATTATATAATTATATTCGGTTTATAATGGTCCAAAAATCATTAAAGATGAAGATAAGATGACTCATGGTCGAAATAAAACCATCCAATCCTAATTTTACATGTTTTGGATATTATTTTAATCATTATAATCTTATTTATTTAAATGATTTATTAATGAGGTAAATACTACATCATTATGATTTCATAAATAATTTAATTTATTTGTTGTCTAAAAATTATAAAAAACATATCATGATTTAGGAAATCATTTTAGATTTCCATGGAATATTTATAGTTGAATATATGACTTATATAACACCATAGAAAAATTAATTACTAAAAGTGTTGTGTTAATGTCAATTTTGTCATCACATTAAATTAATTAATATAAATTGTCATTATCACACCCAAGTGGCTCAATGGGCTCCCAAAATCGACAAAAAGTTGACCATGGTCGTTAATGACTCAACTAATAAGGTTTGCACATGTTTTAAGGTAAATTTGAATTATTATAATATTTTTTTACCTTGAATTAACCTATTTACCTTTAGCCGAGGTAAATAATAGTCAAAAGATACTATTCATGAAAAATTATTTTCATCTTATTGAACCACATTTTACTTCTTGATAACAACCATGTTTGTCGAATTTTCGAAATTCAATTCACAGAAGTAGTAAAAATTCATTTAAATGAAAAAGTCTGTTTTTTAACTACCACTAAGTGGTTTCACTATTAATCAAAAATTGAAGTTTTTCAGAAAAATACCAAAAATTTAGCCTAAGATATATTTGATATTCCGAATTCAAAAATGATGTCTATTTTTTCCAAATTCAAAACATAGAAGTGGAATTAATTAATTTTAAAAATAATTCCCATTATCAAAACAAATAACGTGTTTTTAAGAAACAATAACTATCAAAAGATAGATACTTGTTTCTGACCAATTTCAAAGTGAAATTTATTCCAATGAAAAACATTGGATTAAATGGTAAAAATATATATTAATTTCACCTTTTAACCAATCAAAAATAATATATAAATATATACATAAATTAGATTAAAAGGCACATTTGAATTAAAATACAATATTTCTCACTATTCATTAAAAAAATGAACTGTATCGGAAAAATTCCAAAAATTTACACAATGTAAATTTCGATGTCCCCATTCAAAAGAATGATTTTATTTCGTCTTAAAGAATGTATTAAAGTAACAAAAACTAGCTTTAAAGAGGGTTCACCATTAAAAGGCCATAAATCTTCCTTTTAAAATTAAAATTAGATTCATTCACATTTTAAGCCTCTAACATTTATTGGATAAATGTAAATACATGTATAATCATATTGTAGTTAGTTTTGTTTAATCCCACCAATAAAATTCCTAGGAGTTAACTAACATTTAAAATAATAATATTATATTATTAGTGTGCAATGTAAGATTTCAAAGGAACCCATTGTTGTGTATCAGGTACTCTAGTGAACATAGAAACCCCTTTAAAGTAAAATTATTATTTAATTAAAACATATTAATAAATATGAAATGTGTCTTTTTCTGAATTTATCTGGGATGTTACAGAGAGTCAATATTTTTTCATTAGAAATGAAATTAAAGGATTGATTATAAATGTAATGGGATTTATATGCATCCCTATGAATTTATTTGTTGGGATGTTTGGATATCTTGTTTTCTTTCTCTTAGATAACAATGTGTTCCAATGTTTGACCTGAAATGTTTTTTTAATTTTCATTGTGGTTTTGAGGTATCACGCTATGTATGATTATGCACACCACTTCTTAGACTATGTTCCCACATGTATGTTTTTTTATATAATACAAGACTCAATGATATTATATATGGTATGTGGATTATTTTTACCTATTTGGTTCTAATTTCATGTGAATCATGGTGACTCATGATGGAGCATTTTGGTTTGTGAAGCTAGTGGTGACTGTTGGGGCTGGTGAACAATCAAGAAGAATATGTAGTGAGGATTTCATTCATAATTTCATATGTTTATCAGATTCAATGGCCTATTAGATTTATATTTCCTTTCGTATTATACTATGTTTCATTTTGTTTATATTTTATATCTCATGAATGTGTTGATACAATTTAGTTATATATATATATATATATTTTATTGTTATTTTGTTTTTGAATTAGTTTATATATCTGTTATGAGGATGATGAAGGAAATGTCATAAAATATTTTTTGATATTACTACATAGTGATAGTACTCATCTGATATCCTATAAAAGGTAGAGTTTACCTCTAACCCAAGTAGATTGTCATTGGGCCCAGTAATGTTAGAGTGGTATCAATGTGGCCAAGTCATGTGGATTAAGTATGTAGTTAGAAATCATATGAAACCTATTTTAGATATTTAAGAAATGATGATGAGGGGGGCCTGATATCAATTATCAGACCAGAGACTGTAACACCCCAAGATATTATTAGATATATTCCTTTTAATTTCTTTTATATCTCATGGTGTACACTACCCCAAGGTTAACTTGCGTTATACGCAACACCATAGTATCTGGCAGTATACAAAATACTATTCTTGGATTTTGTTACAAAATAATAATGTTCTTTTGAAAGAATTCATTTTACACAATACTGAGTATTAATGGTATATAAATATTATAGCCTATTCCTTATTATGGAGGCTATGAATAGTATTAGCTTCATTCTAAAAAACTATTTAAATGAAAATAAGTGAGTCTATAAAATAAAAAATAAATCTTTATGGGTTTTATTTGTGAAATATATAAGTAGAATATTTAATTCAATATTTAAAATTCATCATATCTGTTTTATAGACATTTTATTAGAACAAAATCAAATTTATGGATAAAATAAGCATTTTTCTAAAAATAAAAATTTACTGCCTTCTGATGGAGAACCCATTTAAATTATAGTTTTTTAAAAAAATTTAAGATGTTTTTGAAAATAATAATATTATTCCTTAAAATAAGGACATAATAATTTATTTGGTTTCATATTTGGTATATTCTACTAATATTCATTTTTAATGAATAGTGATAAATACTGCATTTTAATTTAAAACTGCTTTTTCATCTGATTTATTTATATAAAAGAGTTATCCTTTTAATTGGATTTATTATATAATTATATTTTTATCATTTAATCTAATATTTTCTATTTTAATTAATTTTAAATTGATATTATATATAAAATAACATCAATCTTTTAATGGTTTTTACTTTTAAAAAACTATTCTCTCTCTTTAAAAATGGTAATTAATTTTAAACTAATTATTGATCCATCTGTGTTTTGAATTTTAAAATTTAGATTCCATATTTGTAATAAGTACATCCAAATTATTTTAATATGTAATTTATATTTTTTTAGTATATTATGAATAGTAACTATGGTAATTTTTATTTTCCACAGTTAATGGTAAATTGGGTTAATTAGGATAACACACAACATGATAAAGATAAAAAAAATTACCCTAACACCTTCCAAAATCCAACTGTTTGAATTAATGTAGGCCAATATCACCTTAGGGTTGGAATTTATTCATTTAATGTACTTTTTTTCCAATAATGTGATGTAATTATATTTAAAACAAAATAAATTATCAACATGTCACTCTCTTATCACTTATATGTATTATAATTTTTCTGTGTTGATAATCATGATAAAATTTATAAAATAAATTTTCTAGAGAAATATAATGCAATTTTACACATAAAGTGAATTTAGTTTTAATTTTTATATGTTATATAATTACCATAAATATTAACACAATAAGGATACAATAATTATTTTATTAATAGAAATATCAAATAAAGGATATTAAAAATAGTAAAATAAATATTACTTGAAATAATTAATGTCATAAAAGATTTTTCTTAGTGAATATGAAATATTATAAGATTATTAAATTCATCTGTTAAAAATTATATCCATGTTCCAATTTTATTTAAATTCAATGAAATGAATAGTGTAAATATTGATCTATTGATATTTTATTAAAATAATATTTTATTAAATTATTTAAAAATAATTTAAATATATAAAAATCAAAAATCGGATTTTATAAGGTCTAAAAATGTATTAATTGTTAAATTATGGTAAATTTACACCATATAAGTAAACTTAATAGCCTCTTAATAATTAATATATTATTACCTCAACTAAAATTAAAAGAGAGTAATTAAGGGTAAACTGAAAAGATAAGGGTTAAAATAAAATATATACATGTCTGAAAATTATTGGATGAGATTATTTTGAGAGATCATCATATTATTCTATAAATATACCACATTTGTGTTATTATAATTCAAAAACCAGTTTATAATAAAATAATATTTCAGGACTTTCCTAACATGCCCCACCCCCTTATAAAAGGCCACCACATATACCCACTTACTCGCACCATTGAAGCCCTTTGGATCATCCAAATTCATCTCAAAAAATCTCCCAAATTCTATATCTTACTCCAAGATTCCACACTTTGGGTATAAATCCATACAAAGAAGACCTTTTGTGAAAATCAAAAGGCGACACTAAAAAAAGAGGCAATTTATCTCAAAATTGAAAATTATTTTTTTCTTTTACTTTACCTTCATAGAGTGTTTCCATAAAAAAGAAATAAATAAATTATATTATACATGATTAGATGTTATTATAATTATTTTACAACCATATACCTACTTTTACCCATCCTATGAATAATAATATCACCATACGTGAGTACATAAGACTTACCGTCTCCATACTATGGTGTAATTTTTTATTCAATAATAATAAATTTGGATATGTATAATGATGATTATAATATATGTAAATAAAGAATATAACTTCATAATTATTATTTATAGTTAATATACCATCCAATTCCAAACTATTTATCCATTGAGTAAATGATATCGTCTCTTTGGCGTACATACGTCATATCATCTCGATGATGCAATGCAATTAATTCTTCATGATCTTCATTAAACCAAAATTATATAATTAAATTGAATTAATAAATATGATATATATTAAACTAATATAATTATGTAAATGTTATAACTATATCCTAAGATGTTGAAAATGAACTTATCTACCAAAACTTTCATAAGAACATAAAGCAGTTAATATCCGAATAATGAGTGACAATAAATTGTTACCAACAAATTGATGATAATATAATCATATATAATATCATAAAAATAATAATGAATCTGGAATAATTAAATAAAATTATTTAAATCATTATATAGGATGTTCATATACATATGTAGTATATCAGACCAAAGGTACGAGATGATTTATCAATCTCATTATTAACCGATATTTTCTATTGGTAAGTATTTGTTGGGGAATATTTATCATCCACATACATGTTCCTTAAATATGTAATAATATTTATATTTTTATAAAAAAATTACATAATATTTTACCCATTGGTGAATTTTTACTAAATAGTATGAAATGAATCTTTTATTGTTATTCCATACGAGGTACTTTTTCACATTTCCAGTAAAATCATGAGGATAATGTTTTTGAAACATATACAACATGAATTTATTCTTATGATTTCATAACCCCTTATTTATAAGAATATTAATTTACAAAATTTCTTATGTATTTTCATTTAAATATTTTTCATTTAAAATTTTGTGGCATTTTTAGAAAAGGAAGCGTTTTTAAAGAGGAAAGAATATTTTCCTCAAGAATTAATTTCATGTATTTTATAAAAATTATTTTTCATCTAAGATGAAATAAGTTTATGTTTCTATCCCTATTATTACAATGATTTTATTGTTTTTATGATGGAATTATTTTCTTAAAACCATTTATTTTATATGTATTATGATGGAAGGATGTTTAAGAAACCCATTTTATTCTTTGGGTTATGTTGTGATGAATGATTTAGGTTTTTGTGTCACACTTATGTATAGTTTCTAGTATGTGATGAGTGTGAAATATATCTCCCTCCAATACACTAAGTAATGATTTTTATATCATGATATAGACATGAACGAAATAGAATGTAAATTCTACTCAGCAATACATGGATGAAACGACATGTATACATAGTTCAATAATACATGTCTAGAATGAGGAATGAAATCAGTTTAGTAATGGGCTGTGTCCACTATGTTGTTCTTGGCTATGATCATCTGCTAAAATGAAAATGATATTCTATGCTTATGTTTTTACCAAAATTTCACATATTATGCCATTTCTCTGTTATCATGGTTAATGATTCATTATGATTTATTCCTTACGTACTACCATTATTTATTTCATGAAACATGATTTTGATATTCAAAAGTTATGTTCATGTTTTTTACCATCATATGTTCATATATTGTTTTCCTACCCTTATAGAGAATCTAATCTCACCCTTTTTTATGCTTCCATTCCTCATGTTATAAATAAATAATTTATGATTGAGTACTAAAGGGGAATATCTTTATGGGAGATGTTGAAGATCTTTAACCTCTTAGAAGATTGTATTTGAATATTTCTAAGGCACTAAACTATTACATTCGTTAGTCATTAATTTGTAAAATGTATTGAATATTCATATTAAAGGATGTAATTTTTATATATTTCATGATTGGGTCATTATAGTTTGTATCAGAGGAAAGGTTTAGTCAACCTTTGAAAACTAGTATGTAAACGATTTAGTGAGACCCCTAGATATATTTATAAAGTATTTCCTAATGATATGTGTAATTACAAGTTATATTCCTAGAATTATTGTAACGATGTTGAATAAACTAGGATTAAACATAATATTTTATAGATTAGAAACCCCCACCCCTTGATTATGTTGTTTTTCTAGTATAATTGTTCCCCATAAATTATTCTTTATGGGTATAAAATAATGGCTAAAACCTGAAGGAACCATGTGTTTGATCAGTGAAATGGGAAATGAAATGATTATACTCCTGAACAAACAAATCTTTTTCGAGATGGAATGAAAAATCTTATCTCTAGACTTGCATATGTGATGAATCATTCTAGGCATTTACGTGAGTGGAGAAGAGAAAAAAATTATGTTGATTCAATCATGAGGAAACATTCACCTTCATTCTGTGGGTCTACTAATACCTTAGTTACTGAACAATGGATTAGTACCATTGAAAATATAGCTTCCATACTTCGTTGTTTGGAACATGAAAAAGTCATTTTAGGTTTTTATTATTTTGAAGTTGAGGCAGACCAGGGGTGGACTCTAATTAATAATACGAAGAAATAAAATGAAATTGGATCAATAGAATGGTATTAGTTCAAGAAAATATTTATCAATTTGTAATTTCCTCATTTTCTTCAAATAAAAATGGAAAACAAGTTCCTTGAACTTAATCAAAAAGATGATTAATCTATTGGTACATATAAGGCAAATTTTACAATACATTTATTGTATTATTGTGGCTTGATCATCCAACTTGAATGTAATGTTAATCGATTTTTTAGTGTCTTAAAACCATGTATTCTAAGGGAATTAGCTATAAGTGAAT
Source organism: Viscum album (assembly GCA_963277665.1). Lineage (NCBI taxonomy): Eukaryota > Viridiplantae > Streptophyta > Magnoliopsida > Santalales > Viscaceae > Viscum > Viscum album. The sequence goes on from OY728125.1 coordinate 1,924,686,711, forward strand.
TTATTTACTATGAATATATTGTGAGTTGTGATGTAAAGGTAGAAATAGAAGATGATTTTACGTATCAATCTCATGGTTTTGACAATAAACAAAAGTTGGAGTTCAAAAGAAAATCTCAAAACAATTTTCAATAGAATATGGGTATTTCCTTATACTCAAAGTGTGGAATGATCTATAGTAGAGAATATATTAAAGGAACTAGAAAATTTTTTAATTGTAGAAAATAATGTCATGGGTAGTTGAGTGTCAAATTAATGAGAAAAAGGAATCTCATGACGTGAATAGAGAAAAAGGATATGAACAATACACAACACACACTTTAGTGCTACATGTGCCAGGAAAAAGGGCCTTATGCTATAAATTCCATAATACAATGGTGATCAATGATAACTGACATCAACAACATATTAATAACAACGAAAAATTCAAATCAAATGAGATCACTATTGATGATGTTGAGTATTAAAATAAAGTGTTTGAATGATTGAGTATTTATGTAATGAGATTCTAGACTAATGTTGTAGTGTAGATTTTTTGGTATTATGGAATAATGAACAATCTATGTAGGGGTCCTCTGTTGTTTTCCACATGTATTTTAAAGTATTAGAAGGGTGGTACTAGTATCTATGAAAAGTGATTGTGGTAATATGGTGATGTTTTTTGAAAACAAATTATTAAGGGAAGGATGATCATTAATATAACCATGATATTGAGATAATTATATTTATATAATGGTATATTTGATATTAATAAGTTAATTGGATGATATTAATTACCATTTAACTAGTAAAGGATTCATTGATATGTGGGTTATGCTTTCTAGGATGAGGATTATATCTTTTTATCCTTAAGAATAAAAAAACAACCTTGTTATTAATAATGATATATGAGTGTTTAGGTTGTTACTATGACTTAAGAGAAAAAATAATTCAGGTATTCACATGTTTGAAATGTGAAAACCAAGAACTACCTTATGAGATATGGGAGATAAATGTTAAAATAATTTAGTTCACCTATTTCTAATGTTTTAGATTTTAATTTTTAGAAGAATTGTATGGTTATCCAATTATAGATTGTATAAGTTATAATTCAGTCGAAGTTTATTAGATTAATGTATTTGTAACAACCCGAATCTGGTGCCCCTCCACTTGTGCCCCATACCTAGTTCGCCACATGACCTCAAGCATGTATCCCCAAATGACAGAGGCTGTCGAATAACAGTGAGGGCCCTGGTAAGTTATTGGGGAAACTATACCCTCATTCGGTAAGGTAAAAAAGGTAAGAAAAAAAACAATAAACAGCCGGAGCAGTAATCAACATGCAACAACTGAAACCCAGCAGCAGAAACAATAACAACATAGAAAATGATAATAATAATGCATCAAGTACAATTATCTAAGGAAAAAACCAAACACAACAACGTGCTGAGGTAAAACTTAAAAACAAAGTGCAATGGAAAACAAGATAAACTCCTCAGCATCATGAGCCCAAGCTCGGTCCCATGCTCTCCAGCTCTAGTGTAATCAAGAACCTGAAGTAGAAGGGCGCTTTCCCTTATCTATACTTGCAGCAACATAGTCTTCTTGGGCCCAAAAGCATGGCCCAAACAGAGTGTGAGATACAATCCCAGAAGGCAATCACACATATATTTGTGCCTAACAGTCAATGAATACAAGGAAAGAAATAAAACCAGAAGTAGTAAACAAGAAAGTAAAAGCAGCTACAATCCATAGTTCTTACAAACAAAGTACACAAGTAAGTAGCCAACAACAAGAAGAAAACAGGTAACCCTCTGGGTAGCTCTCACAGCCTAACCCCTATAGTTCAACCTATAATCACTTGCAACCCTCTCGGAGGCACCCACAGTCTAACCCATGTGGTTCAGGTATGAAATTAATAGACTCTCTAGGAAAGTACTCACCTTCAATTCCCCCTATAGTCCCATATCGTGCTAAAGGCTCTCTGGGGAAGCAGTCAACGTCAATTCCCCATGTGGCCCACGTCGAGGAACTACAGACTCTTTGAGAAAACACTAAACGTCAAATCCCCTTGTGGTCTCTCATCATGATTAAAAGACACTCTGGAGAAGCCCTTCCATCAATTCTTCCTTTGGTCTACTAATATTGGTTCTCACAGTCCTGAGTGAAAGGTAATACATTCCCAGTGAGTGTGTATAGTATCCAAGTAGACATCAATAATTACATGTCTATCAACTAAGGCTCAGCAGCATAATAAGGTAGCAGTTCCACTGTCCTACGACTAAGCATGGTAACTAGAAAAATTCCAAACAGGCAGAACATGCATTGCAAACATCCAAAGTACAGTAATGCTACTATAATCATAGGAAAAATATATACTCTAGAAATAATGCAAAGAAGACAATAAAAAAAAGTAAAATAGGAACACGCAATACCCCTTTCAAGGGTATTGGTGGAATTTTCACAAAATATTCATCAACTTTCTGCAGAAAGGCACAAACCACCTACCTCGATCTTAAGAGATCAATATACTTGAACGACGACGACGGATTCCCCTTATAACGACGTAGATCTGAGAAAACGCACAAAATGATCATCCTATGGTAACATGAATACCAGGAGGAATCAAAAAACAAGACTCAAGTAGAAGGGAGAGCTCACTGACGCGATTCCAACGCAATCGACCACGCTCGAATCAGGGAATGGATGAAGAGGCGGAAGCTCATCGAATATCCGGCCGTTTAGTCGCTCTCGGGGGATGGAATCTATAGAAGAAGATGAAATCGAGGGTTTGGTGTGACCTCGGTGCGTTTAGTGAAAAAGAAAAAAGAAAAGTACACGGCGTGTACTTTTAGAGTACACGACGTGTACTGGGTATTTTCCATACTTCTCCAAAATGAGCCTCCATGTCACCCCTACACACCGTTTGTGTGTCTTGGGTATGGCAAACACACGGCTTCGAGCCGAGGAAGAGTACACAACGTGTACTTAAAAAGTACACGGTGTGTACAAAAAATTTTTTCTAGAAAGTTCATTTTTCATAAAAACTCCAGAAAAAGGAAAAGCGTACCTGAAAAGGAGATCTGAGTTCTTACAAACTTCCCCCTATAAAGAATTTTTTCCATGTATTTCCCTAACGAGGCAGAGAAGAAGAAACCCCAAATAGCTCTGGCCATTGCGATCATAAATCGGCCTCCCTCTCCTAGGTCTCATCCTGTTCTCACCCGTGCTGCCACATCACTCGTAGCAGAGGAACAGAAGGCCCGTGGAGAACCTTCATATAGCGATCGATAATCCGGATAGGATGCTCCTCGAACAATGAATCCGCTTCAAGATTGACTTCCTCTGTCTGAAATATGTGAGACAGGTCTGAAAAGTAACGTCAGAGTTGAGAGATGTGGAAGATGTCGTGCATGGCCCGATACCACTGAGGTAGCTGCAACTGATAGATGACCATCCCCACTCTTTCCAAGACCTCAGACGACCCGACGTACCACAGTGAAAGATTACACTTTCTCCGAATCCTCTTGTATCCCAACCTCAGTGCGACACGTAGGAAAACCTGATCCCCGACCACAAACTCCTGAGGTCGTCTCCGCTAATCAGCATAAGACTTCTGTCGAGACTGTGCTATATCCATCCCTTTTCGGATCAGCTCTATCTACTCTGAGGTCTCCTAAACGAGATGAGGTCCCAACAAAGTTGCCTCTCCTGCCTCCAACCATCATAATGGTGATCGGCATGGCCTACCGTACAAAGCCTCGTATGGTTCCATCTGAATGGTCACCTGGAAACTGTTTTTGTAAGAGAACTCCACCAGAGGAATATGCTTCTCCCAAGAACCTCCACAGTCTAGGATGAAAGATCGGAGCATATCCTCAAGCACCTGGATCATGCACTCGGACTGGCCATCAGTCTGGGGATTTTATGTTGTACTCAAAAGTACCTGTGTACCCAAGTCAGTCTGAAGTCCCTGCCAGAACCAAGAGGTAAAGCGTGAATCCCTTTCTGAAACAATGGAGTGTGGAAATCCATGCAGACGAATGATCTCTCAGATGTAAAGTCGTCCCAGGTTATCAATACTGAAGGTCTCCTTGATCAGAAAGAAGTGAGAAACCTTTGTGAGCATGTCGATGACCACCCAAACAACATCGTTTCCTTGAAGTGTCCTCAGCAACCCAGTCACAAAGTCCATTGCAACATTGATCCACTTACACTCCGGAATGGGTAACTACTGTAAAAGTCATGTTGGTCACGAATGCTCTGCATTCACCTGCTAACAAGTAGAACATCTCATGATGAAACCAGCAACATCCTTCTTCATACCTGGCCACTAGTACTGGCGATGAAGATCCTGATACATCTTGTAGACGCCAGGATGAACTGCCCAAACTGAGGAATGAAAATCCCGCATCATCTCCTAGCGTATGTCTACTGGCACCCATACGCGTCCCTAGAAATTCAAGATCTCATCCTCTCCCACTGTCCATCAGGGAATAGGGTCATCTCCTGACACACTCTCCCGCAGGACTAAGCCTTCAGAGTCTAATAGCTGCCTCATCCATACCTGATCAAGAAGTATAGAGGTAACAACTATAGAAGATAGGAAGGTTTGTCCTTGTCTATCATGCACCTCTAGATTCATCTCATAGAATAGTGCCATTAGGTGCCACTCACTGCTGGCCTCCTGAACTGCCTGAATTTGAGTTCTCTTACTCAAAGCATCAGCCACAAAATTGACCATACCCGGCGTATAGGAAAGATTTAAGTCAAAAGACTATAGATAATCAACCCACCTCTGCGGCCTCAGATTCAGATCACACTGAGTGAAGATATACTTTAGAATCTTGTGGTCAGGGAAGACCACAAAGTGATCCCCCAGCAGATAGTGTCTTCAATAGCGTAAGTCATGAACAACAATTTCCAACTCCAGATCGTGTGTCGGGTAGTTCCTCTCATGTGGCCTCAACTGCCGAGACCCATACGCAACGACCCCATCTCCTTGCATAAGAACATCTCCTAGCCCGATACCTGAAGCATCAAAATACAGAGTGTAGCTCTTTCCTGGATTTGGAAGGAATAGTATCAGCACTGATGTCAACCTCCCCTTCATCTCTTGAAAGGCTGACTCGCAAAAATCTGACCATAAGAACATCGCCCCCTTCTTGGTCAGACCTTACAAAGGTGCTGCTAGACGAGAAAAGTCCTGCATGAATCATCTGTAGTATCCAGCCAGCCCTAGAAAACATTGTACCTCAAAGACAGTCTTCGGCTTCTCTCAGGAAACTACAACTCTCACTTTCTCTAGGTCCACTGATACTCTAGCATCTGAGATGACGTTACCCAATAAGTGAATCTGATGCATCAAAAAGTGGAACTTCGAGAGTTTAGTATACAGTTGATGCTCTCTCAGTGTACTCAGAACGACCTCAAGATGGGAAGTACAGTCGTGAAGAGTGTGAGAGTACACCAAGATATTGTCCACGAAGACCATGACGAAGGAGTCCATGTAATGATGGAACACTCAGTTCATCAATACCATGAAAATTTCAGGCACGTTGGTGAGGCCGAACAGCATGAATGAATACTCGTATTGACCATACCTGCTTCTAAAGGCTGTTAGAGGTATATATGATGGTATAACGTGTAACTGATGATAACTGCACCTCAAGTCGATCTTCGAGAACACCCGGGCTCCTCGAAGCTGATCAAAGAGGTCATCGATCCTCGACAAAGGATATCGGTTCTTGAACGTCAACTGGTTCAGCTTCTGATAATCCACACAAAGCTGGAGGGTACTGTCTTCCTTCTTTGAAAATAGGACAGGCGAACCCTAAGGAGAAGTACTGGGTCGGATGAAACCATTAGCCTGTAACTCCTCCAACTGCTTCTTGAGCTCTTCCAACTCCAGTGTATACATCCTATAAGGAGGAATGGACACTGGTTCCACTCCTTGAACGAGCTCAATCAAGAATTCTACATCATGCTCCGAAGCAAACCTGAAAAGTCCTCTAGAAGGGCATCCCTAAAGCGATCCACCACTAGAGGAATGTCCAGCTGTGGAGTCCCCTGATCATCCAGATATAGACTAGCAATCTAGACTGTCACCCTTCCTAGCCCATTATGCTCAAGTCCATCTTGACTCCTCTGAACATCCCATTCGCCTCTATGAAGAAAAGATTCACCCTCTAGTGAAACGAAACTCACTCTGCAGCGATAATAGTCGACGACTACCTGGAAGGGAAACAACCAGTCCATCCCGAGGATGACATCATATCCTGTCATCTCTAGGACATAGAGACCCCATAAGAAATGATACCCTGCAACCTCGAGAGGGCACTCTCTACACTAACGTATACTAGATGTCCTCATCACCAAAGGGGTTTCTAGTGTCAACGGGTTGGCAGAAGAAAGGATGCAGAGCCCAACGCTCTTCATAGAAGAAATAGGGATAAAAATATGCACAGCACCAGTATCGAAAAGGGATGTAGATAAAATTGAGGCTACTAAAATCGTACCTCGAACTGTAGAAGGGCCAAGATCCTGCTCCTGATAGGTCTTCTCCATGGCGAAAGACTGGCCTGCACTGCGACCTTGTGCCCCGGAATGACGACTCTGAGCTAAACCTCCCTTCTGGTGCTGAGGGACTGGTGGCTGACTGCCACGACCTTGCCCTCCACCTTGGCCTGAACGGCCGGAAGAACTCCAGTACCCCGACTGCTGAGAAACCATCAGAGATACTCCTGAATGAGGAGTCATGGAAGAAACCCGGTCACCAGCTGCTGGTGAAAAAACATGGCAGAAACGTTGAAGGTGACACATCTTGCCCCAAGATCGGCACTCCACCGGGTCTCTCTAGCACTGCGACATCGTGTGCCCTGACCAGCCACACTGGTAGCAAGTCACCAGGTTGCCTGAAGATGCATCACTCCCCCTCGGGTAACCACGCGTAGGCTCTCTACGACACTTCTTGCTATCATCTGGAGGCAAACTAGCTCAAGAAGCAGAACCACCATGGGTCGCAGCTCCAGAGTCTCTCAGATTGCAGTCCACAATCAGTGCCTGGTTGATGATGGTAGTAATGTAAGTCAGCTGGAAGATGTTCACCTGTGAGCAGATCTCCCTCCTGAGACCATCCTCAATTTTCCTTGTTATGAACACCCCACTCCCATCCCATAGGGGTGTGAAGTGCTGCAGCTCGGTGAAATGAGCGGAATACTCCATGATAGAAATTTTACCCTTCTCTAAGCTCATGAACTCCCGGTCTTGATTGGCCTTTAGGGTGTCCAGGTAGTTGTAGTCATAGAACACGTGATGGAACTCCTCCCAAGCCATAGCCTGCTGCTGACCCGCCTGTGAGATCACAACCCACCACCTCCTGGTGGTGTCTAGAAGCTTGTAGGCGGCTACCTTGACTCGCCTCTCTGGAGGTGTCTCCAGATTCTCGAAGATAGTCTTCATGGATTCCAACCATGACTCTGTAGCCTGAGGTCCTCCTTCCCCCGAGAAAGTAGGAGGATGCTGCTTCTGGAAAACCTGTGTCACGTCTGCCATAGATGTGGCAGGAGATGGCGCTCCCTGGAAGGCCTTTATCATCCTCATGAACCCTTCCCTAAATTGCGCATCAGCACCTGTAACTAGTATAACAGCCGGTGCCAAGGCTGTCCCGACTGGAGGATCAGCAGGAAGTCCCTGATTACCCCTATCTGGCATCTGATCACTACCTGACGACATACGTATAACCAGAGGACGTCTCGGAGGCATAGCTCTGAAAGATCAAAAGTACACCATAGATAAGGAAAACAACAACAGAGAACACAAGAGTAGAAAATGGGTACAGGGAAATAAAAACACACAAGGTTACAAAACATGACTACATGGCGTGTATAAAAACTACACGGCGTGTCTTCTTAAGCCACTGACATTGGCGCATACTTCTTCCCTACAAGTATTGTACACCTCAAATTACATGGCGTTTTTCACACACACACGACGTGCACTTGGAAACTACTCTCCTTTCCAAGTCTCTTTACATGGCTAACCCACACGGTTTTTCTTAAACTGAGACTACATGGCGTGTTGCACACACACACGGCGTGTACATGGAAACTACTCCCATGTCCGAGTCTATTTACACGGCCAACCCACATGGTTTTTCTTAAACTCAGACTACACGACGTGTTCACTAAGGACACGGCATGTAGTGGACAAGGCTTCGGCGGCCCATGTTATTAAACACAAGGCCATCTACATGGCTGAACCTTACACGGCGTGTTCCGAACAAACATGGCGTGTGTAGGCAAGGTGACACCATCCCATGTTGTTCGTGACATGACAGGTTACCTGGAAAGACTACACGGCGAGCTCCAAGAGCAACACGGCGTGTCTAAGAGACGGTCATGCCGACCCGTGTTGTTCGCGACATGGCTGGGTGCCGGGAAGGAACTACACAGAGTGTTCTGTTACAACATGGCGTGTGCTACCCGAGCTTCCCCGACACGTGTTGTTAGTGACACAGCCTGGTACACGGATAATTACTACATGGTGTGGACCTACATACATGGCGTGTTCCTAATGTTACATTCACAACACCGTGTCCTTCTCACACGGTCAGTGACCTGACCTGAAAAATACACGGCGTGTATCCAAAAAGTACACACCGTGTATTCTTGGTTTTTCTGGGCAGTAGCTCAGAAACTGCCCAGACTCCTAGAAACAGTAGAAACAATGGAAAGAGGTTCCAAATTCCGATTTATGAGGGCCCATACTCCACACGAATAAAATCTTGGCATCTCCCACAGTCACATACAAGTGAAAAAAACAACTCTCTAATATAACAGTAGGGATTCTATCAAGCATATATCACAACAGCATGCATAATCTACACAAAGTGTATCAAAACAGCATGCAATCACTAATACACCCTAGATGGCATGGCATGTGATTCTACAAGGGTATATATGATGAATTAGAAGGCATAACCGCATCTCATCGGGTTGCGACATAAATAGAACAGAAAGATCAAAACAATAATAGCACAAGTCCTGTGAATCACTCTAGGTGAAGTCATATCAACCGTAAAATCTCAAAATCAGCAAACTGCAATTAAAGAGGTAGTATGGCTTTTCCCTATACATGGGATAGCTACTCCCGAGAACAGATTAAGACCAAGTACTGATTTCAGCATATCCTTTGCAAATGTCTGCAAATAGTAAAGCAAGAGAAAAGAACTCCTTTGATACCACTTTGTAACAACCCGAATTGAGAGCCCCTCCACTAGTGCCCCGTACCCGGTTCGCCACATGACCTCAAGCATGTTTCCCCAAACGCAAGAAGATACCGACTAGCAGCAAGGGCCTATGTATGTTATTGGGGATACTATACCCTCATTCGGTAAGGTATACAAGGTAAGAAAAATAACAATAAACAGCCGAAGTAGTAAACAACATGCAACAATTGAAACCCAGCAGCGGAAACAATAACTATATAGCAAAGGATAATAATGATACAGCAAGTACAAGTATCTAAGGAAAATAGAAAACACAACAACATGATGAAGTAAAATTGAAAAACAAAGTGCAAAGGAAAATAAGATAAACTCCTCAGCATCGTGAGCCCCATCTCGGTCCCGTGCTCTCCAGCTCCAGTGCAATAAAGTACCTGAAGTAGAAGTGAGCTTGCCCTTATCTATACCTACATCAACATAGTCTGATTGGTCACAAAATCATGGCCCAACTTGGGTGTGAGGTACAATCCCAGAAGGCAATCACCCAAAGATTTGTGCCTAACATTCAATGAATACAAGGCAAGAAATAAAACAAGAAGCAGTAAAGAGGAAAGTAAAAGAACCTACAATCCATTGTTCTAACAAATAAAGTACACAAGTAAGCAGCCAGCAACAAGAAGAAAACAGGTAACCCTCTAGGTAGCTCTCACAGCCTAACCCCTATGGTTCAACCTATATGTTCTATCAACCCTCTAGGAGGCACCCACAGTCTCACCCCTCTGGTTCAGCTATGAAATTAATAGACTTTCTGGGGAAGCACTCACCGTCAATTCCCCCTATAGTCTCGTATCATTCTAAAGGCTCTCTGGGGAAGCACTCAATGTCTATTCCCCCTGTGTCCTGTGTCGAGTAACTACAGACTCTCTGAGGAAGGACTCAACATCAATTCTCTCATGTGGTCTCACATCGTGATTAAAAGACACTCTTGAGAATCCCTTACACCAATTCTCCCTTTGGTCTATTACACTAGGTTATCAAAGTCCTGAGTGAAAGGTAATACATACTCAGTGCATGTGTACATCATTCAAGTAAACCTCATGAACTACTTGGCTATTAACTAAGGCTCAACATCATAACAAGGTAGTAGTTCCACTGTCCTACCACTATGCACGACAACTGGAAAAATTCCAAACATGTAGAACAAGCATAGATAAGATCCAAAGTATAGTAAAGCTACCCTAATCACAGGAAATATATCTACTATAGAAATCAAGAAAAGCAGGAAATACAACAAATGTAAAACAGGAACACACAATACCCCGTTCAAGGGTATTGGTGGAATTTGCACAAAATATTCATCAACGTTCTACGGAAATGCACAAACCACCTACCTCGATCCTAGGAGATCGACATACGTGAACGAAGACGACAGATTCCCCTTATAATGATGTAGATCTGAGAAAATCTACAAAACGATCAACCTAAAATAACTTGAAAACCATGAGGAATCATGAAACAAGACTCAAGAAGACGGGAGAGCTCACCGCTGTGATTCCAACGCAATCAATCACGCTCGAATTGGAGAACAAACGAAGAGGGGGAAGCTCATTGAAGATCCGACTGTACGGTCGCTCTTGGGCGGACGAAATCTAGAGAAGAAGATAAAATCAGGGGTTAGGCACGACCCTGGTGCGTTTAGTGACTAAAATAAAAGTACACAGTGTGTACTTTTAGAGTATACGGCGTGTACTCGGTCATTTCCGTACTCCGCCAAAATCGGTCTCCACGTCACCCCTACACACCGTGTGTGTGGCCCGGGCACGACCAGCACACAACTTTGAGCCGAAAAAGAGTACACGGTGTGTACTTAGACATTACATGGCGTGTACTTCAAAAATTTCCAGAAAGTTCATTTTTCTTAAAAACACCAGAAAAAGGAAAAGAGTACCTAAAAAAGAGATCCGGGTTCTTACAGTATTATATCACTATAGGTGGACATTTGCATATTTGATAATTTGGGTAAAATATTTCTTTGAGATATAAAAAATGACCTCTAATTCTATTTATAGATCTTATGATCTCATAAAACATTAGGAATGAAAAATTCAACTTCATTTCGTTGAATAAGTGATGAAGTTGAAATTGTTCAAGTCATTACCATCAATGATATTGTACTAAAATCAAGTAAGTATTTATTCTCATTTTCTTCAAATTTATAGATTGGATATTGAAAATTAGAAAATATATCTTAGTACCTCCTTATCTGATGAATCAGATGGTCCCTTAAATTATCACAGATTTATGGGTTTTTGGTTTTTAACATTCTCCAAACATTGTTCTCTATCACTATCCATCAGAACATGATGGTAATATTTTTCTTCCATATCCACGTTTTCACTTCCCACATATGTTCTCTTATATGTAATCCTAGTGATAGTTTACTCTGGGTAACCATTAGGTTTCTTACATTCCTTTTTTAAAATAATGTTTTATTATTCCTTTTTACGATGTGGGTTTCTATAAAAGATACTTTCAAGTAATAAACCTTTTATAACCCGAATTAATTTCAAGGATGAAATTAATTTTAAGGGAGGTAATGTAACACCCCGAGATATTATGGGAAATATTATTTTTAATTTCATTGATGTTTTGTGTTGTACGCTACACCATGATTAGCTTGCGCTATACACAACACCATATTAGCTTACAGTATACACAATACTATTCTTGGATTTTGATACACAAAATTTCATGTTATTTTGATTTAATTCATTTTACACATGACCTATTATAAATTATAACTAAATAATATAATCTATTCATTATAAGGGCGGGTATGAATAGTCTTAACTTCCTTATAAAAATATATTTAAATGAAAATAAGCGATTCTATAAAATAATAAAATCTATCTTTATATATTTTATTAGTGAAATATAAATGCAATATATTCAATTTAATGTTTAAAATTTGTCTTATGTTTTTTTTGACATGATATAAGAACAAATTTAATTTTATATATAAAATGAGTTCTTTTAAATGTAGTTTTACCACCTTTTTATGGAGAAACCATTTTAACTCTAGTTTTTTAAACTATTATAAGTTATTTTTGAAAAACATAAACGTCCTATTTGGAAAAATGACATAAAAATTTAATTTGGTTGATTTTTTTGGTATTTTTTAGTTAATATTCATTTTTTTATGAATGGTGATAAATATAATATTTTAATTTAAAACTAATTTTTCATCTGATTTATTTATACAGAAAGGTTATCATTTTTATTAGTTTAAAAGTATAATTAAATCTTTTTTTATCATTTAATTTAATTTTGTTCATTGTATGTAATTTCATATTGAAATAAAAATAAAGGCATATCAATCTTTTTAAGGTTTTTTTTAAAAACTTATTTTTTCTATTTGGCAATGGGAATTAATTTTTATTTAATTACTGCAACATATATGTTTTGAATTTAGAAAAATGGATTCCATATTTTTAATAAGTGTGTCCAAATTATTTTAATGCATTTCTTTTTTTGTATATTATGAATAGTAACTATGATAATTTTTATTTACCATAGTCAAAGGAAAATTGAGTAAACTAGGGTAACAAACAATATGATAAACATAATAAAAGTATCCTAACACCTTAAAAATAATATTGGATAATTAAAAGATGACCAGTATCACCTAAGGGTCTAAATTGATTTAGTTAATGGACTTTATTCCATGAAAGTGATGTAATTAGAATTAAATCCAATGAATGTGACAACATGTCATTCTCTTATCTCTTATAAGTATAATAATTTTAATGTAGCGAGAAAATTGATAAATAATAAGAACAAAAATAGTATCCATAAATATAATGAAATTAATTGTACAATTTGAATTTATTTATAATTTTTAGAAATTAAATAATTACAATATATTTGACACATTAGTGATAGAATAATTATTTTATTAATAGAAATATCAAATAAATGATACTCTAAATAGGAAATAAAATATTATTTGAAATAATTTATATCATCAACTATTTTTATAGGTGAATATGAAATTTTATAATACTATTAAATTATTTGTTTTGAAATTATATCACAATTTGGATTTTATTAAAATTCAATGAAATGAATAGTGTAAAAATTGACACTATTGATATTTTATTAAAATAATATTTCATTAAATTATTTAAAAATAATAAAAAACATTTGAAAGTAAATAGTGGATTTTATAAGGTCTAAAATTTATATAATTTTCCAATTATGTGAAATTGACCCCATATAAGTACACTTAATAGCCTCTTAATAATTAAAATGTTGTTACCTCAATTAAAGTTAAAAGAGACTAATTAAGGGTAAACTAAAAAGATAGGGTTTAAAATAAGATAAATACATCACCACAAATTATTGTATAAGATTATTTAGAAGTATCCACATATTATCTTTTAAATATATCAATTTTTTCTGTTAGTATTCAGAAATAAATTTTATAATAACATAATATTTCAAGTCATTCTTAAACTACCCCTCCTCCCTCTTATAAAAGGCCAGCACATCTACCCAGCTACTCAAACCCCTAAATCCACTTGGATAATATAAATTATTCTCAAATAATCTCCAATAATACCTCAAATAATCCTAGAGGCCGCATGTTTGGCATAAATTTGTCCTAAAGATCCATTTTGTTCAAACCAAAAAAAGATACTAAAAAAGAGATAAATTGTTTTATCGCCACTTTTAAAATTATTTTAATATTCTACTTCCTCTTATTTTGTCATTTCTATAATAAAATAATAAATTAAATATATTATGCATTATTATATATTATTATAATTATGTTACAACATTATACCTCATTTTATCCATCCTATGAATAACAATATCTCAATCTGTACGTACATACGACTTACCATCTCCATGTCGTGGTGTAATTTGTTATTAACCCATAATTAATTTTGATGGGTATAATAATGTTTATAATGGATTTAAATAATTAATTCAAGATGATTATTATTTTTTATAATTAATATACAATCCAATTCCATACTATTTAACCATTAAGTTACTGATATCGTCGCTCGTGGATGTGTACAAACTACCGTCTCCACGATGCGATTCGATTCATTATACATGATAATCATTAAAAAGAGTTTATATAAATTAATGTAATGAAAAAAAATGATATATATTAAACTAGTATCGTTCTATGAATTATATAAATATAACCTAATAATTTCAATGTGAACTTATGTGACAAAAAATTCATAAGAACATAAAGTAGTTAATATCCGAATAACAAGTGACAATGAAATGTTAGTAACAGAAAAATGATAACATAATAACATATTATATCATAAAAATTATTATTATTCTGGAATAAGTCAATAAAATTATTTCAATCCTTATACAAGAGGTTTTTCTACATATGAATGATATCAAACCTAAGGAAAGGGAATGATTTTCAATCTCATTATTATCCGAGATTGTTTATTTGTAAGTATTTGTTGGGTTATATTTTATCATCTACATAGATGTTCCATAAATATTTAATAATATTTATATTCTTATATAATTTTTTATGTTAATTTTACCCATTTTTCAATTTTTACGAAATATTATAATAGGAATTTTTTGTCGATATTTGATACGAGGTACTTTTTGACTTTTTCGGAAAAAGTATGAGAAGAATGTATTTTAACTTATATCAAATGAATGTATTATTACAATTTCATGACACATTATTTCCAAGAATCATTATTTATAATATTTAAATTTTATTTTCAATTATATTATTTTATTTTGAAATTGTGTGGGATATTTAGAAAAGAATTTTTTTTTGAAGAAGAAATGATATTTTCCTCAAGAATTAACTTCAAGTATTTTGTCAAAATTATATTTTCCATCTACGATTACATTGAATTATGTTTATATCCTTATTATTACATTTATTTGACTTAGTTTATTATGTATTTATTTTTATTTAATCCATTTATTTTTTGTGGATTATGATGGAATGTTGTTTAAGAAACCCATTTTATTGCTTGGGGTTATGTTATGGTCAAAGATTTGTATTTTTGTGGAACTCAAATGTATGGTTTTCATTATGTTATAGTTGGGACCTATATCTCCCTACAGTGAATTTGGTAAATATTTATATGCCATGAGATAGAATTCACAAGAACTAAAAGTATACCTAGTTCTGTAATACATGGATGAAGTAGAATGTAAATATGGTTCAGTAATACAATGTTGGAATGAGGAGGGAACTCAGTTCAGTAATGGGTTTTTTCTTATTTGATGGTCTTGTATATGATCCTATTCTCATATAGAAATTATTTTCTATTCTTATGTGTTTTTCAAAAGTTCATGTTTCATTCCATTACTATGTAATCATGGTTAATGTTACTATATGATTTATTCTTTATTTACTACTGATATTTATTTCATGACTCGAGATTTTGATATTGAAAATTAATTTTCATGTTTTTTATATTTATATATTAATATTTTGTTTGATTTATATTATTGATCAGAAAATATCACCATTTATTATGTTTTCATTCTTTGGTTAAGGGAAATATTTTATGTAGGAGTACCAAAGGAGAAGATCTTTATGCGTGATGTTTGAGATATTTGACATGTTAGAAGAATGAATTCAATTTTTACAAAGGCACTAAACTATTATGGTCCTCAGGATTGAATTTTTGAAATGAAATGAGTATTTATTTAAAATGATGTAATATTCAAATATGTCATTATTTGTTCATTATAGTTGGTATCAGAGGAAAAGTTTAGTCAACCTTTGGAAACTTGGATGTGAAAAATTTAGTGAGATCCCAAGAGATATTTCTATGAGATCTCATAAGGATACATATAATAATATATTATAGAACTATAATTATGCTAATTATCATTAATAAACTTATATAAAACCTAATATGTTATATATTAAAAATACACCCTTGGATTAGGTTGTTTTCTTATTATGATTTTTTCCTCTCACGCTATTCATTTTGGGTTTTTAATAATGGCTGGAACTCGAAGGAACCGTGTCAATGATCAATGTAATGGGAAATGCAACAATTTTCATCCTGAACAAACAATGGTTATGGGAGATGGAATGAAAAATATTATTTCTATACCTACACAAGTTATGAATCATTATGAACATACAAATGAGTAAGGAAGGGAACAACATTCTGTTGAGTCCTTGATGAGGCAACATCCACCTTATATCAGTGGGTCTTATGAACCAATTCTTGTTGAACAATAGATAAGTTCCATTGAAAATATATTTTCCATCCATTGATGTATAGAACATGAGAAATTCATTTTGGACATTTATTATTTAGAAGTTCAGGTAGAATAATGTTGGAATCAAATAAAGAATATGAGGAAACAAGATGAAATTGAATCCATGGAATGGGCTGAGTTCAGGAACATATTTTTCAATAATTAATTTCCTCATATTCCTCAAACAAAAATGTAAAAGGAGTTCCCTGAGCTTTAGAATAAGTATGATGAATCAATCAGTACATACAAGAAATATTTTACAAGACATTTAATCTTTTCTTCTTTCTTTATCATCCAACATGAATGTAAGGTTGACCAAGTGGCTATAATCCAAGACATAGAATGAATATAGCTATAAGAGACATTAGTTTTTATGGAGAGATTTTGTGTTGTGATATCAAGGTAGAAATGAAATTTGTTGTTACATATTAATCTCATGGTTTTAACATGAAAATAATGATTATGTTAAAGGAAAATCTCAAAACAATGGTGAAAAGAAGATGAGTGTTTCCATATGCTAAAAGTGTGGAAAGAAACATGGTGGAGACTATCTTAAATAGACTATCGAATTTTTTTGGGGAAAAGAATGTTATAGGGAATTTGAGTGTGAAAGTAATGAGGAAAATTAGATAATGTTGTGAATAGAGAAATGGATACAAAGAATAAACCACCCACACTTTAGTGCTACAAGTGCAATTAAATGGATAATTATGATAAATAATTCCCTAATCTAATGATGATAAATTATGATCGAGATAAACAACCTCTTAGGGCAAAAGAATACAGAAAATCACACGTGATCACTATTGATGATGTTGAGTATGAAAATGAAGTGGTAAAATGATCGAGTTTTCATGTAATCAGATTCCAGAATAATGTTTTAGAATTAACTTTATGGTATTATGGATAATGAAATATCTATATAGTGGTCCACTGTGTTTTTCCACATGTATTTTCAATTATTTGTTTAGTGGTACTATTAACCATGAAAATTTATTGAGGTAATAAAGTGATGTTTTTGGAAAACACATGATTTGGGGAATGACGACCCTTAATATGAACATGATGTTGAGATAATTATATTTTGATAAAGTTATGTTGGATAGTAATAAGTAAATTAGAAGATATTATTTACCTTGTAACTAGTTAATGATTTATTGACATGTGGGTTATACCATATCGGATGAAGAATATAGATTTTTGGTCTTGAGAATAAAAAAACATGCATGTTTTAGATAAGGATATCTGATAGTTCAGGTTGATAACATGACTCAATAGAATACATTATTAATGTATTCACATTTTAGGAATGTGAAAATTAAGAACTAACATATGAGATATGGGAGATAAATGTTGAACATATTTAGTTCACCTCTTTCTAAAGTTTTAGATTTTCAGTTTTTTGGAAGGATTTTTAGGTTATCCAATTATGGATAGTATATGTTATAATCTAGTTGAGGTTTGTTAAAATAATGTATTATCTCAGTAAATGTTAACTAAGTTATATTTTATAATATTTGTTATCCTTTTTGTTTATAAAAATGTTATGAATATCATTCTATTTATGGATTACATGATCTGCTAACACTTTTGTAATGAATAATTCAACTTCGTTTCATTAAAAAAGTAATGAAGTGAAAATTATTCAAGGCATTAACAATGATGATATTGTACTGTAATAAAGAATGTATTTCTTCTAATTTTCATCAAATTTAGGTAAAGGATATTGACAACAAAAAATGTTATCTTAGTAACTTCTTATCCGATGAATCAGATGGCCCCATAAATCATTGATGATTTAGGGGTTTTTGGTTGTTAACGTTATATAAACATTATTCTATATCACTGTACATCAAAACATTATGGTTATATTTTTCTTCCATATCCATGTATTCATTCCTACATATGTTCTCCTATGTTGAAATCTTTGGATAAGTTACTTTAGGTAACCATAATGTTTATAAATTTATTTTTTGAAACAAATTATTAACATTAATTTTTATGATGAGGGTTTAAATGAATAAAACATTCATGTAGTAAACCTTTTATAACCCAAAATAATTTCAAGGGAGAAATTCATTTTAAGGGAGGTAGAATTTAATAACCTAGGATTTTATGAGACAAATTATTTTTAATTTCATTGATGTCTTGTGTTGTATGCTACACTAAGCCTGGATTATGTTATACGCAATACTATATTAGCATGATGTATATACAACATAATTCCTTGTTTTTGTGAGAAAAATTTTCATTTTCCATTGATATAATTCATTTCAATCATGATATAGTATAATTGATAGCTATATTTTATAACCTAGTCATTATAATGGCAGGTATACATATTATTATCTTCCTTCTAAAAAACATTTTAAATGAAAATAAGAGAGACTATAAAATAATAAAATATATATTTATGGCTATTTTTAGTGAAACATGTATGAATCACATTAAATTTTATGTTTAAAATTCATCATATATGTTTTTAGACATGATATAAGAACAAATTCATTTTTATGGATAAAATGAGTGTTTTTAAAAAAATGCAGTTTTACCACCTTTTGATGGATAAACAGTTTAAAATATAATATTTTACACTTTTTTAATGTTATTTATTAAAAACATAAACTTATTATTTTTTATAATGATATAAACATTTACTTTGGTTAAGTTTTTGGCATTTTTTTCATAATATTCTTCTTTTAATGAATAATGAAAATTGCTGCATTTTAATTTAAATCTGCTTTTTCATTTGATTTATTTATACAGAATGGTTATAATTATAATTATTTTTAAAGTATAATAATGTTTCTTTATCATTTAATAAAATTATGGTCATTTTATGTAATTTCAAAATGATATTAGATATAAACGCAATCAATCTTTTGATGGTTTTTACTTTTTCCAAAGACCCTATTTTCTCACATTGACAACAAGAATTAATTTCAAATTAAATAATAAAACTTATGTTACATTAATTTTGAAAAATTTATTCCATATTTAGAATTAGTGGGTCCATGTTATGTTAGTAGGTTAATTTTATTTTTTTTGGTATTATGAATAGTAACTATAGTAATTTTTATCTACCATAGTTAAAGGTAAATCTAGTAAACTACAATATGATAAAGATTATAAAATTACTATAACACCTACCCAAATCCATTTTTATGAATCAACATATACCAATATCACCTAAATATATTAATTTATTCATTTAATTGGTATTTTTTTCCTGAAATTGATGTAATTATAATTAAAACAAAAGAAATTTACAATATCTCACTCTCCTATCACTTATAAGTATAATAATTTTAATCCAGTGATAAACATGATAAAACATATAATATAAATATTATATAGAAATATAATGAAATTATATATATCATTGGAATTTATTTAGTATTTTTAGATATTAAATAATAAAAATTTCTGTTAACAAAACTATGATACAATACTTATTTTATTAAGAGAAATATTATATAAATGATATTATAAATAGTAAAATAAATATGATTTGAAATAATTTATGTCATCCAATATTTTTTAGGTGAATATGACATGTTATTAGACTATTAAATATGTTTTTTGAAGATATATATCTTTTAATATTTTATTTAAATTTAATGAAATGAATAGTGTAAAAATGACACTATTGAAATTTTATTAAAATAATATTTTACTAAATTATTTAAAAGTCATAAAACAATTTCAGTATTAAAAATGTTCTTTTATAAGGTTTAAAACATAATTGATTGTATAATTATTCAAAATTTTCCCCATATAAGTAAACTTAATATCCTCATAATAATTATAATGTTGTTAACTCAAATAAAATTAAAAGAGAGTAATTAAGGGTAAACTTGACAAATAAGGTTCCAAATAAAATAAATACATGCCTAAAAATTATTTTATAAGAATATTTATAACTACCACCATATTATCCTTTAAATATATCACTTTATAACAATTATAATTAGAAAATCAATTTATAATAAAATAATATTTGTAGACTTCCCCAAAGTGCCCCTTCACCCACTTATAAATGGAAACCACATCTACCCAATTACTCAAACCTCTAATGCCCCATGGATCGTCAAAAATCTTATAAAATAATCTTCCAACATCCCTAAAATACTTTTATAGGCCACACTTTTGGAATAAAGCCATTTTAAGGATACCTTTTTTGAAAATCAAAAGGAGATACTCGAAAAAGAGTTAATTGTTTTATCACATTTTTCAAAATTATTTTCTTCTTCTACATCCTATTATTATGTTGTTTTCATAAAAAATTATTAAACACAATAACTTATACATTATTATATTTTATTAAAATCATGTTAAAACCTTATACCTCCTTTTTTCCATCCTACAAATAACAATATCACCATGCGTGCATAAGTATGACATACCATATCCACACTGTGGTGTAGATTGTTATTCAACAATACTTAATTTAGATGGGTTTAATGTTGAGTATAATTTATTTAAATAAATAATATTACATGATAATTATTTTTATAATTAATATACCACCCAATTCGATACCATTTAACTATTAAGTATATGATATCATTGCTTGTGCGTGCGTACGACCTACCATCTCCAAGTTGAGATTCAATTCATTCAACACTATTTTCATTAATACATGACTATATACATGAATGGAATGAATAAATATGATATATATTATATTAATATCACTAAATAAATGATATAATTATAACCTAGTATGTTTAACATGAATTTATCTGATAATACATCCATAAGAACATAAAGCAGTTAATATTTGAATAATAAGTGACAATGAAATGTTCCTTTCAAAATAATGATAATATAATCATATATGATATCATAAAAAATATTATGATTGTAGAATAATTTAATAAAATTATTTAAATATTTATAAATCAATTTTGGATACATACAAAGGATATCAAACCTAAGGTAAGGGATAAATTCTGAATCTTATTATTTTCTAAGATTACTTCTTTGTAAGTATTTTCTAGGGTATATTTATCAGCCAAATACATATTACATAAATATGCAATACTATTAATATTATTCTAAAATTTCTGAAATTAAATTTTACCCATTAGTGATTTTTTTATAAATTGTATGAAGAAATATTTTTTCATTATTCGATACGAGGTACTTTTTGGATTTTCCAGAAAAAGTATGAGGATATTTTTTTTAAAATTATATGACAATAATGGATTATTATGATTCTATAATGACTAATTTAAAAGAATATTACTTTAAAATATTTCAATTTTATTTTAAATTAAATTATTTTCTTTTAAAATTGTGTTTCATTTTGACAAAGAAAATGTTTTTTTGAAGAATAAAGGATATTTTCCGCAAGAATTAGTTTCGTGTATTTTATCAAAATTGTTTTCCATTTTAGATGACCTAAGGTTATTTTTATATCCATATTTTTACATTGATTCTTTATAACAGAATTATTTTTATGAAATCCATTTATTTTATACATATTATTATGGAATGATGTTCAATAAACCCCTTTTATTCATTGGGTTATGTTATAATGAATGATTTATGTTTTTGTGGCACACATATGTATGGTTTTACTAATGTGAAGGGTGGGAACTATAAAAACCTCAAATTAATTGGGTACAGATTTATATCTCATGAGATAAATATGACTGGAATGGAAAGTAAATCTAATTTAGAAATACATGGATGAAATGGAATGTATATCTGGTTCAATAACACAGGGCTCGAATGAGGAGTGAACTAAGTTCACTAATGGAATTTGTCCGCTATGATGGTCTTGTATGTGACACAGTTATAATATAGATATGATTTTATATGATTATGTGTTTTCCAAAAGTTCATGTTTTATGCCAATGCTATGTTATCATGGTTAATGTTCCATTATGGTTTATGTCGTATGCATTGAAAATATTTATTTCCTAATTTAAGATTTTGATATTAAAAAGTTATGTTTATGTTTTTTAAATTCATATGTTCATATATTTTTTTCTTTCCCTTAATTATAATATAACACTAACCTTTATTATATTTACATTCCTTAGGTTATGAATAAATCTTTTTAGTAGGATTACAAAAGTGGAAGATATTATGGGAGATGTGGAAGATATTTCATAAGTTAGAAGAATATATTTTGGGTTTCCAAAAGGCACTAAATTATTATTATCCCCTAGAATAGATTTTTAAAATGTAATGAATATTCATCTAAAGAGACATTAAAATTAATATATGCCATGATTGGGTTTTTATAGAGAGAATATTGTAGGTGAGGTATCCAACATATCCTTTCATTCAGAATTTTATCAAATGTTGTCCAACCAGGATATAAAAGACATAAATTGCAGGGTATAGAAAACATGGTGAATGTATAATATAGTGGTTAGTTATAAACATTATTATCCTTTGAAAGTTATTTTATTTATATATTCTCAAATCCTTATTGATTTATCCAATCAAATATAGGGTGTTACATACTAATAAATAGCTTTTATGTAGAGGTGGGATCATGAAGAGCTTATACTGGTAGTTGTGACTCTCTATACAAATTAGAAAGTGATGATGTGTTATTTTTTTGATTTGGAAGAGAAATATCATTTTCCATTGATTAAAGGTAGTTTTTATCTCCTACATTCTTTTTGAATATTTTATTATAGAGCATTTTCTGGTTCACACTGAGTTGGATGAGACTACCCACAAGTAGGGTATGTGGTTCACATTCCAACATATTACCCCATGGGTTTTTGAGGTGAGCCTTTTCATCAAGAAATAAAGGTTTATCTAGATTTTATGACTTGTGTTTTCATATGTCTTTCCATCATGGTGATCAGATAGAAATTCTTCTATTTAGTTCTATATATTGAAATGTTATCTATCATTGGATGACGTTTTTTTCAACTTATGATGAGATATTTTTAGTGTTTGGAATTTGGCCTATATTAAATATCAAATTTTATTCGAGGATGTTACAAAATTATAAATGTTGTACAACTATCTCTGAGTATGCATTAAGGACCATAATAATTGTGAGGATTTCCCTAAACATATCTATTTATGAACCAACATAGAATATCAAAATATTTCTCCCAATATAACTCATTCCCAAGATCAAATGGTGTTTCAAATCCTCATACTATAAAAACATATTATTCGGTGTCAACAATAATCTCATTGGAATGGTTCTACCTTATTAATAATAACGATCATGCACTGAAATTCTCACAAAAATTCAAGAATTGTTTTCCTATAAATTATACGTCATTGAAAATAAAAAAAATATTATTATATATAAAACATATTGAAAATAGAAAAACTCAAAAAATGACATCCAACTCACACTTTCATATAAAATAAAATAAATAAATAGTATAAATAATATAAAATCTCAATAAAATAAGAGGATTAAATGGATGATATATATATATAAGTAAATAAAATAAAACAAAAGGAACCCATCATGATTTAGAGTCACCATATGACCTCAACATCAAACACACTCCCGGAGATACCTTAGTTAAGAGGTAAAAATGATATAGGTTCTTAAGAATCATGAAACTGAACATATAAGGATCTACTGAGTCCATCAACATAGATTGTTTTGATAAGGTAATGAAAAAAACTCAAATATAGGGATTCACCAAATAGTAAATTCATTCCCATTTTATTAATATTATATAAACACATGTTTTGAAATATCATATTTTATAATAATCCCATTCATCATTTTAGTAGAACAAACTTCATAAATAAATCCAATATTTTATTTTTTAAAACACACATCATTATTAAAATAAGTTCAATGATTTCTAGTAAATTTATATAATAACTAGTTATTAATAAAATATTTAAATGAATTTAAGAACATAAAATTTTACTGATTAAAAAACATCCTCACTTTAACAAATTTTCCCAAAATAAATTGATAATTTTATTTCATCTCGATAACAGAAGAAAATATGAATTGTCAAATAAGATGTAAAATGATGAGAAATCCAATGTATAATAAATATAGAAACATATATTAAAATAGAAAAAAAACATGAAATAAAGTGTAAATAACAATAATATTCACTCAAGTGAAATTTAGATATTTAAAATTAAATAAAACTAACATCCATGAAAATATTTTTAAGATGAATAAAATGTAAAAAATAATTCTAAAAAAAGCACCAGGACATAACCATAAAGTATCTAAATTAAATAAACTCTAAGGATTCTTATATATTCTTCATAGTATAACAATTAATTCCATTTGTAAATAGGATACTAAGGATAGTATCATCTTGACCTATGGGCATTGTAACTTGCATTTGATGGAAATGAAACCATATCATTCATGTCATATAAATGTTTATTTACATAGTGCCTAATTAAAATGATTGAGATATTTTTTTTCCTTATGATACCATTCCTAGATCCCTACTTAAACTCATGGGTTTTAAATAAACATATTTACTACAGGTTGGGTAACATTTATCAAATTTTATACATATATCAAGAAAAAAACCCTAATAAGGAACCTAAATATAAATTATTTATCATAAAACCATATAAATCTTATACATAATAACCCCTTCCCATTTTTATAAGAATAAAAAAATCAATAGAGTCTCCTAATATAGGAAAGCATATAAAATACATACAACATTTAGGATTAAATCAATGTTGTAACATTTAAATCAAAATCATTATGTTAGGTTCCAACAAGGATTTTAATCTAAAGATAATAATAAAGAAATTTAAATACCATTTGAAAAACAATTTAGGAACCAAGATCCATTTGAAAAAAAAATCATTTTGAAATAATTGGAAATATCACCTTAAATATGAAAATTTCAAGGTATTATCTATAAAAATAAATCCGGTTTCATTAAGTAAATTTTAAACATTCATAATCATATAAATACGCTAAAAAATTTAATTACATTTCAATGAATGTCATAAAAGTACAATTATAAAGAATATATAATAAAAAAAATACTTTTAAAGAAAATAAGACTCATATAACATATTTTGGAAATTTAAAATATCATTTTCAATTATAATTCTTTTAGAAAAGCCTATTTTGAATTTTAATAATTTAATAGATTTCAGTAATTTTAGTTATAATCATATAAGAGTGAAAATTCCATGAAAATCCTTTGAAATAAAATAAAGAGATCATAATACATTGAAACCAATATAAAAATCAACCATGGTTTAAAAAAATATTTGTTTTGAAGAAAAATCTATAGGAAACGGAAAACCTACATGTATTATTAAAAAAAAAGGAGAAACAACCCTCAATCATAATGTAATGGTACTAAAGACATTAAATTTGTAGAGTGAAGGTCCAAAAATAGATTTCTAAACAACATAGACAATAAAAATAAAAATTTTATTTAAAACACTTACCCTGGGGTTTGGACACCATGGACTTGAGATGTGTGGATAGAGAAGAAGAAATAAGAGACAATGAATAAGAATATAAATAATGGATTAAACATGGGTAATATTCTTGAAATAAAATAGTAGGAGATAAAATATTGAACTGGGTAATAGAGTTTCACATAGGGATCCCCCTCTAGTTGGAACATGATAATGATTTGAAATGAGGGACTAAAAGATTGTTATTTCATGAAAGGTAGAATAAAAATTTTACAATTTTATGATTCTATGCTTCTAAGAAAGTCTCATTGTTTATTCCCATGGTTTTGGAATGCACCTGTTTAATATGAGAAACTCATTAGAACACCTTTTTTTACTCCAATATTTGGTCACATGGTTTCTTCTAGAAATTCACCGATATATCCTAAAATACCCATACCTAAGGGTTTCTCATAGGATTTCTCCCAGCACCTTTATGGTTTATTTAACCATTCTCTTACCATGTATGATACGATATATTACCTAAGAATTGTTTCAGGATTTCTGATCCTTGTTTTCCAAACCATGAACCAAGTTATAATGTGTGAAAAAACATTCAAAAATCAAAAAATAATTCAATTTAAAATTCGGTAACATTAATAAGAGGAATAATTAAACAAAAAATACCCAAATATTGTTTCAAGGTGTAATAATTCTCCCTATAATAACATTTTTTACCCAAATAAATTCACCTAATAATTAAGGAATGAGTTCATCAACCTCACATATAATATAATATAAGATCATATAAAAATAGTGGAGAACCCATATAATATAATAAACAAAAAACCAATCTTTGATGATCATCCATTTAAATCAATTCTCTATATTCAAAATGATAGCTAACAATATTGATGTGGTCATCAAAGACAGAGACCCATATTGGGTTTACCCACCAAATGTGGATTTCAATAATATTATGGATAAAATAAAGAAAGATTTTCCTAATAATATCTCTATTATATATAAACTAATTCGATAATAAATAATTTTTTTAAACTAATAGATATTTAAATTTTAAAACTATATCCTATGAGAAACAAGTATGAGTACCCTAAAATAGAAGAAGATATAAAATGTCACAAGAAAAAAGTGAAAGATCGTTGGATATGAAGAATTTAAAGGAACAAGTAGATAATTATTTTATAGGATTCTATATATGGGCTCCACTATATTAAAATCGTGATTTGGGTGATATTAAGATCCCTTCATCTGTGGATACTTTAATTTAAAAATAATAAAGATTCCACACCTTTATATAATAATCAGATGTATTTTTAAACATGAAATAATATAAATTAGAAATAAAAAAAATAAAAATAAACTATATAATATATTAATCCTTCAATTTTGGAATTAAAAAAGATTGAGAATATCAATTAATGTCATTTGTGTTCATAAACTCACATCCAAACTAGTTATGCTTCATATACGGAAGAGTATTGTTAGTAAAATGAGAGGTAGAGTCACCAGAAAAGGATTCTGTGGAAGTCTCGTAAAATTATCACAAATTGTTTTATACCAAATCAAATATTTTGAGGTAAAAATATAACATTTATAAACTAATTTCCAAACAAAATCCTCTTTCAATGAAATGACCATTCATCGATTACTTAAAAACTAACCTACTTAAAAGGAACCATCTCTTTAAAAGAAGAATGGTTAGGGTGTTTAAATTAATTGGGTGATATATAAATGGAATAAGGGTTAAACTATACTAATATATCTAGAGTAAAACCTGAAAGACATTAATCAAATCATTAGAGATAGAAATCGATGGAATGTACTATACCACTAAAATTCCATAAAAATAATAGCTCTCTATTGAGGAACACTTCACATGGAAATAGCACAAAACCCAACATTCATAACAAAGTAAAAACCCATTTAAAATAAACAATCCTCTATAAAAAATATCAAATTAAAACCATCATTCATTTGATTATTTTTTAAATGGAAATTCAGAATAATATATAGTGGTTTTATAATCATAAATTGAAAATGAATATAAATTTTCACATTCAAAATTCTTCTAATGAAACCATTTTAAAAATACAAAATATCCAACATGGTTGAAACCAATTAATATTGGTCCTTTATTATTTCAAAAAACTAACATTAAAAATTTAAAACTATATTTTCACTATAAAACACCTACAAATTCTACCCAAATAGCACAAATACATTATAAATGGTTCCTTTAATCCACCATAAATAGTTATAAAACAATATTTAATGAAACATAAAATATAAGGTTGTTCAATATAAAATTTAATGGGTATTGGTGGGTGTGCATGGTTTTATCACATAGTTTTATTACACATTTTTAGACCATATATCCACAACTAAGAGTTTCTTAGAACTATTAACATGAGATCCACATGATTTTTAGACTATGTGAGCTATCTATGAACCTCTAGTTCTTCTCCCATTTTAACATAAGATTTAAAAAATCAGTAATAACTATAAATAGGCTCAATATAATTCAAAATGTCATCAATCTAGACTAAAATATATAAAAGTAATTAAAAATGAAATCGAATTTCACGACTCAAATACCGACTACTCAGGGTAACATGAGAATACGAAAGAGAAAGATATTGTTGGACTCTACCCATATTTACCACATGATTTTTGACATTACTATCTATATGATATTGTTACTTTCCAAATAAAAAGGGTTATCATATACAATCATATTGTGAACCAACCTGTAAAATTCTGATCTGACACATGACACAATCTAAGGAAATCTCTGGATGGAATTATTGAGACCCATAGGCTAGAAACTATTTCATAGGAATCATGGATACACTATTGGAAGTTATACCAACAAATAAACAACCATTAACACATAATTGAGATCTTATTGAGAATTTATCACGCTACTTCAGTATATTGGATGACCATGAAACTCAAATAAACATTTTTAAATAAAAAACATTCCAAGAAAGGCATAACTAAAAAAATATTACACACATTAACATAAAATAATATAATAAACAAATTATAGAACTATCACAATATCTCACGAACATGAGATGATCATATGGATGATATAAACTTACTAAAACATAAAATCTAAACAAAACCCAATATGAAATAAAAAATATTTCCTTAAAACCCACATTCACTATCTAACCTGAATATCAAAACTGATCCATGAGTGAATGTGGTTACCTAGATCCACAGTCCTAAATATAGTTTTAAAAATACATTATTTAAAAACAAGATATGATATAGACCAAATAAACCAAAACTAAACTCAATCACAATATACAATAAATCCTATTGTTGAACATTACATATCAAATAATATTATGCCAACAAAAATAACATAAGGTTTAGTGTATTTGTGGAAAAGCTGTATAAAAAATATATTTTAAAATACAAGTGAAACTTTTTATATAATAAAACCACACATGACTTCCTTCAAGTAATATTATATTATATTATCATATACAAAAGAAAGAAAATGTGAATACACAAGAAGGGACGAGCTCAAATTCTTAGTAATTGAAAAACATATAAATATTTTACAAAGGGATTTATTATAGGTATGTGAAAAAACATGAGCATAAGACAAATATAATATTAAAAATATCATTGAACAAGAAGATTAATCCATAGGTCAAAATATATTAACATGTCATATAAAATGATTAATCATATTCCATGGCCTAAGACTACAAGATCCTGGGATAATAATCATGATCCATTTATCATAGAATATTCATATAATATATAAATTATGAAGAAATATAAGAATTTTAAATCATAACACTATAAACGTATGTATATGTGTCATGTCTATGCTCAGTATTGTTAACGTAGATAATGAAATCATGTCCATGATCAATCTTGTGAATATAGACAACACCATTATGTCCATGCCCAATCATGTGAACATCACTAACCAAATTATACCCATACCCAAAGTGTTTATTTAATGATATATAATACCATAAAAATGCATTGGAAGGTTAAATATGACCCAAATATCTCATAATGATAGTATACATGCTTGTGAACCACACGAAATCCATCATGAATCCTATCAAAATAAACCCACAAAAATAAAATGAGTTTCAAAATATTTTTCAAATGGAATCACATAGAATTCCCCCAAAGATAAACCATGTGATACCCCAAATTAGATCACTCAAAAGATGTTTTTGATAAGGTTTTTTTAACGGTGATTGATATAACATAACTCTATATGAGTTAGGTATTTTAGATTCAATTAGGAAAATGGAAGTGAAATATAAAAGCATCTTTTCAAAACATTTTTTAATACGTTCATAAAGAGAATTCGTTATAATATACTTCTGAAAAAATAGTTTTTTAGAAATTGAAATTAATACTTTTTCATAAAATATTTGAAAATAAACTCCAATAATGGATCATTAACAATTCATATATTTTATCTAGAAGAAATGTCATGTGAAAGATAAAAATTATCACCATGAATGGAAAACACTTTTTAATATTTTAAGCACCTTTATTGAAACCCACATCGTAAGAAGAGTGAAAAATATTCCAATTTAAAATAACTAAAGCTAAATTTCATGATCAATATAAATAATATTTATTTGGATGTCAAAATAAGAATTGATAAAATTAGTGGTAAGAATTAATATATTTATTGAAGAGAAATAGATCATTTTCGAAGGATAATAATTAATTCTAACTAAGTTATACTTTTATTGGAATAAAATTCATCCAGAAAGAGACTTGAAAAAAAACGTAAATTTTAAATAGAGATAAATGAGAATTATTATATAATAAAATATTATATTAGAATAAATATATATAAATGAAACATTTTTAATAATAAATATCATAACTCAAAGAAAATATATTTGAGTTAACAAAATTCCTTATGGATTTAGTAACACACGAATCAAAAATCCCATGAAAAAAGATAAATTGTATTGTATTTTTAAATACATTAAATATTTTTAATCATAATATAAAAAAATTTATAGTGTATTATTAACTCCACACAAAGAAAATAATGTGGTGAATATTTCAAATGCCTAAAAAACAGAAAATCAGGATGAGAGAAACCCTTAAAACATGGGCAATAGTAAAGGAATATGAAAGATTTATTAAGAAATGGTTTGATAAATAACAATATTAAGGGTTATTTATGATGAAATAATTATATAGGGGATGAAATGATTCCATGTAAAATAAGAAAAGGTGAGAAAAAAGAATTCCTTCCTCAAATAAGGGAAATTTAGAAGAAACCCCTTACCTTTTACTCCCAACATCCAATAATGATATTTAACCAAAAATATAATTACATAACCGAATTAATAAACTATTTGAGAACATTATTCACATTTATTTCATTTTATATTCTTTAATTATATTAATTTTTTATATTCATTTTCTAGTTAATTCTTATTGTCGTTAGTAGATGTTAATAATTTTGACTATTCCAAATATGTTTTAATAGGATCATTGAAATATTGTTTTTATATCAATTTAAACGTTTTTAAATTCCATAAAATACTGTAATATATTGTTTATAATTATTTATAAAGTTCCAGTTTCATTCCATGTGATATTTCATGTTGATTTGTGAAGACAGAATCACTGAGAATCTTGTTTTCGTAATTTTAGATAAACAAAATTTGGTATACTAATGATGATTTTAATATTAATATAAACATTAAATAACCATAAAAACTTCCTAAAATTAATTTTAATTCATTATATAAATTCCTGGAATTATCTATATGGGGTGGTGATGTAATGATTCAACCCAAGTTACCCAGAGTTAGTGCATTATTCCATAACAGTGGCATGACCACAAAAGATCAAGTCTTGAAAGACCGATCTTTTTAGTAGCCTTGGAAATACTAGATAAATTAATAAGTATTACATTACATTATAAAATTAAGAACTGCAAAAAAAATAATCTCTATAGGCCACACTCATATCCCTTAGACTATCCATGCAGTTCAGTCATAATATACAACTTCACATCCTAGGAAAAATAAATCATAGAAAGGGGTGAGCTCAAATGCTCAAATAGGATAACAATATAGCATAAAATTTCATAAATAAGCATAAAAATTTAAGTAAATGTATGATTAAATCAAAATCCTTTTAAAGATGAACTTCAGAATAATATAGAATAGATAAAATCCAATAATTCCATTTACATATTTACATGGATATTCTACTTGTCAAATAATCACAAGCAATATCAATATCCACTTTAAAAATGACGGAATGCATAATGCAAGAATTCATAACCACGTAGTCAAGGCCTTGTTCCACGAATACAAATAAAATTTTTTCAAGAACTTGTTCCAAGGAACTAGGTTTTCTCATGAGACCTACCGATGCATCGAGGAGCTATATCAGGCTCTACTCATCACTTACTAAGTCCAATATTCCTCATATGAAAAGGTTTAAACATAACATTAACATTCGTATAAAAACTAGCATACGATATGTCAAAGATTTATACATAAACCATGAATGGTAGAAAAATAACACATCCATAGTCAAACGTATCACAGAACCATAAATACAACATGGATGTTTTGTATCATAATAAATCAACTTCAAATAAATATAAAATACATCAAATGATGTGGACATAGAAGAAATCATAACATTTTTTATAGAAATAACGTTTTCTATTTTGAAATCATTTAAAAGCCATAAAATTATAAAAGAATCATTTATTTTGAAAATATTGATAAAAGCTTGCAAGGGAAGCTTCAACGATTTTATAATGACGGAAAATAGCCGCACCCACCGTATAATTTAGAAAAACATTATTACCTTAATTTTGTCGAAAATGTCATAAGGTACCTTGTTAGGAAAATGATAGAAATATTACATTATAAATATTTATAAAAAGTAAAGAAAGGGTATAATTGACTTTAACCCATAGTCTAGTAAATAGTACAAATGTTTTGGAATACATTTTTACAAAACATGGATGTGGATGATAAAGAGGTCCCAGTAGATACTTATGTAAAAAAACCTCAGATAATAAAGAGTTTTTGAAATTAATCCTTACCTTGTACTTTTACATGGTCGAGGGTTGGTTAACCTCCTATATAATGGTGAAATAATTTTTATTATATTGTACAAGAACGATATGAATTAATCAGATATCATATATGATCTTCCAATATTTATTTGTTAATTATATTTTAGTAGTATCATCGTTTCAGTTGTTAACTAATTCATTTTCCTTTATATGCTTAGTTATGTAAGATCTGATTGTTATGGATAGAGTGTATTTGATTCATATCTAGATTTATATTATGTTCCTTAAATATAATTTTTAATCATCACATGAAAATTATTCTTTAATTATTACGATGGATAATGAATCACATCCCGTTTGTGGAGACGGTAATCCGTACGTACGCACGAGCGATAATATCATTATTTTGTAATTAAAATCATAATTAAATGGATGGTATATCATATATACAGGATCATTAACATGTTATATTTATTATTGAAATAAATTATACATCCTTATTACACCCATAAAAATAATAATGTATTGAATAACAACTACACCACAACTTGGAGATGGTAAAACATACGTACGCACTTATGGTGACATGTTATTCATAGGATGGATAAAATAATGAATATTGTTGTATTATTTTTATAATAACTTCACAGTATATATAAGATACTGGAATAATTATTTTATAATGGAAACAACAAATAAAGAGGATGTAGAAGAAGAAATTAACTAGAAAGAGGTGGTGAGATATTTACCACTTCTTCGGGTTGTTCCTTTAGATTTTATAAAAAGGGCTCCATATGATGGATTTATGATCAAAATAAGGACTCTAGAATGAAGGGAGGATAGTTTATAGGATATTTAGGCAGGGGTTGGCTGAGCCAAATTCCTTTGAAGGTGCAAATTTGAGAGAAGGGGAAGTTCCCTTTTATAAGAGGGGTGAGGGGAACCTTAGGAAAAGATTGAAATATTATATTATAATAAATTCATGTTCATTTTTTAATGTCTCGAAAATGAATTATTTAAAGTATAAGGTGGGTATGGGTATAAAACCACTCAACCAATTGGTTTTATATGGTTTTGGGTCACTATATTAACCTTATCTTATAGATTTTACTCTTAGTTAAATAGTTTGACATTTAACAGGTCTCTTTGTATTATTATATTATATGGTTAATAAACTTACTATAAACATCCAAGAGAACCCAAAGTATTTCCTTAATGACATATATAATAGTATTTAATCCTTGTGGATGATCCTTATATTTTTAAGAATAGAATACCAATTAATAATATAATATTTGTTTTAAAAACTCTTTTATGTCAATTCTGACACTATTTGGTATTTTGTTTTTTAGAAATTCATAACCGTATTTTTACATCAAAAAAAATTCATTTTATCAACCCTAACATGTCATATTAACATTAAAAATTAGTGGAATTCATAAAAAGTCTAAAATTACATTTATTTGGGTATTTATAATATCAATTATTTTAATATTTCATTAATAAGGTAATTATTTTAATATTTCATTGTTTCATAAATAAATTAAATTATTTAATGTCAAAAAATTATAAATAAAATACCATTATTTAGGAAATATTTGTATATTTTTAATGAATATTTATAGTCTAATTAATCTTATCTATAACCCTATATTAAAAATGGTTTAGTTATTAAAATTTGATTTTAACACTTTTAACTCTTCTTTGAATTAAATAATAATAAATGTACTAATCTAATCCAAGTGGACCTAAAGAATCATATTTTATTAATATGTTTGTTTTTTGTCTAATTAAACTTATCTAATAGAATTAGGACATGTGTTAGGGTAATTATAATATCATTTTTACCCTTAATTACCCTATTTAATTTTAACAGTGGTAAATAAATGTAAAAAGTTAATATTCACCAAATATTATTTTTATCTCATTGAACCATATTTTAATTACTAATATCAACCATGTCTCTTTGATTTTTGAAATTCAACTCACAGAAGCGGTAATATTTTGTTTTATACAAATTGGAAAATGCTCCTTGGAGGTGGGTAAAATACGATAAACATTTCAATGAAATTCTTATATATCTAAAATTTTTATAAACTGACCCCAATTAATTACATTAGACTTTTATAGGTACTATGTATCTATTTTTACCTAAAATTAATTTACATAAAATAAATAATTATTTAAATAAAATTTCGGTTTTGAACAATAACTCAGTGTTTTTCACTATTTATCAAAAATTGAAAGTTTTCAGAAAAATACCAAAAATTCACCAAAATATAATTTTGATATTCTAAACCCAAAAAGGAAGTCCATTTTGAAATATAAAATTGATAAAATTTCAAAAAGTGGGTATTACTATTCATAACATCTAGTTTGATTGGGTTTGGTGTGTTTGAACTCAAAGTTACGTACAACACAAGCTATTGTATTATTCAAAGAGAAACTTATCGTTGATGCTTGAGGTGTTACATTCTCCCCTCCTTCAAATAATTTCATCCTCGAAATTTCCAGAATATTACTACATAAAAAGATTCAGCTGGTTCTTTATCATAGGATCCTCGGGTTCCCACGTTGCCTCTTCCATCTTATGGTTTCTCTATATATCTTTTACCAGACGAGTCATCCGATTTCTCGGCACTTGTTATCTGGTATCAATAATTTTTATAGGATCTTCCCAATAAGACAGATCAGGTTCCGGTTCAATTTCCTCATAGGTGAATACATGCGTTGGGTCAGGCATCTATTTTCCCAAAAGTGATACGTGGAACACATCGTGAACTTTGGAGAGACTTGGGGTCATTATCACCTAGTGAGCTATAGCCCCAATTCATTCTAGAATTTCAAAATATCATACGTACCTGGGAAATAGTTTACCCTTATTACCGAATCGTATAACCCCCTTCCCTAGAGATACATTCAAGAAAACATGATCTCCTACCTGAAATTTCAAATCCTTCCTTCAGTTATCGGCATAGCTCTTATGCCTACTTTGTACTGCTTTGATGTGGGTTTGGATAACCTTCATCTTTTCAATCATTTCCTCAACATGTTCTTGGACTAAGAGTTTTCTTTCACCAACATCATCCCAACATGTTGTTGTGTGGCTTCACTTTCCATATAACACTTCAGATGGTGCCTTCTGAATACATGAATTAAATCTATTGTTATATGAAAATTCTACCAGAGGTAAATATTGATCCCACATACCTTTAAATTCAAGCGAGAAAGATAAAAACATGTCTTCTAAGGTTTCAATAGTCTGTTTTGATTGTCCATCGGTTGGAGGGTGGTAGGCAGTGCTCAAACGAAGTTTACTATCCAGGGGCTTCTGAACACTTTTCCAGAATCTTGATGTAAAAAGGGGATCACGATTAGAAACAATCGATAGGGGTACACCCTGGTGCCTAAAAACCTCATTAATATATAGTCCTTCTAAATGTTCAAGTGGTAAATCTTATCTTATAGAAAGAAAATGTGTTGACTTGCTAATATGACCAATATTGACCCATATTTCATCTTTCCTTCTAGGTGTTTTTGGTTGCCCCATGACAAATTCCATCGTAATATTATCCCATTTCCACTCAGGCATGGGAAGAGGTTGCGTGACTCCTCTAGGTTGTTTCCCTCTAGATTTCACTTGTTGACATAACATACATCATGGCACAAAATCAGCAATATCCATAATCATGTTGTCCCACCAAAAATGTTCCTTGAAGCCTCTATACATCTCAATGCTACCAGGGTGTATAGAGAAATTGGAGCTATGGGCATCATCCAACAATTTACTTTTCAGATCAGGTTTGTTAGGAACACAAAGCCATGCCCCAAATTTCAAAATCTCATCTTCATATATGAATTCACTCAGTCTCTCATCATTTACAACCTTAATTTTTTTTTAATCTCATCATCATCTGCTTGAGAACTTTTTATCATTTTTAGTAAATAAGGTTTGGAAACCATTTGAAAAAGTATTGATGGTTCACCGTCCATGATAATTCCCATATCTATTTTCACTAGATCCATGAAAATAGGATCCCTTTCAACTCTCATCTTTTTCAAAACTCCATGATCTTTTTTTCTCAAAGAATATTCAACTTTATTTTCCATCCCCTGGTGTGAGTGTATTATGAAATCATAATCCTTGAGTAGTTAAAGAAATATCCTTTTCCTCATGTTGAGTTCTTTATGTGAGAAAATATACTTCAAACTCTTGTGATCGGTATATTTCTCAGATTTTTCACCATAGAGAAAATTTATCCATATCCTCAAAGAAAATATTATAGTTTCTAACTCAATATCATGATTATGATTGTTATTCTCATGAATATTTAGCTTCTGTGATGCATAGGAAATAACTCTATCATTCTGCATAAGGGCACAACCAAGTCCTTTATTTAATGAATCACTATAAATAACAAACCCATCATTCGCCGATGGTAGAGTCAAGATAATAGAATTTAATAATATTCTATTCAGTTCTTCAAAACATTCATCACACTCTTTGGCCAAAAAAAATTAACCCCTTTACGCGTGAGATTTGTTAAGGGGTTAGCCAACCGATGAAAATTCTGGACGAAACATCGATAATAACCTGCTAAAGCAATAAAACTGCATACCTCGGTTATACTTGTCGATGCTATCCATTATTGGATTGCCTTGTTATTTGAAGGATCAATAAGGATTACATCCATATAGACAATATGGCCTAAAAAATAAATCTCTTGAAGCCAGAATTCACACTTACTAAATTTCCAAGAGAATTAATTTCTTCTATGAGTCTTTAGAATAATGCGTGTGTGATTGTCATGATTTTCATAGCTTTTGGAGTATACCAAAATATTATCAATAAATACCACTACAAAGTCATCAAAATATTCCTTGAAAACTCTATTCATTAAATCCCTAAAGATAGAGGGTGCATTAGTCAATCCAAAAAGCGTTACTGTAAACTCATTATGCCCATACCTGGTTCGAAATTCTATCTTCAGAATGTGTTACTTTTTCACAAACAACTGATGATATCTAAATTTATGGTTAATCGTTGAAAAATATTGAGCTCCATGAAGTTGGTAGAATAAATCATCAATGTGAGGTAGATGATACATGTTTTTTATTTTTATAGCAATTATCTCCTTGTAGTCAATGAAAAACCTCATAGATCTGTCTTTATTCTTAACTAAAAGAACATGGGATCCCCATGGAGAAACACTAGGGCGAATAAATCCATTATTACACAATTAGTCTTGTTGTTTCATTTGTTCCACTAATTCCATAGTGTCCATTCTATAAGGGGTCTTCGATATGGGCCAAACTAGGAATAAAATTAGTGGAAAACTCAATTTCTCATTCTTGAGGATGTCCAGGTAAATCTTCTAGAAACACATCAACATATTCTTGCAAAATACGTATGTACTATATTTAATATTCCTTTCTTCACTCATAGTTATTTTGTTATATTCCTCCCCAATAATTTAATTTAGTTGATCTACTAGGGGTGGATCTAGATAAGAATGAGGTGGTGATGTTTCTGATCTAAAGATAATGTACTCCTTATCATCATTGAAAAATGTAACCTCCTACTTCTTATAATAAATTTTCACATCATGGTCTTAAATCCAATCCATTCTGAGGATTATATCAAATTCAATCATGGGTGTGACAATGAGATTAGTAGATAAAGAACATTTATATGCCCTAAAGGGAACTGATTGACAAAACATTGTTGCAATGATATTGCAATTAGGTATTTTTACTAACAACTCCCTTATTAAGTCAAATTGAAAATATCTATTTTTATAAGCAGAATGGTAAGATATAAAACAATGCGATGATCCAGAATCAAATAAATCATAGGATACATTTTAGAAAACCATTAAATTACATTCCACCACATCTTTTAGAGCTTCGACCTCAACAGTAGTTATCGCATGAGCATGGCCTTGATCCCTTGTCCTTTTCTGATGTAAGATTCCCTGATGATTAGGACATTCATTTGCATAATGCCACATTTATCTATAATTGTAGCATTCAACATTGACGGTCTCTTTCGTCCCTTTGCAATCACGAGCTTGGAGGCCTCATTCACCACACATGTAATAGACTCCCATTCCCATCAGGAATGTACCGCGATGTTTCTTCCCACATTTACTACATGATGGATATTCAACTTTTCCCTTCTTCCCCTTATTTCCATTTCTAGAGAGTTCAAAAGATCTCTTCTTCCCTTTATTGGCTTTAAAGTCGCGCGACTTAGAGAATTCCTTTTCTGTCTTGATAGCACATGAGACTATTTCTTCATATGATAAGAAAGATTATGAGATTAATGATTAATGGAGAAATGGTTTTAAACAATCAATGAAATGATAAATCTTACTTCTTGGGTTACATATATAATATAGAGCATGCCTTTATAACCTTGTAATGTTAGCCTCATATTTTGATACATTCTCATCCTTCTTTTATTTCAGTCTCAAAAATTGCCTTTCCATATCCACTCAATGGTCATGTGGAAAATATTTTTCTAAGAAAATCTATTTAAAATCCTTCCATTCCATATTTTATACTTCATCATCAGCCTTTGTGTTTAGAATCAATTCCCACCTTTGGTATGCATCTCCCATGAGGTGATAAACATCCATGACAACTTTTTCCCTTTTGCTACTCTCCAAAGCATGAAATAGTTTTTCTAAGGAACTTATCCATTACACAGATACCAATGGATTTGTACTCCCATTTCATGTTTGTGGTTTTTGCCTCATCAAGCGGTCTAACATTGATCTTCCGTGTTGTAGATCATGGTGCTCTATACGGGTAAGGTTATTATTCATAACCTGCGTGATTTTTTCGTAGTATGGTGATAATCTGATCATCACCAGTTGTATCACCAGCTCAACTATAATTATCTTGAGTAGGAGGGAAATCGTTACATGGAGTACATGCATTGATACAATTTCTATTCCATCCATAATGTGGCATTTCTAAACAATGGCATACACTAGATTAGTTTATGAATCACAATACATAATTCCAAACATATAACATACTTAACATAAATTAAACAGTTCATGGATATAATCCATAATCCTAAAAATATGATTTCTTTGAGGAGGTATATACTCATAAATCCTTCATAATGATGTGTTAAGAAAATATGGATTATCCTAGGCATATCCCCCAGCAGTGTCGTAACCAAGAGTGCATCAAGGCATGTAGTCATGAACTAGTTCCCGTTCGAGTCTAGCTCAAAGCGGTGTTTTTGGGTTTTACCCCTAGGTACATATGTTCCAGGGCCGCCTCTACCTTCTCGTATCTATACAAGGATGTTTTTATTGGGAAAATCCTAAAATCTCTACATTACCAAAATTCTAGAAAGTTTTTCAATACTAATCCTCAAAGTATATCTTTAGATAATGTTATCTAATCAGAGTTTTTCTATATCTAGATTCCAAGGTTTGTACTAAACATTCTCTGATACTAACTATAATGCCCCAACCCTATTTACCAAGAGTCGGTTCATTATTACATAACATCGGCCTGATCACAAAAGATCAAGTCCTGAATGAACTATTTGTTTAGTAGCCTTGGAAATACTAGATACATTCATAAGATGTACATTACATTGTAAAATGAAGAAAAACAAAATCATAGTCTCTATAGGCCAAAATCATATCTCTTAGAATATCCCTGGAGTTCAGTCATAATAAACTTCTTCGCATCCTGAGAAAAAGAAAACATAGAAAGTGGTGAGCTCAGATGATTAGTAAGGATAACAATATAGCTGAAACTTTTATAAATAAGCATACAAATTTAAGGCAATGTAATACTAGAACAAAAGCCTTTTAAACATGAACTTCAGAATAATATGAAAATGATAAAATCAAATTATGCCATTTAATTATTCACATCGATATTCTAATAGTCTAATAATCACATGAAATATCAATAGCCTCTTTCATAATGATGGAATGCATAATGCCAGACTTCATAACCAAATAGACAAGGCCTTATTCCAAGACTATAAATAAGATTTTTTCAAGACCTTGTTCCATGACACTTGTTTGTATCATGAGACCTACTAATGCATCGAGGAGCTATAGTGGGCTTCACCCATAACTTACTAAGTCCAATGCATTCCTCATTCGAAAAGGTTTAAACATAACATAAACATTCGAATTAAAACTAGCATAGGAAATGTCAATACTTTATCCATAAACCATGAATGGTGTAAAAATAACACATATACAGTAATATATATCACAAAACCATAAATACAATATGTATGTTTTATATCATAATAAATCAACTTCAAATAAACTAAAAATAAATCAAAGGATGTTGAAATAGATGAAATCAAAACCTTTTTTAGAGACATATCTCTTTCCATTTCGAAATCACTTAAAAGTCATATAATTATAAAAGAAATAAATAATTTTAAAAATATTTATATAATATTGTAAGGTAAGCTTCGAGGATGTTATAACAATAGAAAATAGTCTCACCCACTGTATAAGTCAAAAAAATATTCTTACCTTAATTTTGTCGAAAAGGTCATAAGGTACCTCGTTTGGAAAATGACGGAAAAGTTCCTTTTAGGCCATTTATAAAATATCGAAAAAGGGTATGAATATCTTTAACCCATAACCTTTTAAATAGTACCAATGTTTTGGAATACATTTGTAATAATCATTAATGTTGATGATTATGAGGTCCCAGTAGATACTTATATAAAAACAACCTCAGATAATAAAGAGATTGTGAAATGAACCTTTACCTTGTAATTTTCCTTGGTCGAGGGTAAGTTAACCTCTTGTATAATGGTAAAATAATAATTATTAAATTGTACAAGTACCATATAAAATAATATAATATCATATATGATCTTCCAATATTTATTTGTTAATGATATTTTAGTAGTATCATCGTTTCAGTTGTTAATTGATTATTATTCCATTATATGCCAAGTTATGTAAGCCGTGATTGTTATGTATTGAGTATATTTGATTCATATCCAAAATTATATTTAGTTCTTTAAATATTATTTTTAATCAACACATGAAAATTATTCTTGAATGATTATGATGGGGAATTAAACTCATTACATTCGTGGAGACGGTAATCCATACGTACGTACGAGCGACAATATCATTCTTTTGTAATTAAAATCATAAGTAAATGGATGGTATATCATATATAATAAATAATTAACATGTTATATCTATTATTTAAATCAATTATACATCTTTATTATAACCATCTAAATAATAATGTATTGAATAACAATGACAGCACGATATGTAGACGAGAATTCGTACATATGCACATATGGTGACATGTTATTCATAAGATGGATAACATAATGAATATGGTTGTACAATTTTTATAATAAAAACATATTATATATTATATATTGGAGTTATTATTTTATAATTGAAATAAACAATAAATAGGAAGTGGAAGAAGAAAATAACTTGAATGAGGTGGTGAGATATTTACCTATTCTTCAGGTTCTTCCATTTGATTTGATCAAAATGGCTTCTTAGGTTGGATTTATGATCAAACTAAGGCCTATAGGATGAAGGGAGGACATTTGAGATGATATTTGGGTAGGGTTTGGCTGAGAAAAATGGCTTTGAAGGTGTGAATTTGAGATAAGGGGAAGTACGTTTTTATAAGAGGGGTGTGGGGCACCTTAGAAAAAGATTGAAATATTATTTTATAATAAAATCATGTTCAGTTTATAATGGCTGAAAATGAATTATTTAAAGGAAATGGTGGGGATGGGTCGAATCCCACTCAACCAATTGGTTTTAGATAGGTTTGGGTCACTATATTAACTGTATCTTTTAGATTTAACTCTTAGATAAATAGTTATACATTTACCAAGTCTCTTTGTAGTTTTATATTATATGGTTAATAAAGAGACTATAAACTTCCAATATAACCCCAAGTGGTTAATTGATGACGTATATAATATTATTTAATCTATTTTTCTAGAACTTAGATTTTTTGGAATATAATACCAATTAATAATATAATATTTATTTTAAACACTCTTTTATGTCAATTTTGACACTATTTGGTATTTTGTTTTTTTTAATTCATAATAGCATTATTAATTCAGAAAAAAATTATTTAATCGACCATAATATGTAATATTAACTTCTAATATTAATGTATTTCATAAAAAGTCTCAAATTACAAATATTTGGGTATTGATAATATCAATTATTTTAATATTTCATTAATAAGGTAATTGCAGTATCATCATTGTGTCATAAATAAATTAAATTATTTAATTTATAAAAATTATAAATAAAATACCATTTTTTATGAAATTTTTATATATTTATAATTAATATTTATAGTCAATTTTATCTTATTTATAACTCTATATAAAAAATGGTTTAGTTATTAAACTTTTATTTTAACACTTTTAACTCTTCTTTGAATTAAATAATAATAAATTTCCTATTCTAATTCAAGTGGACCTAAAGGATCATATTTTATTCCTATGGTTTTTTTGGTTGAATTAAACTTATACAATAAAATTAGGAAATGTGTTAAGGAAATAAAAATATCATTTTTACCCTTAATTACCCTATTTACTTTGAACCGTGGTAAATAAAAGTAAAAATTAACTATTCATAAAAAATTATTTACATCTTATTGAACAACATTTTAATTACTATTATAAACTATTAATCTTTAATATTTGAAATTGAACTCACAGAAGTGGTAAAATTATGTTTTATACAAATTGGAAAATGCTCTTGGGAGGTGGGTAGAAGACGGTAAAAAGTTCAATGAAATTTTTATATATCTAAAATTATTATAAACTCACACTAATGATTTACATTTAAATTATATAGGTATTATGTATCTAGTTTTACCTAAAATAAATTTAAATAAAATAAATAATTATTTAAATAAAAATTCAGTTTTGAACAATAAATCACTGTTTTTCGCTATTCATCAAAAAATGAATGTTTTCAGAAAAATACAAAAAATTC
Organism: Viscum album; assembly: GCA_963277665.1. Classification (NCBI taxonomy): domain Eukaryota; kingdom Viridiplantae; phylum Streptophyta; class Magnoliopsida; order Santalales; family Viscaceae; genus Viscum; species Viscum album. The sequence continues at coordinate 1,924,730,646 of OY728125.1, forward strand.
ACCCTAAGATAATTTCAATATTCTGAACCCAAAAATGAAGTCCTTTTTAAATGATAATATCAATAAAATATCAAAAAGTGGGTGTTACTATTCATAACGGCTAGTTTGATTGGTTGTGGTGTGTCTGAACTTGATGTTGTGTACAACACAAGACATTGTATTATTCAAAGGGAAAAGTACCATGGAATATTGGGCTGTTATATGTGATGAAAATTAAAATACATCTCTCTATTGAGGCCGTAGTTCACACGTACAGAAGAAAACTATTTTTATTTTCCATAGAATGAGATGAAGAATAAAATGGTTATTCATTTAAGAATCATAAAAATGTTATAAGTATCATATTATTTATTAAATACTCTTATATAACCATCAAAGTAATATAATAAAGAAAAATAAAAAAATCATTCATCGAGGTGGTAGTTAACATGTCCGAATAGACATTGTTTTTAGTTTTATAAGGAGAAAAGAGAAATGTATGTAATGATGACTACATTGTTATAATAAAATGTTATCATAGTAAAGATATATATGTTATTATATCTTGATGTTACAATATAAATTTTGGTAGAAGAATAAGATTTAAAATACATATAAAAGAAAGTAAGTGATTTTGGAATTTTTACCTTACACATTGGAATAAATCCATTGAAAATAGGTTTAATCCTTTGATGGATGGTATTTTTAAGAGACCAAAACCTCTCATAAATGGATAATTGTGTTAATGACGTATTTAGTTATATTTTTTTTGATCTATGTGGCTTGTGTTGTGAAGAGAAATGTGGTGGGGAATGGTTCCTCTTATAAATGACAGGACATGAATTTATTTAATAAAAGGTGCACTATTCAAGGAATGTGGATATAAAAGTGTAAAATAATTTATTGGGGATTAAATAATGGTCATAAATCAATAAAAAACTAATATGGAGATATTTTTATTTTGTTTTAGGTATTTTACCCTTTGATTCTACAATTTTACCATTTTGACTTTTATTATGGTAACTAATTTTTTACTTAGTAAATTTATTTATATACTTAAATATATGAAACATGATACATAATTTTGAAATTATGATTCTAAAAATGATTTTAATTTTATCATATAAAAATTTTAATATTTTATAAAAATTTAATCAAAAATAAAAAATTTATAACCCATCAAAAAAGGTTTTAACGAAAAATACAATTGAAAATAAAATATGTAAAATATAGGATTTTATATTTTGCATAACATTTATAAGTATAAAAAATTAATAAAAATATATATTCATTGATGAAAAGTGGTTCATAAAATTTAAATTCAACCTTATGTCCTAATCATGACATAAAATTCATGTTATTTGTAAAAATTATATTTTGAACTATTTAACTAAAAATTTACCTTCTTATAAAAACCCAAAAAATTAATCGTATGATAAATTTTCATTAAGAATGAAAAAATTAATTTTACTTTTAAAAAAATTTTAATTTTAAAATAAATGAATATGTCATTTTAATATAAAGAAAAAGTATAAGAAAAAAAATTGTAATATGAAACTAGCTTTTCAAATATTAACTATTATTATTAATTTTTCCAATGAAATGATAACTATATAGGTGTTGGAATTTTATTAATATAAAAAATATAATTTAATTTGTTTAACAATAATATATAAAATTTAAAAAAATTAAAATAAATAGAGCATAAAAATAATTTATTTAGAGAATATATTTTGACATATGAAATGAATTTATTATTATTATTTGTCTAGTGATAACTATTATATAGATTTTCATATATGTTCATTTAAATTATATAAATAAATTTCACTAACATCATTCTCTAAACAACAATATTAAAAGAAATTCTTTGAAAAATATTACTTTTATATAAAATAATCATCAGAAAATACCATTATAAATTATTATCTAGATTCTAAAAATTTAATTTTACAAATATATTAATATATTAATATTTATTTACATTTATATGTATATAATATAATAATACCATGTGATTAATGAAAATATATATATAATATCTCAAAAAAAATAATATCTTTTGTTGTATTATTTCATTCTCATCATGTGTGAATGTCTATCATTAATTTTAGTATTTTATCTAAAAAAAAATTTCTGTTAGTTTTAGTTCCGAATTTCATGTTATAAATTTAATTGATATAATATTTATTTAATGTGAAATAATAATACTAAAAACATTTGGTGTTATATTCTCTCCCCATAAATAAATTGCATCATTTCCATGCTAATTATCACTTATTAATGAAAATTTGTATGTGTAACTATAAGAGAGAAATGAATGGATATAAAATTTCTAATCTGATATAAAACTTACTTACAAGGTTAAGAGAAGGAAACTTAATAATAATATCCCTAATTTTGAGTCTCCCTTCACTATTTTGATCTAAAAACCCATTATGATTTGTTAATAGTACTCATGTAATGAAAATAATTTTTTTAGATATATTATAGTCTACGTTACACTAATAGATGATCATAGGTAGATTTGTAACTTGAAATACAATTTTCTTATTTTAGTATTCAACATGTATTCATTATGGATAGAGCCAATACACTCCTAAAATTGTGCCTTGTTCATCTATTGGAATAAAAATAAGATATGCACAAATATAATGCCCACCAATTTCAAATTGAGACATAATAATCATACAACTAAAATTTTTATCCAATAATTCATTATAAAATCATTAGGATATTTATTTTAGGTTATGGAAACTCTTTAAAGATATACGAGAGTAGATCAAACTAGAATTGAAATGGAAACCATGAATATATATTAGAGGATCAATGTACATTAATTATCATAATCCACTTCAATGATAGTCAATTTATAGGTTCTTACTTGTTCCCTCGATCATGGTGGTCGCTCATATCTTTTATTGTTGTTATCCCTTAGGTTGTAGAATAAATTATAAAAATTACCTAACACCTTGTATTTAAAGCATTAAACTATAGAGGGTGCATTAGTTGTTATCTTTATTCCTTCCATTTAATCAATCCACATCTTTATCTCTCAATTATAATAATGAGATAAATTGAAAATCTATCCATATCGATGAAATTTTATTATTCCATTGAGAGATTCCATTAGTTACTTTTAACAACATTCATGATATATAGGAAGGATATTTTTCCTTCCTCCATGATCATCATCTCCGTAACAATTATAAAACCTAATTTTTCTCTAAATTTTTTTTATTATATAATTCAACTGGCTATACATGGTTAGGCTATAACGTTGTATTCATGAGAATATCTCCCATCCTCATTGGATTTTCATTTGTAAAATCACATAATTACCAATAAAAACAATTGGTAACTCCCCCCACGTTACTTTAAACATTAGAGGAATCCTTTATAATGTCCTATAAATAGAATGTGATTCCCCAAAGCATAACCATCAAGGGTGTCATACAAATTCTGAAATTAGGCCCACTTTTCAATTATAATTGTAAATCAATTTAATACTCAACCCAATTTTTTTTGGGTTATTACCCATAGGTGCATCTATTCCAGAGCATATATCCACTTGTATATATTTTCATGTGTATTAAAATGAAATAAAATTAAACACAATGTACTTTAAAAAAAATTAAGGATGGATTCCTATATTTAGGCTTGTACTAACTATTTTCACTATAGTTATATAGTCATAATATCAAAATATAAATAATATAATCCAAAAAACCAAATGTTATTTTTATACAAACTGAGGCTCCCTGAAACCGCAATCAAGAATTTGGGGTTAAAATAAAATTCCTATTATTGTGTATTAATACTAATTGAATCAGAAGAATTATAATAAAATACAATTGATAATAAATCTATTTTTTTAAATTATATCTTGCAAAATATTCTCACAATCTAAATAATTAAAGGTTTGTTGTATTTGAGAATCAGTTACACAATCACCTTATTTTACAACACCTATAGAAATTTTTCTATATTCACACACTAATAGACTTCATTATAGACATATCATGTTTGTAATAATCATAAAAATCAATGTAATGGGAAATAATAAGAAAGGGTGATATCAAATATTTATTGGAGTTTGTGCTAAAGAACCAAAAAAAATTTACTGCATGAAAAATTATACTTGTGGTTTTGAATATTAATAAATTCCCTAGCTGCCACAACTCGTCCCCCGGGGCCTGTGTTGTGACTACCCCAAGACTGCCTTCCATAGGGTAGGGGCTGGTGACTATCATCGAAAAGGCATATCCCTAAAAATGGGAAGGCATTTCCTTTATAACATGAAAACTCACACAACGAAGCACACAACAGGATACAATCACAAGGTAAACTATATAGTAAAATGGTGTGTACAGTAAGTAAAGGGGGAAAAATACAATCCCAACAAGAATGTACATGTAAGACTGAAAATAGCTCCTATGAACACCTACCATGGATACTACCTGAAGGGTAGGTAAATCTTTTGTATTGTCACCTCCGTGGATCGTCTCGTTTAATGTTCACCTCCATGTAGCCTCTAGTCCTGGTACCCCCAACTTTGGTCAACGTTGTCCTACATCTGTAGAAGACACAACATGGTGTGTGTGTGTAGCCCATGCAAGGGTGAGTCTTATGATACTCAGTAGGGACCTCTAGGCCCTTTATGGACTCTCAAAATCCACAAAGGATAAACCCCAAAGCATGGAAACAACAATCAACCCTACTTAGGTATATTTCCTTACAAATACCTAAGTTATCAAGAATACCCATCTTAATAATGAGGAAACACAAGGCCCAAAACAATTTCCAAAAGTTCCGTTGTTCCACAAAGGAAAGAATACCATGAACGTAGCACCAAAAAGTGAAGTATCACAAAGGTAAAACCTCATAGAAGAATACCAAACAGGTATAACCACAAAGGTACTTACCAAAATGGTAACTGCACACAAAACAATACCACAAAGTTATCACGACAAAGAAGTGTACAACAAGGGTAAAGACTCAGCTCACACTAGGTATAACATAAGTACAGTAGTATAGATGATTACCTTTATTTCTTGATCATCTTACTTCATTGAGAATCTCTGCTGTTGACTCACACAGAATCAAAGATGACCCACATAAGATCATTATGCGCTGACCCACAAAGGATCGGTGAGCGCTGACCGACATCAGATCAGTATGCACTAAAACAGATTGGATCACTGAGCGCTAAAGAACACAGGATAGGTATATGCTGACACACACAGGATCACTGAGCGCTGAATCAAAAAGGATCTGAAGATGACCCATGCAGGATCCGAAGATGACCCACATATGATCTGATGATACTTTAAGTACAGTGAGCCGCATGGTTCCCGCACTAAGCATGATTTATTTTGGGAGGTTCCACTCCTCAAGCCATTGGATGTTACGTCAACTGCCACAAAATCCCATGAAGAACCATCCCAATGGTCTGTCACATAAAAAGGAACCCATTGCGACTGATGGTGGATCAATCAGACACATAGTCTGTATGTTATTAGCGTTTCTGTTCTGAGGGTTCGATTAGATTTGAGTTCGATCCAACCCTACCGTACTCCATTTTTATCCAATAATAAAGTGGAGTTTACCAAAAGGATCATCTCAATCCAAGGTTCCTTGTGTCACAGGTGGTTTTTCAAACGGATGCCCAGTTCTCAAGATATGGCTAAAAAGGCATCACTAAGTCTAGGTGGGCCCATGTCCGGTCCAACCCTGTTGGACCGACCTAGTTCGGGTCGACCAAACCAACTCCAGGTCCAGACCAACCAGTGAAGGGGCGGCTCGTAGTGCAGCCCATGGTTGGGCGGACCACCTTGGAGGCATCCACCCTAACCGAAACCAGGGGGAGGCTCCCACATGATTTTACTGAATGGTCCAGTGGACCGTTCAGCTGGTGCATGGGACCCATCGAATCGCTCCCGCACAACGTGATACAAACAACCAGAATGACCAACCATCTCTTCCAGGGGCACAGACGCGCGCTGCCCCTCCCACGGTCAGTTTGTTGTCGGTCCCCTTAGTGTGCCGCCGCAGTTGATGGGCTGACACCATCTCTTCTACCAGTGGTACAGATGCACACTACCCTCCCTTCACGTGTCCAGCCGGTGTGCCAGCTAGCGTTCTCCCTCACCACGGATGATGGTTTGCGGCCTTCTCCAGTGGCGTGGTTGGGCTGATATCACCATTGCGACAGGCCGAAGTGTCGGCCAACACCATTTTCTTTGCCAACGTCGGTCATCATCTTCCTTCTCTACGGAGACCGTGTCAATAATGAAGATGCAGAGGGATCATGCCATGTTCGTTTGTTCCATACCCTCCATGTTAGACCGGTCACACACATATCAAGGAGAAATATTCAATGTGAAAAAAATTAATTAAGAACAATCATAAACGCACCCCTTTCTTGATATTTTGTTTGAGGTATCATGAGGAAGAAGAAGATGATGATGACGTCAGTGTTAGTTGCTACCATAAGACTCTTCTGATCCGGGCTCGAGCATCATCCACATCGGAGGATTGTTTTCATTGGAGGATGTACTTCCGAGTTATCCCAAGATCTCCACATTTTCCAATCATCCCAACCAAAAGAGTGAGGATCTAAGTTCAATTGAGTTAAGATTATTAATTCAATTAACGTTGGCACATTAATTAAAATAAATTTGTCACATTAATTAAGATAAATTTGTCACATTAATTGGGGGAATTCCAAAGGTTAACTCACATTAAAGGGGCGTTTGGTTGGTCCCAACCAGAAAGTACTTAAAATGGTGGATTCGTTAAAATAAAATAAAAGTTTTGTTTATTTTTAATTTTATTATTTTAACTCTCTGACAAAAATTCGGAAAACTAACATCCACCCTCGACCTACTATGGTTGAGGTGAATGTCTCTTTAAGCGAATATCAGCACTTCGATTTGAATAGTGTCCACAGATTTCAATTCAAAGAACCGGTTTAAATGTTAAAAAATGCCATTCATGTGTTTACTAAACGCACCTAAAAATTGTTCAGAAATTCATTCCAAGAACACTGGGCCTCAGAATCACATGACTTTAATTTTCATGGACACATAATATTTCCATATAATTAAAAAATATTACATGAAAAATTCATGGTCTTTACATTCTCCCCACCTTAGGTATTTGCATCCTTGAAAGCCACAAAACAAACTCATAAAACAAGTTAAGAGTACTGAGAATAAACTTGAGCCTCCCACTCCCATGTCGACTCTTGGAGGTTCTCATGCTTCCAACATACATTCACCAGAGGTATTTACCGCCCACGAATGACCTGCTCATGTCGATCCTCAATCTCCACTATAACCTCCAGAAACGTTACCCCATCGTCGGTGTCTATCTCACCCCAGTTAATGACGTGAAAAGTATTATGTATGTATCTCCTCAGCTGGGATTTGTAGAAAATGTCATGAACCTTGAGAAACTGAGGGGGAAGATCTAGGTGGTATTCCACCTCTCTAACTCTTCTAAGGACCTAAAGGGTTTGATGATCGAAGATAACTTGCCGATCTAGCCAAATCTATGCAAACCACTTTGGGACAAGACTCGTATAAAGTAATGGTCACCATCCGCAAACATGGGTGATATCCATCTCTTGTCATCATACAACGTTTTCCTACTCTGTGCAATCTTCATCCGCTCCTAGATAATCTGCACCTTCTCCGTGGTAGCCTGTACTATCTCTAGTCCAATGAGTGTTGACTCCCCTTGGTAAGTCCAACATTGATGTGATCTGAAAGGTCGCCTGTACAGTGCCTAAAATGGTTCCATAATGATAGTGTATTGATAAATGTTGTTTTATGTGAACTCCACCAAGGGAAATTGATCCTCCCATTAGTGGATGAAATCTAGAAAGCTTGCACGAAGCATGTCCTCAAGGGTAGGAATGGTCCACTCTGTCTGGCCATCCATTTGAGGATGGAAGGCAGTGCTCATCTGAAGTTGTTTCTTGAATGACTCATGTAACCCTTTCCATAGATGGGAATTAAAATGTACATCCTGATCAGAGAAAATCATAGATATCATCCCAGGAAGCCATACAATCTTATATAGGTAGAGGTGTCCCATGCCCTCTACTGATCCATGCTCTCTAATAGGAAGGAAGTGGGATGACTTAGTGATTCAGTCAATGATCACCCAGATGGAATCATGTACCCTTGATATTCATGGAAGTCATGTCATGAATTCCTTGGAAATTCCATCACACTTCCACTCTGGCACCTCTAGTGGCTGAATTAAACCTGCCATAACCTATTGATCTGCCTTCACTTGCTGACAAGTGAGGCACCGAGAAACAATCTATGCCACTAATTTTTTCATTTCCTACCACCAGTGCTGAAGCCGACAGTCCTCATACATCTTTTCCACTAGGGGATGTACTACTAGTGGGGACATATGGAACTACCTTAACACTTTATTAGTGCCAATGGTACCATAGTTTTCCCTCTCAATAGGATGACGTTCTCCCCACCTTCAGAAAATCCATATGGTTCTAGTCCTGTGGATATCTGAGCACGTCGAGCTTCGTAGTTAGTGTCTCCACATTGTGCCTCCCTAACTCATTAAGGGAGTGTGGGAGTTACTATCAGAGACTGAAGATAAGCTTCTTCATCTCGATTCATGTAGGATATACACAAAGTGGCTAGCTGCGTCGTCACCTCACTCAACAACGGTATACCACATCTCCTGCTGAGTGCATATTCTACTACATTTCCCTTCCCAAATAGTATAGACTATATTGAAGTCATAGTCTTGGAGGAACTCAAGACAAATTTGATGACTTAGTTTTAGGTCCTTCATAGATAAGATATACCTATGACTCTTATGATCTGAGTAGACTGTAAAACGTTCGCACATCAAGTAATGTCGCCACATATTCAATGTGAATACCAATGCTTCTAACTCTAGGTCATTGGTAGCATAGTTCTTCTCATGTCGTCTCAGCTATCGTAAACCATATGTGATCACTACTCTATCCTCCATCAGGACACATCCAATCCCATTCCCTCATGTTTCACATAAGACTACGTATCTAATGCCCTCCTCTGGTAACCTCAAGAGGGGGGAACTCGTCAGTCTCTAACTTAGCTCTTGGAAACTCCACTGACATCTCTCTCACCACATGAATAGTTGAACCTTCTTCATCAACATTTATAAGGGTTCCACAACTCTAGAATATTCAGGCACAAACCAATGGTAGTAACTGGACAAACCCAAGAAACTCCGCACTTCCGTCACACTCCTTGGTGGTTCCCAAGCAAACACAACCTCAATTTTGGCAGGATCCACCGCAACTCCAACCTCAAAGATAACAGGTCCCAGGAATTGAACCTCTCGAATCCAAAACTGGCACTTTGAGAGCATACCATAAAACTGGTGCTCTCGGAGTGTGTCAAGAACTATTGGTAGACGACATGCATGATCCTCCTCCGTAGCTGAATATATCAAGATGTCTTCAATTAAGACTACTATAAAGCGATCAATGTATGGCTGGGAGATCCTTTTCATGAGTCCCATGAACACTATTGGGGAACAGGTCACACCAAATGGCATAAACAAGAACTCATAGTGGCCATACCAACATTTGAAGGCCATCTTCTGCACATCCTTGTCTCGTATCCTGAGTTGGTGATAACTTAATCCAAGGACTATCTTCGAAAACCATTGTTTCTCCCTTTAGTTGATAAAATAGATAGTCAATCCTTGGGAGTGGGTATTTGTTCTTCACATTCACTTGGTTTAGGCACCGATAGTCTATATAGAGTCCCAAAATACCATACACCTTCTTGGAGAAAAAAATCAATGCCGCTCAAGGCGAAACAATGGGCCTAATGAACCCCTTGCTCTGTAAGTACCCCACCTGTACTTGTAGCTCTCGAAGATCTGTAGGAGCCATCTGATTTGCTGGTGTAGATATTAGTGTCATCCCGGGGTACAAGTAGATATAAATTCCACCTCTCTGCATAGCGGTAGGCCCCAAACATCATTAGGGAAAACATCAGCATACTGGTCCACCACCAGAGGATAACATAGACTCTAAACAACAACTACTCTAAGGGTAAGGCTAGAAAACTAATGTGTGATCGGATGTACCCTCCACTAGGTAATTCCATCATTTTCTTCAAAGGTTCTCTTCTAATCGGTGAAAGAAAACCTGGCCCCATCCTCACGGACACACCAAAAATTGTGCCTAGTACGGTCGATCTGAGCATGTACTATAGACAACCAGTCCATACCCATGATGACGTCGTAAGGCCTTGATGCCGCTAGTAGAAAATCCCAGACGAAGCTCTCAACACCTAGTGTAAGCTCATACATCCTCCACCATTGTGTAATCATATAATCTACTCTTGTATGAGTCCCTTTCTATAAGGATCAATCCAACAACTCCACTAGAATTTCCGAACTCCGAATGAGGGCTGTGGCAATGAAAGAGTGACCAGAACCTATGTCTATAAGTACTAATGCTAAGGTGGATTAGACACAGATCATAACTCATATCATCTCTAGAGTGTCGTGGTTATAGGCCTCAGCTTCATGGAGCTTAGATCGCCCCTTTCCACCTACACCCTATGGTCGGGTTGGACCACCTAGAGGTGGTGGTAGTAGAACCTCGAATCACTGCCCACTGCCTACTGCATGACCTACTCCTCTGTCACGTCAACCAGATGCATGTGGACATACATGATCAAATCTTATCCTCTACCCAAGAGGTCCCTTCAGTGTCTAATGGCCGTACATATGGTAGTTTGGGCATTCATGATCCATGTGACCTTTCCCACCACATGAGTAACAATGCATGTTCCCCGCCTGTCCTACTTTGTCTCGAGAGACCCGCATCAATGACCCTATATCTAGCGGTCATCCACCAATAGTTTTGGTCCTTTTTGAACCTCTATGTCATATTTATACTACCAGCTATAGATGTCTCTTCTACATAGCGTCCGGTGGTAGGTCTCGTTGCCGGTGACTGCTCAGTAAGGAAGCTCTCCACTAAGAGTGCTAGCTCTAACACCCCCTCATACGTTGAGATAATGATAGAAATCATCAAAGATCTAATATATCATCTAAGCCGATGATCGAAGGTCCTGGAACTAAAGAAAGAATCATGCACCATGTTAGCGGAGTAGTGCGAGAGGTTGATCAACCTCTCTGAATAACAAGCCATGGTCATGCTACCCTACTGCATGTGGAGAATCATTTTTTACACACTGAGCGTAGGGTCGCTGGGAAAGAATCTGATCTAAAAAGGATCTTAAAGTGCACCCAAACAAGAGTCACCTCTTCGTGAACGAGGAGCATCAAGCTCCACCATCTACCCACTGCTGCCTGAAGAAGACTGGCAACAAGGATTACCATGAGATCAGCTGGTGTCCCTACCAGTTGAAAAACTCTAACCACGACCTCCAGCCAATTCTCAGCCACCTGTAGATCCATCTCACCCTAGAACCTCGGTGGACTCAGGCGCTGAAACTCATGCAATGCGCTCAAGTGGCATGCACCCCGTACTATTGGGGATGGAAGTATCGGCTTCCCAATGGGTAGTGGTGTTGTTGGTACACCACCCAATGGTACAAATGCCTAAAAGGGGCCCTACACTAAAGCCTCGTCGCTCGGTGGGATGTCATCATGTACTCTACCTGGAATCCTTGCAGGCTGTCTACATGGAGGCATCCCAAAAATAAAAAGGTGATCCACAATCATTAAGTTATACTAGGTGAGAAGACTCAAAGTGATCACAAAGAAAACTTTTAAAAAACGCACATGCAATTAGTTTTTTCATGCGCAGAGTCAGAAATTAGAAGTCAAGGTCCTTATGTATGGATATGTTGGCCGACGCACCAACACTGGATTTCCCAAACTGATATCCACACTCCTAACACATGAAAATATTACTGATTAAAAGATCAGAGTCCATGTTCTTCGGTAGAACCGACTCATCTAATAACATTTTTTCCCGACCTGTCAACCGAGGACCGTGCTGTGACAACCCCAATCCTGCCTTCCATAGGCCAGTGGCTAGCGACTGACACTGGAATGGTATATCCCTATAACAAGGAAGTCATTGCATTTAAAACCTGAAAACTCACACAACCAAGAACACAACAAGATAAAAGAATAAGGTAAAATAAATAGTAAAAGGGTGTGTATAGAATGTCATGGGTGCTAGAATACAAGCCCAACCAGAATGTACAAGTAAAAATGAAGAGATCCCTTGTGAACACCCACCAAGGATCCTACCTGAAGGGTAGGTACAACTCTTGTATGTTCGTCTCTATGGATTTTATCATTTACTTTCCACCTCTGAGCAACCTCTAGTCCTGGTACCCTCGACCTCGTTCAATGATATCTGTCATCTACAAAAAACACAAGAAGGTGCGGGTGTAACCCATGTAGGGGTGAGTATTATGATACTCAGTAGGGATCCTGATACCCCCGATGGTCTCTCAAAATCCACAAATTATAAAACAAAAAGTAAGGAAACAACAACGAAGCCTACTTAAGTATATTCATTTACATATACCTAAGTTATCATGTATACCCATCTCATTCGTGAGGAAACAAACGGCCCAAAATCATAGCCCAAATCTCAATAGTTCCACGTTGGGAAGAATACAATGATGATAACACCACAAAGGTAAGTACCACAATGTTAATGCCTCCACAAAGAATATCACACATGTTTGACAACAATGTTATGTACCACAAATGTAATTCCACATATAAGATTACTACAATGGTATCACTATATAGAAGTGTACCACAAGGGTAAATAATAATCTCACACAAGGTATATCATAAGTAAGGTAGTATATATGATTAGCTGTATTCCTAGTTCATCTTAATTCATCAAGAAGATCTGATGTTAACCCACAAAAGATCGATGATGACCCACATAGGATCTGAAGATGACCCACACATGATCGGTTTTCACTGACCCACACAAGATTGCTGAGCACTGACCCACACAAGATCAGTATGTGCTGACCCACACAGGATTGCTGAGCGCTGACCCACACATGATCAATATGGCTTGACCCGCACAGGATCACTATGTGCTGACCAATATAAGATCTAATGATTACTTACATTGGATCTAAAGATGACCCACACAAGATTTGAATATTTTTCAAGTACAACCAGCCGCAAGGTTCCCAGACTAAGTATGCTTGATTACAAGAGGTTACGCTCTTTAATCAATAATTAGTTACTTAAAATACCACAAATTCCCACAAAGAAGCATCCCAATGGTCCTTCAAATCAAAAGGAACCCAACGCGACTGACAGCGTGTCAATCAGACGCCCGGTCTGTAAGTTATTAGCATTTCGGTTTTGAGGGACCGGTTGGATTCAGGTTCGATCCAACCAGGTTGTACCCCATATTATCCAAAACTCAAGTGGAGTAAACCATAAGGACCATCTCGATCCAAGGATCCCAAATCCATAGACGGTTCATCAAATGGACATCGGGTTCTCACGATATGGGCAAAAGGTGTAATCGGGTCCAGACGGGCCCATCTCCGGTCAACCTGATCTTGGTCTGACCCGCTGGGCCGCAGACTGGCCAGGCCTAGCCCATCGGGCATGGCCTATTAAACATGGACTGCTGTTGGAGGGCCCACCATGGTGGGGTCCACCCTATCCTAGACCAGGAGAGGCACCCCCAGTTTTCTCAAACATTCTAGCAGACCAATAGGCTGGTGCGTGGGCCACACCAGAGTTGTCCCGTAAAATGCGGTGTGACCGGTCAAAATGGTTAGCCCTATTTTTCAGTGGGGCGGAAGTGTGCCACTCCTCCAACAGCAGACCGGTTGCTGACTGCCTTCGTGTTCTACCACAGCTGGTGGGCCACAAATTTCTCTTGTACCGGCAGTACCGACGCGTGCCTTCCCACCTTCACGCGGCTGGCCGGCATGCTGGCCGCCATGTTCCCCCACCACAGCCTATGGGCCGCAGCCTTTTCTGATAGCACGGTTGCACCAACACCACTATTGCGGCCGATCGGAGTGTCGGCCACCTCCTTGTGCCTTTCCGATGTCAGTTTTCATCCTCCTTCACTGCGAAGAACATGTCAACAATGACGATGCAGATGGATCAGGTCATGTTCATTTGGATCGTACCCTCCACATTAGATCGATAGCACACAACATGAGGAGAAATATTAAACATAAATAAAATTAATGAAGAAATATCATAAAAACTACCCTACCTTGATCATCCATTGGAGGTGTCATGAGGAGGGATGTGATGATGGTGACATTGGCATTCGGTGTTCCCATAATATGCTTCCGATCTGGGTTTTATCATCGTCCACGTTGGAGGCTCGTTCTTCATTAGACGATGTCCTTCCGAGTTCTTCCATGCTCTAACCTTTTCCAATGATCCCAAACAAAAGGGTGATGGGCCAAATTAAATTGAGTTAAGATTATTAATTCAATTAATGTTGTCACATTAATTAAAATAAATTTGGGAAATTAAATAAAATAAATTTTAGGCATTAATTGGGGGAATTACAAGGGTTAAATCACATGAAAGGAGTGTTCTAGTGGTCCCTAACAGTAAGTACTTTAACTGGAGTTTTCAAGAAAATAAATTAAAATCTGTTGTTTTATTTTATTTTTATTCTTTTAACTCTCCCAAGAATATCTAGAAAAATAACTACCACCCTCGACCTACTGTGGTTGGGGTGAAGGACTTCATAAGAGAATATCGCCGCTACAAGTTCAATGGTGTCCTTAGATTTCATTTTTGAGCCCCAGTTCAAAAGTTTCAAAATGATGCTCATGTGTTTACTGAATTACCTAAAAAAGTTCAAAAATTCATTTTGAGCACCCTGGGTCTTAGAATCATGCGCCGTCAAATTCTCTAGACTGGCAATATTTTCATTTAATTTAAGAAAAATGTAATATTAAATGTCATTCCATTAGCATATCATTATTTTTCTTCTACATAACATAGTATGTAATAATTTCCTAAGATTAACCTTCGTATTAAAAGGTGATAACATATCCCTGTTATGATGAGAACCTTGATGTTCTATGACACTATTCTTGAATATATTCTCAATAGTTGGATGATATAATTTGAGGGACACAAATAATACATGATATCTGGGATGAAGACTCATAAGACATTAAGGAACCTTCTCATTGTGTATTCCCATGGTAATATCCAGGAGGATATTATGAGAACAAGACCCACCAGTAGGAAATCCACATTTCTATTGGTCATTGGATGTTCCAATCTATGGATTTATGTATTGGTACTTATACAATAAGATAATTATTAATGACTATTATGAATCGCACACATAAATGTATGGATGAAAACAGAGATGACAGATGTTCATGGTGATGTAGGATAATGCTGGGATTATCATGAGTAATATTCCATTAATGAATAATACGATAAGGTATTTATCCCTTATATTATTTAACATAATATAATATCTTAGGGCCATTGATGTAAATGATAAAGCCTAAATATGTCCATGTATATGGTGATAAATAGGAATGTTCTATTTCTAAGAATTCAAAGAAAGATATATCAAGCATACAAGGTTATGACACTAGTATATAACCTTCTCGATTAGAGATAATGTTATAAAATAATTATATTACATGGTAAGCATTCGTATGAGGTGAAATGTCATTACATCATTAAATTATTTCTCTATGGTTGTGTTGGCATGTTTCTAGACACTAACCTTGGATTTTAGGCTACTATGCCAAATTCCCATGAGAAAGAGGACTAGAGGATCACGCACTAAGTAGATCCCAAATATCAGTAAAATAATATATTATTAAACAAGATGAATAAATATTATTCCCAATCTTGGTTTAATAATTATTCAGGTATTTATTATCACATTTATTCACTCTCTAGTTATTCAAGAGAATACAATGTTGGTGGAATAATTAATAAATATTATTTTTCTATTTAGGGAATATAATATTTATTTATTTATTATAAAGTATTGTAGTTATATTTATTTAATAAAAAATAGTAATTATTAAAGGTGTGATAAATATTGATGAGGATTGGTGGAATGAGTTTAAGGGTTTAGTGAGAATTAATAATATTGAAAATTATTTGATTGAATAATATTTAATTATAACTCCATGTTATGTGCATGTTAGGAAATAAAAATATTCCTTTTATTATTTGATATGGGGTTTTATATAGAATAAATAAAAAAGTTATAGGAACTAGGTAAAATTATTTTATTATTAACCTAGTGAAATAAATGCTCGATTATATTACTCTCTCATTACACAAGGGTAAAAGATGAAAAATGGTTGTGTACACAACAAATTAGAGAAAAGTATCTCAATCCAAGAGAGTTAGTTCTTCTCAAAAATGATCTGAAGAACTAGACAGATCCTCTTATGCTGGATCAAAGAGAATGATTTGGAAATGGTTCTCAAGGAAATCAATAAAATATTATGTTAGTGTAAGTATCTTCCAAAATTGCACCCAAAGACTACTTTGGTGGCATCCAGAGATTTATTAAACACACATGGATCACCACTAAAGGAATATTATACATGGATTCTACAATTCAACGATAGCGCAATGAAAAATATATGGCCAGATGCATATATGAGGAAAGATTAACCATAGAGGCAATTATTATTTAATTAAATTAATTGTAAAAAAACATGTGTTGATCTACTCTCTCATGGCTTCATGTTTTTAAATCCCATGATTTTTCTCGGATTCAATTTAGATGGTCATTAAGTTCTTCAATGGAATAGTCCTTAGATTGATTATTAATAATGAAAAAAAGAGAAGTTGGTCACCGTCTCTCCCATGCTTCCACTGTGCCCAGAACATACAAGTGGTATCAGTGCAGTCACATCATTGTTTAAATATATTTAGATTAGTTGACGATTTCAACATATAGAATTTGGTTTTCCAACTAAATTTAATCATTTATTAAATATTAATTGATATATCTATTTATTCCTCTGTATTTTCTTACAGATCTAATAGAAATCATTAATTTTAGGATAAAAAAATTGAAAATATCATCTGGAGGTGCCTAGGATTCTATTCAGATAACAAAAAAGTAAATTATGTGCAACTAGAATTACTTATCGTGTGATATTGTTCAATGAACAAGGAGTTATGTCAAAAATTACTACACTTATGTGCATTAATGAAACATGGTGTAGTTAATTCTTACAAAGTTTTTTGACCAGGATGTATTAGTGCATTGTTATCCATAATACATGTCTTGTGGACCACTGAACATGATGTGTATTCCATTTGGATCTTGGATAGGACGTTTATTCCATACACAATGTACCCATATGGTGACTTTCTAATATGGAGTCAATATAGCATATGGCCCACTATACATTCCATGTACTCCATGATTTCAAGATTATTCCTCCCACACGGAGTCCCTATGTGTGTACTTTGGATACACGAGGAAGAATGTACATGCCATGTAGATCAGATCTACATGCCTCGTACTTTTACATGTTACGAAGATTTAAGATTTATTATATTATGCAACTCTTAAGACATGTACTTGAGTGTGGGCATAATGCAAAGATGTTCCATGTGATAGGCTTTGATATATATATATACATATATATATATATATATATATATATAATATTAACATCTTTGTAATATTTAATATCTACACATCATGTATGAGTTTTATTATATTTATTATTATATTTTCATTCTATATGACACAAAGAATAAATTGTATACATGTATAACACATATTGGGTTGTTTTAAGCGGGTATTCACCAGGTTACCTCTAGGTTCCAAGTTATGTACACTATTAATTTTAAATGAATTTATAAAGTTTTTTTAAAATTATAATGAATGAGAATCTAAGGGAAATTCTAAAAAGGTTTAATATAAAAGTTTTAATTAATTAAAGATAATAATAAATAAATTTTAGCATTATTTATCTTAAAAAATAATTATTAATGAATTTATTTCCAGTGTTACGAAATGCGCAACGCTTCTCATGCATGTGAATGATACTGAGCCAGGCAAGATCATTGTATGTGATTGGTTTCCTTTTAATTTATAATTAAATTAAATTGGTAGAATGAATGCCTTCTTTACTCATTAATATGTTGGAAATGTGTGCCCATGGTTTCTTTTATGTAAACCCCATTTTACTGGTCAATAGTGTCTGTGTAAAATCATATGTAATGGATGGAGCTCCCAGGATAGTACAGATAGTTCATGTTAGGAGTCGAGGTGAAACCAATCCAAAGATGTACAAAGGTTGATAAGTGGAAAGTTGTAAGCATGAACCTTAAATGGTTGAAGGTGATTCCCCCTAAATCAGTGGTAATTTTATCAACCGCTAGATAATATAACAATTAAAAAAATCTCATGATGATTCCCTTTATTTAATATTTTTCAGATTTCATGGATATTCATTATGGATGTTTGTCCATGATCACATAAATAATGAATTAAAAATAATGAAATATGGAACTAAAATAAACTATATCAAGAATTAATATTATCTATGACATGGTTAATCACCTAAGAATATCCCATTTAATATTACAAAGAATTAGAAAACATAATTATTGGAAATTTAAGCAAAAAGGATAAATCCCCTCCAGAAAATATTATATACATATAGACTTCCATTAATTTGGTAAGAATTGAACAATATTTCAAAGTGATTAACTAACCAAAGTTGGGGTAAATTAAATTATCACATAATTCCAATTTCAGGTTTTGCGTTGAATTAAATTGTTTGACATCAAGGGTTGACTAACAAAGTAAGAAATAGTGTAAATGAGAGAAAAAGGTCAAGGAAATGTAAATCAATTATTTCAGAATTGGGGAGTCTACTCAACGGATAAAGGAAATATGACTTAATGCAGTTGAAATTTTGAATTCCTACCTAAAATATTTCAATATTCTTAACCAAAAACATTTTGGGTAATGATGAGGGGAATATGATTGAAAATCCATTTTTTTTATTTTTTAAAATTTTTTTTTGCTAAGTGATATTTGAATAAGAAAAAAATGGAGGTAACATTTCCAAGGGGATTAATCATTGCAAAAACTATCTATACAACCCAAATAAAACCTGTAAAATAAAAAAAGTACATATAACACAAAATCTAATCATCATTGGAGCCATTGAAGGAAGATGAATGATAGTGAGAGCATCATCGATGGAACTCAGAAATGAGGGACCACGAAACTGCCATTTTTTCTTAGCCATCCCTAAAATTAAATAAATAAACATGATAACTAAATAATATCTTGACATAAACAGAAAATACAAAAAAAGAACATCAAACCTGAACCAATCCCAGAGTCTTTGAAATATCCATGTTTCATCAAAGGAATATGGATCATTTCCACTTGAAAGTACAAGAAACAAGATATTCCATATCCAATAGTGACTGATATTAGATATAGATAAAATAGTTGGAGACTAATAAATATAATATTTATCAAAATTTTATCTGATAAATTACTAGAATTCTACACATTATATTTTTAGTAACATCACCAAAAATAACATCAACTATATTGTTGAGATCTATAGTAGATAAGGAAAATCCTCTCGCATGCACTAATTTCCAGGAGTGGAAAAGGTGCCTATAAATCATTCTTTTCAAAGAATGGAAACCGTATGTGAAAGTAGAACCATTACCGGTTGCGCCTAGAAATGAGGAAAGTGATGAAGATCTCTCTATATATGAGAAAAAATCAGAATGATTCTCTAGATGGTCACTACTTCATGTTCTCATCCATGTCCAATGAGCTCTTAAGAAACATGGTGAAATTAATTCTTATAGCATGAGGTCTTTCCTATTGGATCTATATTAAGAGAAGATACGACATGAGAGGTTTGAGATCTCAAATGATTTTTTCATGACTAATATTGGAGTGTTTGTTCCTGTTGGGCTCATGTAGTCAAGCTAATTGGATATATAGAATTCCTAGACATCAAAGGGATTAAATCCCTGAATGAGTGGCGTATAGATCTCATTCTATCATCACTTCCCAAGAACGAATCTAATTATATTGTCAATAACAATTTGATAAATAATAAGGAGAGTAAATTCCAAATTATGACCTTGATTCACTAAGGGGATAATACATGGGTCCTGAAAAACCTACAGTCATTATGATGAATATGAAGAGGAAGGACAAGAAAAAGTCTCCCAAGATTTATAAAAATTCTAAATCTCCTGAGCACCATCCTTCCAAGAAGAAGAAGATACAGAGTCAAGGAATGGAAAACGAGGTAGTGTGTTTTTCATGTGCAAAGCTAGGACACTAGAAGAGGATCTATAAAAAACACATTGGGAATATAAAGGTGTGTTTTCTATTGAGTTTAATCTGTCCATATCTACACATCGGGTGTTAAATACAACTTGTGGTGCTCATATATTTATCCAAATGCAAGATCCAAGTAGATTCTAGAACATTTCTTGATGAGATATGGATATGTGAGATTCCAATAGTGCGAGGCTAGATGATCCTTCCATTGGGGACTACCACTATTCATTACTGAAAAGAAATGATTTTGGTTATTTCATTCTTTTTATTATGTACCTAAAATTACCAAAAAATAATTTATGAATCATGTTTAGATATAGATGGGTTTATTTTCATGTTAAAAATTAAGGTTGTTTTTTGTAAGGAAAACATATGTCATGGTATGGGACATTTAAATAATTGTCAGTAGGTATTAAATTAATAATACCATGTATGATAAATTGATACCGAATCATGTTCACATAAATCATATAACACTGAGTTGTGGCATCACAATCTCGATCATGTAAACAAGATGCTTCTAAAAAATCTCGATCAAGATGGTTTTTAGAATCTTCTAATCTAAAAGAATTTGATAGATGTCATGATTGTTTACAATAGAAAATGAAAAAACCCTTATTTGGTGGACATGGTGAAAGGGGAACATAGCTTCTATGATTGGAACACACTGATGTGTGTGGACCATTTGGAGTAGATGTTTGAGGTGGACATTCTTTATTTATTACATTTTCTAATGACTTGAGTAGATATGGATATATATACTTAAGGTGATATAAGTCTGAGTCATTTGAGAATAATCATGGTAAGAATATAAAGAACGTTGATCAGATCAAGGTGGATAATATCTTAACTAAGAGTTCATCAACATTATACAAGAGTTTAGGATTCTATATCAACTCAATTTACCATATACACTATAGGGAAATGGTGTTAGTGAATGGAGGTAAAATACCTTTTTGGATATGTTATGGTTTATGATGAGTTATTCTGATCTTCTATTATCATTTTGGGGAAATGAATTATAAAATATGAAATACACATTTAACTGAGTACCAACTAAAGTGGAAAATGGAGTTCCCATCAATAAATAGAGAGGACAGAAACCCATTTTACCACATAGATGTTTATGGGGATGTAAGGATTTTGTTAAGGATTTCTCAAGAAACAAAATATCACCCATGGGAACAAAGCGTTTCATTATAGGGTAACCAAAGGAAGCAAAGAGATACTACCTATACAATCTGAGAGATAAGATAGTGAATGTTGTCCGAAAATTCATCTTTCATGAGAGGGAGAACTGCCAAAAAATTGATAGTAGGAGAAAGATTTAATTTGAAGAGGTTGATGCTCATGATACACATTATTTTCTATAATAACAAGTTACAAATGTCCCCATGGAAGATGTAGTTTGAAAAACAAAAGTATACCATAGGATATCAAGAGAGGTAAGGAAACTGGAGAGATATGGTTTTCTTATCACCAAGGATGGTGACTCATTTTTGATGGACAATGATGAACCTCTATTTTATAAGGAGGTAGGAGAGCATAGAATCTATAA
Organism: Viscum album; assembly: GCA_963277665.1. Lineage (NCBI taxonomy): Eukaryota > Viridiplantae > Streptophyta > Magnoliopsida > Santalales > Viscaceae > Viscum > Viscum album. The sequence continues at coordinate 1,924,752,515 of OY728125.1, forward strand.
ATGGCTAGACGATATGAATTATGAGATGGATTCCATGTATTAGAACTAGGTTTCGGTTCTGGTTGGTACACTAGTTGATGTAATGCATGTTGGGTGTTAATGGGTATTCAAGAGTAAACTGGACATATAAGGTAATGTAAGTACCAATAAAAGAAGGCTTGTGGCTAAGGGGTTTATGAAGAATAAATGAATTGACTATGATGAAAAAGTTTCACTAGTTGAAATGTTTAAATCCATCAAAATCATATTTTACAAAGAATCTTACCATGACTATGAGATTTAATAGATAGATTTTAAAACATTATTCCTTTACGGGAACCTTCAAGAATATGTCAATATTACATAACCAGAAGGGTTTTTTCATAGCAGGTGATGCCAAAAATATTTTAAAGTTATAAAGATCTATCTCTGGATTGAATAAAGAATCTAGGATATGGAATATTCGATTTGACGAATATATAAAAGAATTTAGTTTCATTAAATATGAGTGTGAGACATGTGTTTAAAAAATGATCAGTGTGAATGAGATCATTATCCTAGCAGTATATGTTGATGACAATTTACTTATTGGAAACAACATAACAATATTAAAATCTGTTAAGGATTGGTTGAACAAGAGATTCCCCCAGAAGGAATTAGGTGAATCAGCCTAAATTTTTGGGATCAATATCATTCGTGATATATCCAAGAGGTTTATTAGACTAAGACAAAGTAGATATATTGAATAGATACTAAAGATATTTATTATAGAACAATCTAAGAGGGGATTGGTTATAGTGTCATATGGTTAACATATTTATAAGAAGATATGTCACTATACACATCATGAGAAAGATAAAATGAGTAAAATCACATACAATTCGATGATAGGATCAATCATATATTCCATTTATGTACTGGACATGATGTTTCCTATGAATTTAGCATGGTAATAAGATATCAAGAAGATCCAAGAGAAAAACATTGGACTATGGTTAAGACTATCCTTAAGTATCTGAGAAGAACTAAAAATATGTTCCTGTTGTATAGAAGAGAGGTGGATCTTATCATCCGAGAGCATGTTGATATTTCTTTTTAGACAGATCAGAATGATCTGATGTCAGAAGCATGATTTTTTTGTCTAAATAGAGGAGCTATGAGATGGAAAAGTTCAATGAATCCATATGTAGTTGATTATATATTGGAGTATAAGTATATAGCCTCTTCTGATTTAGTCACCACCGAGATTCATAAATTTTTATAGAAGAATAATGTGCTACCTAGCAGTAATGACCCTATAACATTATATTGTGATAATACTATAGTGGTGACTCTTGAAAAAGATCCATGGTCACATAAGTGGACAATGAACATTCTCTAAAATTATAACCTCTTGGGGGATTTTTATCAAAGGGGTGAAGTTGCAGGGATCAAAGTATACAACACATTGAACATAATAGAACTCTTGACAAAATGCCTATCTCATCAGAAGAATGAGTGTCACGCGAGAGCTTGAAAACTGAAGGTTGTTAGCAGTTGTCTCTAGTGCAAGTGAGAGTCTATTAGAGTTGGTGACCTAGCAACAAATTATTTTATACTTTTTGATAACTTATATTCATGGTTTTGAATATTTATAAATTCCATATCACATCATGATAGTTCATTTATGTGACATAGTATGTGATAATGTCCTAAGAAAAACTGTTGCACTGAAAGCTCACAGCGGATCTCTGATATGATGAGAACCCAAAAGTACTATGACACAATTCTTGAATATATTTTCTACATCCAGATGATATAATTTTAGGGACACATATGATAGAGGAAATCAAGTGTGGGGACTCGTAGGACATCGAGGAAACTTCTCACTATGCACGCCAATGGTAATGTCAAGGTGGATATTATGAGAATAAGAACCGCATGTTGGAAATCCACATATCTATGTGCCATTTGATGTTTCTATCTATAGAAGTGTATAATAGAACTTAGACATTAAGATTATTATTAATTTTTATCTTGATCCATTAACTTATATGTATTGAAAAAACTATGATAACATATGTTCATTGTGAGGTAGGACATGTCGGATGTGTCACGAGTAAAATTGAATTAATGAATAATGTGAGAAATAATTTATCCCATCTATTATTCAACATAAGATAATGAATCAAGAAATTTTATGTAAATTGTATAGCCTAAATAATTCCATGTCCATGGTGACCAATAGGAAAGTTCAATTTCTAAAATTTCAAAGAGTGAGATATCGAGCATATAGGTTGATGGCACTAGTATACAACCTTATCAATTCGAGATATTTTGATAAAGAGATTATATTACATGGTAAGAATTCATATGAGGTGAAATGAAGTTGTGATATTAACCTCATTCTATATGTTTTCCTTTACATGTTTCTATATTCTAGCCTTGGACTTTAAGATGCTCCGCCTAATGCCATTAAGAAAGAGGTCCAGAGGGTCACACACTAAGTGTGTCTAGAATATCGGTTAAATAATTTTCTATTTAACATGTTTAATAATTATTATTCCCACTCATGGTTTAATAGTTATTGACATATGCGGTAAATTATTTATTTTATCTATAGTTATTTGAGATAATACATAGGGGGATGAATAATTAATAAATATTTGTTTTTTATTTGGTGGATATAATATTTATTTATTTATCTTTGAAAAATGCAGTGATATTTATTTAATAAATAAATAGTCATTATTCAAGGAAAAATAAATATTGAGAATGATTAACAGACATTTTTTATGTGTCTAATGAGAAATAATAATATTTAATATTATTTGGTTAATTAAAAGTTAATTATAACTCTCAAGTTAATTGCATATTAGGAAATAATGATATTGATTTTATTATTTGACATGGGGGTGTCACTAGGATTAATTTAATAATTAAAGGATTTTTTTAAAATTATTTTATCATTACCCTTGTGAAATAAATGTACAATTATATTATTCTATTATAATTCAATTGAAGGTGGCCCAAAATAGGGGTGTGAACAATGAAATGGAGAAATATCTGTCAAGCCTAGAGAGTTATTTATTCACCAAGAAAGATCTTATGAACAAGAGTTATCCTCACCCACTGGAGCAAGGAGAATGCTTTGGAAGGGGTTATAAATAAAATAAAGGGTAGATGACATATACCCAGGGATCTTCAGTGCTATCACCTATGACTCATTCAGTGACATCCATATATTTTTGGAACACGTGTGGATCACTACTAGAGGAATATTATACTTTGATTCTACAATGAAACGGTGGTGCACTGCTAATATATGGATGAACTCATCAAAGAAAAAATAGTAACCTTGGTGTAAATTATAAATTAATTAAATTAATTGTATTAAAAATATGTAGTTCTACTATCTCTTAGTTATAGTTTTTTATATCCATGTCTCGTTCATGATCCAATTATGTTGGTCATGATGTTCTTCATCGGAATAGACCTTAGATAGATTATGAATAATGATAAAAAAATTTGGGAACCGTCCCTCCTGTGATTTCACTATACCCGGAACCTATAACACTCATAAATTTAAAACATATCAAAATTTCATCAAGGGTAAGATAATATGATTTTGGGTAAACATGATCTTGAGAGAATTATCATATAAAAAATAATATTGAATAATAATATTTTCCTTGAGAAAAAATATAAGGAAATATAATATCAAATGATTAAACATTTACCTTTTCATATAAGTAAAATTAGGTGATAATAATCAGTATCCATGGATCATAACAAAGGCATATATTTTTGAAATGTGGAATTATTATAAATATTAGAAATCACAACACTATATACATAGTTAGTATCATCATTTCAACGATTTATCTTGTCAAAAAATCTAATATCATCTTTTACCCATTACATCTTTTTAAAAATAGATGATTTCATCATTCCCATGCTCAATCACATGAACATAGCTAACTATATCATTATTATGATCAACATCATTATATAATGATTTATGAAACCACAACTAACGCATTAGAGAGAGATATAAGACACCACCCATATCATAATGATTAAAAATATAAGTCAATGTGGAAGAAAAATTATATCATATATTATATCATTAAGAACCCATGGAAATATAACAGGTTTCAAATCATTTCATGAAGGTATTACATAAAATTATATCAAGAGTTATATCAGTCAATACCCAAAATTTAATCACCTAAAAGTATTATTTAACCAGTGTATTTAAAACATGATTACATAAATAAAGCCCTATAGGATCAAGATATTGTGTATTTAGAGATTAAAATGGAATCAAAATAAAAAAGTCTATTTTAAAAAAATATCATAATTAAGTGGTAAAGTGAATCATTTATGGGATAATTTTGATAATATCATTTTTGAGGAATTGAAATATAGACTATCTCAAAATTTAATCGGAATTTTAATTCATTAATGGATCCATTAATTTTCAAAATTTTTATAAAGATGAAATGGGGAGTGGATGCTAAATTTTGTGATCATGAATGGAAAACATTTTTTAATATTAAAGATACCATTATTAAAACCCACATCATAAAAAGTGTAATAAATATTTCATTTCCAAACATGTAAAGAGAAACTTTTAGATCCCCAAAAATAATATTTATTTTTATTTAAATATAAAAATATAGAACATTAAAGTTAATAGTTAATAAAGACATGAAAATGAAAGATCTCATTTGGAGGGGATGATAATTATTCTTAAAAATGGTATTTGTTTATGAGAAATAAATTTTTCATTGAAGTATATTAGATTAAAAAAAGAAAATTTTCCCAAGAAAGAGTAAAATTAGTATACAATGAAATATTATGGTGAAAACCCCAAGATAAAATAAATTATCTCAATAAAAAACATTATAAATCATTAAAAAGAGGATTGTGTTAATGAAAAATATATTATATCTTTAAAAACACTTCAATTGAAAGAATTATTGAAAAGATAACAAGTGATTTTTTTAAATCTCTTGGATTACATGAACGGAATTATTACATTCATCCATATAGTAGTATATACATCAGATAAAATAATGTCCCTTGAATATGACATATGTATCAAATAAAGAAAATAGAAACAAGAAAAACCTTAAATATATGGTTGATGTTAAAAGAACATGAAATAGATAATGTGAAATGGAATTTTAAGTAAATATATTAATGGTTAAATAATTAAATTTTGAAATAACTACACCATGAAAATGAATCATAGGATAAGAATATGAAATCATACATAAATTAATGAAAATTAGGACAAAAACCCTTTCCCATTTCTCATTAATTCCATTATATATATTTATCCTCTTATATATTAAATATAAATAAAATAATAATTTTTTGAAAAAACATATCCATATATACTTACATTTCTACTATTTATGTATAAAAATTTATTATTCAATCAATAAATGTTTAATGTATATTTTCATCATTGGATGGTAGAAATTTAGATTGGTCAACAGTTTTTATATTAGTTATAACAAACTAATTTTTTTGATACCGAGTAACTAATTCAAATATTATCTAAACTACAATTTTAAATTAATTATAATGTTTTAATTTCATTCCATGAGAGTTTTATCTATGTTTGATGATGATGAAATTAGACATGATAATGTTCAAGATATTTTTTATGAAGAAAATTTTGTATTCTAATGATGAGTTTAATATTAATATAACCATTAAAAAACCATAAAAATATAATAATTTTTTTTCAATTATCGATATAAATGTTTAAAATCATCCATGTAGGGTGTTGATGAAAAATAATATTTACTTTTCCATGGATGCAGTAGTCCATACATACACATGGAAAACATTTTCAATCTCCATACAATGGGAGGACGGTAAAAAATGGTATATAATTTAAGAGTATTAAATATTTTATAAATATTATATTTATTTATTAAATATAATATATATAACTATACATTTATGGTGGTAATGAAAAATAAAATACATTTTTCATGGAGGTAGTATTCCACACATTTTAACATACAACATTTTAATTTTTTATGTCAAATATAGAAAGGTAGATAATGATTTTTTCATCAATATAATAAAAATTATTTACACTAATGATATTTATGTTTTTATTTTATAATTTAATAAAAATCATTGAGTTATAAGGTGAATCCATAAAATATAAAAATGATATAGAGTTATTTGGAAATTTTTATCTTACTTATTTCAATAAGACCATTTAAAATTGGACTAATTCATTGAGTTGTTGTCATTTGAGGAGAAAAAAATCCATATAACATGTATTGGATATTTTGAGAGTGATTTTTGAATATTATAGTTTAAAAATTAGTGTAGTGGTGTTAGTATAAATTTGTTGGTAAAAATATTAATTTATAAGTGAGGGGATTGAAATTGTAATACCCTATGGTTTAAAAAAATGAAAAGCATGAAACATTGTTTTAATTATATATTTATTACAATCATTGAAATATAATATTTCCTGATCTATTTTTTGAATTTAAAAAAAAATCATCTACAGTTGAGATTGTTAGGTTATTTGGAGTCTTATAGAAACAACATGTTATTTTGTGAATAATAACATACATATATGAATAGTAATATGTACTTAATTAATAGAAAAGTGTATTATTATTTTATTTTCATAAGCTGTTAAATAATGAAATCATTGTTAATTTTTAAATGTGATATAAAAGAAAGTATAGATTTAATATTGTTAATTTTTAAATAAATTATTATTTTAATTAAAAATTAAATAAATAATATTTATAAAATTATTTTCAAAAAATTGAGTCATTTTTGAATTCTAAACATTGAGAAATGGTTTGGTGGAATTTTAGGGATTTTTCAGAAATTCGTGAATTATTTATGAATAGTGAAATATGATAAAATAGTGTATATTAAAAATATTTTTAAATACATTGTTTTTTACATCATAGAAAATGTAAGCCTATTTTTTTAACTCACAAGATCTATTTACTATTTTTATCTTCAGAATGGAGACTATTCATTATCTTGGAAAAAATATTAAAATAATGATTAAAATAATGTAAAATCTCTCCTCTCCTCTACTATAAATATAACCCTCATTCTGCTCCTCCTCTCACACGTCTCAAACCTTGAGAATTGCCTATGTTTTTTCAAATACCATCCCCTATGATCATTCCCACGTCCAATACCTAATTTTCTCACAAAAAGCCTAAAACAAAAGGCATTGTGGAGGATCAAAAGCAGAAGATATCAAGAGGTAAGAGTCTTCTTCCATTTTCATGTGTTTTCTTTTCAATTCCATTCTTTTCTAATACTCTATTTATCTCCACATATATAAGAGGTATGAAATATATAGAATCTTATTTATTCTTTATGTTATCATGTTCATGTAAAACACTAATCGTCTTCCTTCATCTCCTCTCCCTTTTATTCTAGAAAAAAAAATATTGTTTGTGATGTGCTCATTTTACCAAAATCGTGGATGATGTGTTTCCAATTTCCATATCATAAAACCCTTTTTTTGGTTGATTTAGAATTTAATGTTTATTTTTTAACCTATTTTATGTTATTGAATGATCTCTTATTCATGAAATTAAATTTTACAATGAAATAAGTTCATGATTATCAGGGAACCACCAAAAATGATTTAAACAAACATCATTAATGTTTTATCTAATGATCCATCATCATATTTGATAAAAAAATTATTTGGGTGTAATTATATATTATGGAAACATATGAATACCATTTCATTTGAAATTTAGAATTTCATTTCCATATGACAAGAAACTAAAATACAAACTGGCCATGGAAATCATCTAATGAACGCACCCAAAACAATGGAATGAACAAAATACTAATAATTAAAGGGTGATATGTTGTAATGAAATGATCATATAAGGTGTAATAATCATGAATATGTTTTTATAATATATTAATAATAATATTTTAAGAATTATAAATATTGTTTAAATGAATTTGAATTAAGACAAACTAGGTGTAAGGGAATTCATGACCTAATTTCTATTCATTGGGGTAATATTCTACGTCATTATTTATGTGGTATTATAATTGTTCTTGAGATTAATAATGTTTATATTATGTTTTATTATTTTTATTTTTAGTGTATATACATATTCCTTTCCCTCTATTAATTCTCTCTTCAATTATATTATATTAATAAGGAACTTTTCTTTTAAAAACCTCTTTTAAAATTATATTTTACAAAATTGAAAAGAAATATATTTATGCATTTTTTCATGTTGTATGATTTTATTCTGGATCATGGGAATTTTTTATGATGAAGGGTGGGAACTATATTTCCCTCCAATTAATTTGTTTTGTATATGATAGAGGTCAGTCATATGGTTACTCCAACTATAATTCTGATGGTTACACAAACTATAAGGTAGATGTGAGGGTTACAAATTATAAGGTAGTGATGTCACGAACCAGGATAAGTTGCCATCTGATCTGGCACCCAACCCAGTAATAGGAAAGGCCAAAGGGACTTTATTGATACCCACAAGCTTGCATAAGTATACGAGTATAAAAAATAATAGATATGAATGATGTACAAAAAATATTAAACACAAAAAACTAGCAAGATAGATAAACTAAAATTGAAAATAGACAACCAAACATGACTGTAAACTAAAATAAAATTAAAAGGATTAAAAAATAAACCTACATAAAAAAATAAATGGCAAAAAATTAAAATAATAATCTAAATCAATCAAATAAGACACAAGAGAGGTTATTCCCAGGCCACCAACACCAACATGTATGAGAAGGCCATCAACAACCCATACCACCGTCACTAAGCATGATTCCCCAACCTAGAATACAAAAATAACTTGTTCTAAATACACCCAAAGGTGTATGTATGGTGTGAGAAAATATTCCAGTAGGATACCACCCATTCAAAAGGTTCCAGTCCCCAACATTTAAGAGATAATTTAGTATGCTTATTAAAAAACATGCTTTTAAAAATACTATTTAGAAAAACATTTAAAAGACGAAAGATAAAAGGAAAATAATGTTTAAATAAATTTTTTTAACATATACTAATATAAATTGGATGAGAAAATAAATAAAGAACATGCACATACTTATGTTGTCCTCCATACGCCGATGGAAGGCACCACATCATGAATAGTAGATCACTATGGGTAAATCCCCTAAGGTAGCTATTCTGCATGGGATGCTAGAGACATCATAACTTGGTGTAACATGGAATAGGAACTAGAATAATCTATATTCTCATGCATGATCCACTAGTTTTGAAACACATTCCTAACCTAGTGGTCTCGAATCATCATAAATGTTTAGTTAATATTGTAACGTCAATCCTATTAGGCAAAACCGGGATGTACCACTTACGTGTCATCCAGCGTACTATTCCTAATACACCCACCTAAGTACCCAAGGATTTTACTTGTTCTCAATAAATTTACACATTCACATAATATATCTCTTTTATATATCACAAACAAAATAATCCATAACACAAAAAATTCACCACTTTCATACCCAAACACCATTTAAAAAACACACCCACACCAAAACCATTTCACACCATAATTATCATCACATTCATGACATGAAAAATTATTTAAACAATTTAATGAATATTTATAAATATCAAAAAAAGGGTTTACACATGATAAATACCATGTTTCACAAATAAGAGTTCCTTTAAAAACTTAACACACATTTAATCCTATCAAATACTACTCCGGCACAAAACATATAATTCAATAAATCAAGTTAACCAATTTATAAAACACTTAACATAATTAAGAAAATGTTTACACAAGAAAAACAAATCCAATTTCCATTTTAGAAAAAATTCATTCTAATCCATTCACAAAAGAAAACTATTTCAAGAAGGGGTTTCGTACCACCCACAAATTTTATCAAATAAATTAAAGGCATAAAACACAAATACGTGTGTGCGACTCCCAATGAATATAACCCATTTTCTGAAGGAGTCCATTTCTCAACACCAAAAAACATTAAATATTTTTGGAACTAAACGCACACATTATAAAAAACTCACAAGACCCGTTTAAATGAAACACCACTTTAAAACCCACACGCACAATATATCCATTTTCCATTCAAAATACAATCCCAACACATAAGAACACCAATTCTTCACAAACATATTGTGAAACCTTCACAACAATTTAATAATATGTTATAACTTTTTATAAGACCACTTCACTAAACATACTATTGTTTTACATCAAAAGTGCACCAGAAACCCTCTTTAAAATTTAACCACATATCCTAACAATATAAAAGAGTTTTTTAACAATAAAAAAAATAAATAAACCATTAAATAATATATAAAATAACTAAAATATATTTACAAAATTAAATATACTAATTCATATAAATATACTAGATTCAAAAAAAATTAGATCACATTAGTTTTCTAAAACTACATTCTCACTACTCACACAAATAAGTAAACAATTCCAAGAATTTATACAATAACACACATATAAATGACTTGACTATACTATTCATAAATTACCATTTTCCTCAAAAAATCATGACAAAACATTATAAATTCTAGTTGACACCATTTAATTAAAGTACAGAACATGTTAAAATTATCTAATAAACAAATTAAATAATCTACGAAACGTAAGGGCATAGAATGACCTACTGTAGTGTCGAAACATCCAAACCATGGTGAAGAACTCGAATTTTACCACAAAAAAACTCGATATAAACTTTAAAATAATAAATTAAACCAAATAAAATCAAGATATAACCCTTGATAGAAGGAGGGTTTACCCTGAGTGGAGAGGGAGAGGATGCAGTGCTAAGGTGGTTCAGTAGGGGTGGCACACGGCTAGTTGAGGTGGCTAGTGAGGGCAGCACTGATTGGTCGATGAGGCTAGAAAGGGTGACAGAATGTACATATGGATTGGGAGTAGGTGTGTCGTACGACTGGTAGGAGAGGGATGAATGGGTGACGATGGGAAGGCTGGGGAAGTTGGGGTCATGATAGGAAGGTAGGGAGCAAGGAGGTCACTGGAGATGACAAGAAGGGGGTGCGAGTGGGTTGGTGGTGTGACTAGAAGTGGGAGAGGGGAAATGGGTGACAGGATAGACAGGGTTATGGGGTGAGGGTTGTACCGCGACGAGAAAGAGGGGGGGGGATCCATAGCCCAATGAGAAAAAAATAAATAAAACTAAAAATAAAATTTATCATGGTAATAATAACAGTAATAATAACAATAATGATGATGATGATAATAATATTAATAATAATAAAATACTCAAATAATAATGTTATTATTTTTCATTAAAACAATTCTTTAGATTAATTAAAATTTTATTATTTTATTTTTTCTTTCTTTTATCACTCAGTTAACTTTATTTATTTATTATTAGTTTATTATATTTAATTAATTTAACATTAGTCTGGTCATGTGGTGAACTGGGAAAGGGAGTATGGTGACCAAGGCGAGGTCGCATGGCTTGAACAGTGGGGCGATGAATGCTATCAAGGCCAAAAAAATGAGTTTTTAATTAAGAATACAATAATTTTAGGTCGGGATTCACCTGACACTTACCGATTCCTAGAAAAAATAATAAATTAAATATTTTAAAAGAGGCAGGTGTGATAATTATTCCCCCATAGATCTTTCCATCATAGGAAATACACAACTAATATTGAATCCCAAAGCAGTAACTGATACCCTCTTGAGGTTCAAAAAGGATCCATATGAAAATCAAGCAAAAAAAGGCAACACACAGTGCTTACAGAAAGTGACTTAAATGACAACCTTAGAAATCTTATAAAAATTCCTTCCACTATATGTCACTCACCCCCAAAAATTTAGAACACCTCTAGTTAATTGATCAAGTAAAGGAACTCTTACACCCATGGAAACCAAATTAATAAACCAAAACACATCAAGACCCATTAAACAAAAAACACCCGGTTTGACCGAAATGGACAAACACAATCAAACAATATATAAAAAACACCCTTATCACTCACTAAAAAAACATCATCAGGAATAGAAAAAATACCAATATGTGGAGAGCCTGAAGGGGCTCCCCACCATTAGAAACATACAAATCCCCGAGACAAGACCGGAACACCGAAACTAGGAGGCCCAAGAAGACTCTGAACTATTATGCAAAATTCTAACACTGATTCATTCTTGGGACATCTGAGGGAGAACCACCATGGGTCTCCGCACCATTAGAGATGCTGGAATATAGAAAACATCTATATTTTCTTTCAGTGACCAAACACCCAACCACAAGGGGTAGAGAGGACTGCTCCTAACTACTGGGGTATGAAAACCATCACTAAAGGCTGACCAACATCTCCACATCTCTGGATGATAACTATTCAACATTGATACCGATTTACCCAACAGACCCCATAGAGACCACTAAAATAGATTACATTATGTGGGACCCAACCCCCATTACATTAATGTGACATGGAGAATGTTCCTCCTAATGGAAACAGGACACCTCACGCACCCAAATAGGTCGTTCTTATTTGAGAAACCACATAAAACAATATGAACTGCCTTCACCCTAAATACCAATGACCAGAATAAGATCAGGGTCCCATACACTGTTAGGATTCCTGACCATGCGCCAGCTTCACTCAGAGGCCTATGGATAGAGCCCTGATGTTTGAAACATATCTTTCCTCAAAGTCGGAAATTAAATAATACTGAATAGAGATTCTTCTTTTGGTGACAAATGAAACCGCATAGTAACCGAGAAAAAACCAAAAAACACAACACACCATGACATCCAAGTACTCCCTCATCAAACATCCACCAAACATGGGTTTAGATGATGAAAATGCATCACCTCATCAACGTAACTATGAAACATAATAATGAACGATAGAGAAAACACACTTCCCATTGAATAGAAAAATATTATCACTCCATAAGAGGAGGACCCACCCATATGAAAACAAGGACTCCCAAAAGATTCTATGAAATCTAACCTTCCTATTAGAAGTGAAATCATGCCTTAAGGCATCACCAAACATAACTGTTACTGCTGATAAAAGTACTAAAATTACCTTAAAGACACCAGTCAACACTGATAACTCTGGACCGCCTCCATCTTCGCCACTGGAATTCCATTCACCATTTCTAGGGGAACCTTCAAACACAACGGTGTAGAACATCATACCTTATGACTCAGAAAAACCAAAGAGACCAAAACTCTCTCCATCTCCCCTCACATATTTCATCCCACTGTGAGAGGATCCTCTTAACTGAAAAGGAGAAGGGACAATCTTAACACTATCACTAAAAAAGGAGAGTCCTTACTTTAATCAACTGGAGGGTCGGCCAATTGAGAATTACCCATGGGAGTACATCAATTGCATGTTAATTAATTATGGGGGAGTGAACTAATCAATAAAGAAATCCATGGAACCAATAAGACTGGTCCAGTGGCTATGAAATGAAATAAGGGAACACTAAACGTAAAGGGGAACCATTGCAAGGGCTTCCTCAAGCACTTTTCAAAAGAAACCACCAACCACACACATTCAAACCATCTTAAAAATATTAATTCAAAATCAATACACCAATAATAAAAAAAGGATTCTCGGCACAAAATTCTTCAAATCCAACATTTCTAAAACACAAGGACACACCACAAAATCACTGGTTATTAAAATACAAAATTTTCATTTAATAGAACTTTTTGAAAATAAACAAATCTATTGGACTTCACAAATGCCATTGTTGTTCTGGGGGTCTCACACATGCATGTTCCTCTACTGCACTGACACCCACCTAATGTCCATCTCGGAACTCACTCTCTCGTACCATTAACCATTTCTCTTTCAATATAGACCCTTGTATGTGGTTGCACATGGAAACACTAAGGATCAAAACCAGACCATTCTATTTTTCAAAACCAAAAGATTTAACTCACAGTTTTCAAACCATTCACATCATTGTATTTTTAAGGAAATTCATTTCCAAATACATTCCTAGACTAAATAAATTTTACTTAAAAACTGTATTTCCATGAATCCAAAATAAAGAGACAAGGAACGATGCAAGAGGAAACTAGTGTCAGTGGGTGATTAAAACCTATGGTTGGTGTCTATACGCAAATCACGCCACCACAACATAGGGTATTCTAGAACAACGCCCCACCTCCACATGGCTTGGAAGATCATGTGAGCTCACTTGGACCACTGAACCAAATCCATTTTTATTTCCCCCAAACAATATTAACCACAAGGACCAACGAATCAGAAAAAGATAAACTTAATCAGGTGGCTCAAGTCTTGCCATGAGGTGTGGTGGCTAGGCACCATGTTTATAGCTAGAACATCGAGTTCTGACACCCTTAATGTTGGTCTACACTGACTCTTCTAAAAGGAAAACTAACCAAGAGAGAAAACCACCTTTGATACCATTTTTTCACAAGCCAGGCTAGGTCTCTATCTGTCTTGGAACTCGACCCGATCTGTGGCAAGGCCAAAGAGGGATTACTAATCCCCACAGGTTGAATCAAGTTCCGGGGTATCAGAAATAACACATGGGAATTATTTACATGAAATAGTAAACACAAACAACCAAAATGGCAGATAAACTAAAATTGAAAATTGATAACCAAGAAGGACATTAAACTAAAGTCAAATTTAATGGTTTAAAACATAAACCTACATCCAAAAGGAAATAACAATAAAAAAACTAAAACACTAAATCAAACCACCATGAAATAAGAGAGGCCAATGCCCAGGCCACTACCACTAAACTATATGAGAAGGTTATCATCAACCCAAACCACCTTCTCTATTAATGATGCCTAAACATGGAATACACAAAGAAAAAGGCCTATATACACCCAAAGGTGTATGTAGGGTGTGATCAAAGAACCTTGTTGGATACCACCCAATCAAAAGGTTTAATTCCACAACATATAAGAGATAATTTAATATGATTATTAAAAAATATACTTTTAAAAATTCCCTTCAGGAAAAAATTTATAAGATGAAAGTAAAAAAGAAAAATAATGTTTTATGAAAAACAATTTCCCAAATACAACATTAATGTGGATGAAAAAATACATAAAAAACTTGCACATACTCATGTGGTCTTCCATATGACGACCTAAGGCACCACATATTTAATAGTAGATCACTGTGGGTAAATCCACTAATGTAGCTAGTATGTGTGGTACATTAGAGACATCATTCCTCAATGTAAACATGGCATATGAACCACAATAATCTTTGTTCTCGTGCATGATCCACTAGTAGGGAAACACAGATATAACATAATGTTCTCCAATCATCATAAAAGTTTAGTTAGTTTTGTAACATCAATCCTTATAGACAAACTTGTGATGGACCACTTACGTGACATCTAGCGTACTCATCCTAATCCTCCCACTTATGTACCTAGGATTTTCTCCTTGTGCTCAATAAAGTTCCACAGTCACATAATATATACCTATCACATATCACAAACCCAAAAAGACCTTACACAAAAAATCCACCACTTGTATGTTGGAGATGGTGTCCTAGAACCAACTACTTTGTACTTTATTAATTAATAAATACCTTATCTCATATTGATTGCTCATCTTCATGAAAATTCATGTCATAATGTCCTAAGGATATCTGTTGCATTAAAGGGTCATAACGGATCCCTACTATGATGAGATCCCAAAAGTGCCATAAAACTATTCTTACATATATGTTATGTGGCCAGAAGATGTTATTTGAGGGACACAAATAATACATGTTATTAGTGGAGAGGACTCATAAAACTTTAAGGCACCTTCTCATGGTGTGTTCCCCTGGTAATATCTAGGAGGATATTATGAGAATGAGACCCGCCAGTAGGAAATCCACATTTCAATGTGTCATTGGATGTTCCCATCTACGAACATGTGTATAGGTCCATAGACTTTATAATTATTATTAATGGGTATTACAACTCACACACTTAGATATATTGATAAAAACTATAACAAAACACTATTCGTAGTGAGGTTGGATACGTTGGGTGCGTCATGAGTAATATTGCATTAATAGATTATGTGAGAAAGGATTTTTCCCTTCTATTCCATAACAAAAGTAGATATCTCAGGCCCTTTGATGAAATTTATATAGCCTAAATTAATCAATGTCCATTGTAAGGTATGGTAAAGTTCAATTCCGAGAATTCAAAGAAAGAATAATCAAGAACATGGGTTGATGGCACTAACATGAAACCCACTTGATTAGAGATATCGAGACAAAGGGATTACATTACACGATAAGCGTTTGTAGGAGGTGACACATCATTTCTGCATTAACTTCATTCTATATGGGTTCCTTGTCATGTTTCTAGATGCTAACATTGGAATGTAGTTAGGCTCCACCTAATTCCACTTAGAAAGAGGCCAAGAGGGTCACACACTATGTGTGTCCATGTATCTCAAGATAAATATTAATTTAACATGTTTAATAAAGATTATTCTCGAATGTGGTTTATCAATTATTCATGGATGCATGATCACATTTATTTCCACACTAGTTATTTGAGGGAATATATTGTGCGTGAAATAATATATTTATTAGTGAGTAATGAAGTTACATTTAGTTCATAAATAAATAGCAATTATTCAAGGTCTAATAAATGTGTAGGAGGAAATAAAGGAAATGAAAAACAAGTACATTCCATTTATTAATGATTACACACTGTGTAGATTTTTACTTGGAATTTTGAGGAAATAATATTTTTTTATTAAATGATATTTATTATAATCAGAATGGGCACATGTCGAGGAATTAATGATTCGTCATGGGGGTTTTCAATAAAGAGTTAATGAAATAAATAAAATGTGTAACATGTTTATTTATTTTCATAACCCTATAACCTCAAACCAGATTATAAATATCGTCACAACCCCCACACTTTTCCTCAATCATTGTGCACAACAATTCTAGAGAATTATTTCAAGTCAAAAAGAACTCTTTCATCTATGAACATTCTCATGACCGAGAGAGATCCACCACCACCGGATCAAGGTGATCAATGGCAGACATCACAAGTGATGGTTCTTCTATTCTAGCACCTGGAGATCCCTTCAGCGACACCCAATGATACATGGAGCACATGTGGATCCCTTCTAGAGGAATCCTACACATGGATTCTATGATTCATTGACTGATCACATTGGATCGTGACTGAAGATATCAAAGAAGAAAGAATTTACATCAAGGTAATTCATGTCAATTAACTAAATTAATAATAACCAATATATGATGATCCTATCTTTATGGTTATGAGACTCCCTCTTTCTTTTTCTGTTCTTCGTTCTATTCCAATGATCTGGGGTTTTATTATCGTGGCAGATCTCATATTTATCATTGTTAATGCTAAAATTAACGTTGGGAAAACCCACCAACGCACTTCTACTGTGCCCAAAACCTACATGTGGTATCCGAGGGGTCATATCATTGATTATAATTATTTTCTTTTTAATTGGTGATTTACACATTGAATAATTTAGTTGTTTCAATTCAAGTTATTTGTTCTTTAAATTTGAATCTCAAGATCTGTTCCAACTCTCTCATTTCTCATTCACCATATAGATACAAATTTTTCTTTTAAATTTTTCTTAAAATAAAATTGAGGATCTCATCTGGAGGTCCCAAATATTTCTGTACGTACAACACAAGAATACACGGCGTGTATTCGGAAGTACATGTCGTGTAGTCTAGGTTCAGTGCATTGACTGAACTACAAAATTAGGCCATGTATTAGATCCTATCTATTTCATTTATGACACCGAGTGTTGACCAGGAGTACGTGGGACACAGTTTACAGATTACACATCTTCTGGTCTAAATAAACACGGTCTGTAGTACCTTCGGGATAGGGTTGGACCGTTTACCCCGTATATAGCTTGCCCGGTTGGAAACTGTGTAATGTGGATACTAAACAGCATTTGTCCAATTTAACACACAATGTACTCTAAAAATTTACGAAGTACATCTAGACGCCATGTCCCCAGGCATGTACTTCAGATGGATGGTGAACAAAATTACACACCGTGTAGTCGGAACTACACGTCGTGTACTCATCCAAATTATGCATATTATTTAAAATTTATTATTATATTATACAAACCCTTGAGACGTGTACCATAGTGAAGGTGTAAAGTTGAGGCACAACACGTGATAGGTGTTATAAATATACGTGTTTAATTTAACGTCTACGTGATGATTGGGAATTCACCGGGTTTCCTCCAAGGTACAAGTTATGTAATAAGATAATTTTATATTATTTTATTTGTTTAAGATTATGATGGATGAGAATCTCAAGGAAATTCAGAAAGGGTTTAAGATAAAAAGATTGATTAATTAAATATGATTAATTGATTAGAGTGTGATTTATCTTAAGAAAGAATGATTAAATAATTGAATGCTAGTTTTATTTATGCGTAAATATTGTTGCATGTATGGGCGATCATGAGATATACCAAGACATTTGTATGTGAATGGTTTATTTTCATTTATTTACTTAAATTAAATTTGCTGGCCTACGAGCCTTATCCTCATTAATATGTAGGGTATGGGCGCCTAAGGATTCTTTTATGTAAAAACCCCTTTTAACCCAAACTTACATGTGTGATAAATCCATATGTAATGGATGGAGCTCCCAAGATAGTGGAGGCGGCTCAAGTCTGGAGCCATGGTGAAACCAATTCAAGGACATAAAAATGTGGATAGGTGGAAAGATGTAAACACGAACCCGAAAGGTTCAAGGTGTTTATACCCAAGGTCTTGGGATAGTTTATCAACTTCTAGATAAACTAAACAATAGATCAAGCTCATGATCATAACAATTATTTTATTTCTGTCAGTTTCATGGTTTTTTTATTGTTGGTGTGTTGTACGATCACACAATTAATGAATTAAAAAAGAATGCAAGATCGAACTAAAATAAGAATGACTTATGTGTAAATATTATACTAGACAAGGTTAATCACTTAAGTATACTCCAATTAATATTAAAAAGCATGTAATCAAAGAAAATAAGATGGAAATTTATGTATAAGTATAAAATCCCTCAACGAAATATTAAGTCGGTATAGCCTTCTATAATCTTGGTTAGAATCCAACCATAGTTAAAAGTGCTTAACCAACCCTAGTTGGGGTGATTTCAATTATCGGGGAATTATAATTCATGGTTCTGGGTTAACATGGCATGGTTCACATTAAGGGTTGACTGCCACAAAAGTACATGGGGTGAGCAACATGAAAAGGTTGAGGAAATCCAAAATAATAGGATTTCAGGATTGGGGAGTCCACTCAGTGGATCAAGGAGGTGCGAGTTAATGCAGTTGGCATTTGGAATGCCTACCTAAAACCCATCAAGATTCTTGACCAACCATTTTTGGGGTAATTCGAATGGAAATATAGATCCCTGCCACTAGAATATTCAGGCAATAGAATATTCTGAAGTCAATGGTGAGGGCTACTAGATTTCGATAAAATATTGGGCGACTAATAAGTATTAATTTATTTATTTGTCTCAGTTTTATAAAGTACTAAAACATTTGCTCAACTTAATTTGTAGAAACATCAAATGACTTCAAACATATCATTTGGAACCATACTTGATACGTAATAACTTCTCACTGGCACCATTTTCTAAGAGTGGTAGAGGCGATTACGCATCATCCTTCTCCATGAGAAGGAATTGTATGTGCTGGAAGAGTCTGTTCCAATTGCACCTGGAAAAGAGGCAGTGATAAGGAATTATCTCTCTATATGAAACACATGGATGATTCCATATATTTCCAGTGATTAATTCTATCTTCTATCTCTAATGAGTTTATGAAGAAACATGAAAACATGGATGCGTATAGAATGATGTTTCACATTAAGGACCTCTACCTAGAGAAGGAATGACATGAGAGATATGAGATCTGCAAAGCTTTGTTTACAACTATGCTTGGAGAGTCTGCGCTAGCTGGGCCTCATGTAGTCAATATTATTGGATACATTGAATTCTTGTACATTTTAGTGATTATGTTTTCGGATGTGTTGCGTATAGATCTCATCCTATCATCACTACCAAAGACCTTCTCTAGCATTATTGCCAACTATAACATGTGAAACAATGTGAAGTGTCTATCAGAACGTCTGACCTTAATTTACCAGGTAGATAAGGACATGGGGAATGATAAACCCTCAATCCTTATGGTTAATAAGAAAAGAAAGGAAAAGGAAAAGGGGCCAGAGACTTGTAAATGTTATGAATCCCCTGAGAATCATCCCTCCAAGAAGGGGAAGATCTAGAGGCATGGTAAGGAATGAGAGGCGGTATGTTTTGCATGTGGCATATAAGGCCATTGGAAGAGGAACTGCACTCAGAAGTGTGGGGATGAAAAAGGTGCATTATTTATTGAGTGTAATCTTTCTATTTCTACAAATAGGGTATTAGATACAACTTTTGGGGCTCACATCTATATTCAAATACAGGAACCAAGTAGAATTAAAAATATTTCTAGAGGAGAGGTGAATCTTCGTCCTGCCAATGGTGCAAGGCTAGCTACATTGGCTATTAGTGATTAACACCTCTCATTGCCAACTAGGATATTTTTGGATTTACATTAATGTTATTATGTGCCTAGTGTTACCAATAACAAATTTTTTGTATCCTTTTGGATATGGGTGGATTTATTTTCATGTTTGGAAATAAGTGTGATCTATTTTATAAGAAAAACGTATGTTATGGTATAACACATTTAAATAATGGTTTTTATGTATTAAATTCTGAAAAACAACTGTTGGAAATAAATAAAGAAACAAACTCACATGACTCATACATCACCAAGTTATGGCATCACCGTCTCGGTCATGTAAACGAGAAGCACTTGACAAAGCTCTGCCAAGATGGTTATTTGGACTCTACTGAGCTAAAACCACTTGATATATTTCATGCTTGTTTATAAGAAAAAATGACAAAGCTGCCCTTCGGTGGACAAGGTGAATTGGCCATAGAGTTTCTAGGATTTGTGCGCATGGATGTATGTGGAAAATTTCCAATAGAAGCTAGAGGTGGTTATTCTTGCTTCGTTACTTTTAATAATGATTTTAGTAGATATGGATATATATACTTAATGAGGTATAAGTCAGATTCCTTAGAGAAATTTATGGAATTCAAGAATGAAGTAGAGAATCAGCATGGTATGAAGATAATGAAACTTCGATCGGATCGAGGTAGAGAATATCTGAACCAAGAGTTCATCGATCCTCTATGGGAGTCTGGGATTCTATCTTAGCTCACTCATCCTTATAAAACACAATGGAATAGTGTTTATTAAAGGAGGAACTACACCTTTTTAGGCATGGTGAGGTCAATGATAAGTTATGCAGATCTTTCATTAACCTTTTCTAGATATGCATTTCAAACTGCAACATAAACATTTAACTGAGTACCAACTAAGGCAGAAAATGGAATTCCCTCTAGGTTATGGAATGGTATGAAACCCATTTTGTCACATACACATGTATGGGGATGCGATGTGTTTGTTAAGGCCTTCACATGAATCAAATTAGCACCCCCGGGCATGATATGTATCTTTACAGGATATCCCTTGGAAAAGAAAGGATATTACCTATATAACCCTTCATATAAGAAATTTAATGTCACCAGGAAAGTCGTCCTTCTTGAGAGGGAGAACATCCTTAAAAATGATACTAGGAGAAGTATTGAATTCGATGAATTTGATGCTGAAGATACACAAGAGTTGTTACATGAACAAGTTCTATAAGTCCCCATGGAATATGTTCTAGAAACACAAGTAATGCGTAGGAGCTCAAGAGAGGTAAGGGAACCAGAGAGATTTGGTTTCCTAGTCACTGAGGATGGTGAATCATTATTGTTCAATATTGATGAAACTCTCTCCTACAAGGAAGTAGTAAAAATCTCAGAAGCTACAAGATGGCTAGAAGCTATGAATTCGGAGATTGATTCCATGTATCAGAACCAAGTTTGGGTTCTGTTCAATGAGCCATTTGATGTAAAAACTGTTGGATGTAAATGGGTATTAAAGAGAAAACTAGACATGGAAGGTCATGTTAGCACCTATAAAGAAAGGATAGTAGATAAAGGATTCAGATAACGTCAATGAATTGACTATGATGAAACCTTCTCACTAGTTTCCATGTTTAAATCCATAAGAATCATAATATCCATAAAGACTTAACATGACTATTAGATTTAGAAAATGGATGTCAAAACAACATTCCTTAACGTGAACCTTCAGGAAGATGTCAATATGAAACAACCAGAAGGGTTTGTCACACTAGGAGAAGCCAAATGGGTTTTCATGTTATAGAAATCCATTTATGGATTAAAGCAAGCATCGAGGTCATTTACCATTTGAATTGATGAATCCATAAAATAATTTAGTTTCTTTAAGAATGAATTTTAGGCATGTGTTTATAAGTGGTTTAATGGGAATGTGATCATTATCCTAGTAGTATCTTTTGATGACATATTGCTTATTTGAAATGATGTACCTGTCTTATAGTCATTTAAGGACTGGTTAAACAAGTATTTATTCATGAAGGACTTGGGTGAAGTAGCCTATATTATAAGGATCAAGATCATTCGTGATAGATCCAAGAGGATTCTTAGACTATGTCAGGGTACATACATTGACCAGATACTAAATAGATTTAGTATGGATCATTCCAAGAGGGGATTAGTTCCAGTCTCACATGGCCTACATCTTTCTAAGAATATATGTCTACAGAAACAATAAGATAAAGATAAAATGAGTAATATTCCATACGCTTTGGCTATAGGATCTATCATGTATGCCATGTTATTTACCAGACCTGATGTTGCCTATACACTGAGCATGTGAGGAACATATCAATCAAATCTAGGAGAACAACATTGTACTGCTATTAAGACTATTCTTAAGTATCTGAGAAGAACTAAGGATATCTTCATATTGTATGGAGGAGATGAGGAGCTTATCATCAGAGGGTATGTTGATGCTGGTTTTTAGACATATCAGAATGATCTGTAGTGGCAATCGGGATATGTTTTCTGTCTCAATGGAGGAGCTGTGAGCTGGAAGAGTTCAAAGCAGCTAGTTTTCACCGATTCTACAGTGGAGTCCAAATATATAACAGCTTCTGATGTATCCAGGGAATCCTTCTGGATTTGGAACATTGTCTAGGAGCTTTATGTGGTTCCTATTAGCAAAGATCATATCATGTTGTATTGTGATAATACTACAGCGGTGCCTCTTGAAAAGGAATGAAGGTCACATCAACGGAAAAAGCACATACTTTGGAAGTACCACCTCTTGAAGGATTTCTATCAAATGGGTGAAGTTGCAGTGAGAAGAGTGTCCATGTAAGAGAACATGGCAAACCCCATGACTAAAGGCCTATCTCAGCAGAAGCGAGAATATCATGTGAGAGCTAGCAGGTTAAAGGTTGTTAGAAGTTGGCTCTAGTCCAAGTGGGAGTCTATTGGATTTGGTGGCCTAGAACCAACTATATTGTACATTATCCATTAATAAATACCTTATCATATATTGATAGGTATTTTCTGTGACAATGAATGTGATAATGTCCCATGGATAACTGTTGCACTAAAGGGTCATAGCAGATCCCTGCTGTGATGAGAACCCAGAAGTTCCATAACACTATTCTTAAATATTTGTTCTATGTCCGGAATATGTTATTTGAGGGACAAAAATAATATAGGCCATTAGGGGTGAGGATTCATAAAACATTGAGGCACCTTCTCATGGTATGTTCCCTTGGTAATATCTAGGAGGATATTATATGAACGAGACCCACCAGTAGGAAATCTACATTTCATAGTGTCATTCGATGTTCTTATCTGCGGACGTTTGTATTGGTCCTTAGACATTACGATTTTTATTAATGGGTATTAAAACTTGCAAACTTAGATGTATTGAAGGAAACTGTGATGACACACTGTTCACAGTGATGTAGGATGTGTTGGGTTCCCCACGAGTAATACTGCCTTAATAGATAATGTGAGAAACGTTTTGTCCCTTCTGTTCCATAATGGAAGTAGATATCCTAAGCCATTTTATGGAATTGATAAAGCCTAAATAAATCTATGGCCATGGTATGGTATGGGAGAGTTAAATTCTGGAAATTCAAAGAAAGAATAATCGAGCACATGGGTTGATGGAACTAGCATGCAACCCGCTTGATTAGAGATATTGAGACAAAGGGATTAAATTACACGGTAAGAGTTCGTAGGAAGTGACATGTCATTGGGGATTTAAATTCTTTCTCTACGGGTTCTTTGGCATGTTGCTAGATGCTAACAATGGACTTTAGGTAGGATCTGCCAAATTCCTCTAATAAAGAGACCTAGAGGGTCACACACTAAGTGTGTCCATGTATCTGAAGTTAAATATTAATTTAACAAGTTGAATAAAGATTATTCTCGAATATGGTTTAATAATTATTCAAGGATGCCTAATCACATTTATTTCAAAACAAGTTATTTGAGATAATATATTGTGGGAGAAATAATATATTTATTAGCGAGTAATGCAATTACATTTATTTCAGAAATAAATAGCCATTATTCAAGGTCTAGTAAATGTGGTGGAGGAAATAAATCAAATGAAAAACAAGTACACACTATGTATTAATGCTTACACGCTGCTTAGTTTTTTGGTCTGGATTTTGAAGAAAATAATATTGTTTTATTAAATGATATTTATTATAATCAGTGTGGGTGCTTGTCAAGGAATTAATGATTCGACATGGGGGTTTTCAATAAAGAGTTAATGAAATAAATAAAATTCGTAACATGTTTATTTATTGTCAAAAATATATAACCTCAAATCTGATTATAAATATCCTCACAACCCCAAAACTTTTCCCCAATTGTTATGGACATCAATTCTAGAGAATTCTCTCAAGGACGAAAGAACTCCTTCATCCAAGAACACTCTCAAGACCGAGAGACATCCACCACCACCTGATCAAGGCGATCAAAGGTGGACATTGCAAGTGCAGGTTCTTCCTCGCTAGCACCCAAAGATCCCTTTAGTGATGTATAGAGATACATGAAGCACATGCAGATCACCGCTAGAGGAATCCTACACTTGGATTCTATGACGCAAAAATGGATCACATCAGATCATGACCATAGTTACCAATGAAGAATGAATTTCCATCAACGAAATTCTTGTCAATTAATTAAATTAATTATAACCAACATATAATGATTCTGTATTTATGGTTCAGGGACTCCCTCTTTATTTTTCCATTATTTGTTCTATTCCAAAGATCCAACATTTTATTATCGTGATGGATCTTGGATTGATCATTGTTAATGCTGAAATTAATGTTGGGAAAACCCACCAACGTGCTTCTACAACACCCGGAACCTACATTGCATACCCAGACACCATTTTAAAAACACACCCACACCAAAACAATTTCACACTATAATTTACATCATTATAAAAACTTGAAAAATTATTTAAAAAATTTAAAAAACATTTCTAAATTCAAAAACAAGGGTTTACACATTAGAAATCCACAGTTTCACAAATAAGAGTTCCTTTAAATACTTAACACATGTTTAATCCTACAAAATAAAACTCTTGGACTCCAAATATAATTCAATAAATTTATTCAAACAACTTATGAAAAACATAAAATTATAAACAAAATATTTACACAAGACAAACACACCTGATTTCCATTTTTGTAAAAAACCCTCTCTAATCCATAAACACAACAAAGACTTTATAAAAAAACGTGTTTCACACCACCCACACATTTTATAAAATACATTCATGTAATAAAAAAATGCATGTGTGCAGAACCTAATTAGTATAACCCATTTTCTCATGGAGTCCACTTATGAACACAAAAACACTTAAAATCTTTTCCAAACTGAACTCGCACTTTACAGACAACTTACAAGACCCTTTTTTTATAAAACACCACATTAAAACACACACACAACATATCCATTTTCTATACAAAATCCAAACCCAACACATAGGCACACCAATCATTAAAAGACATATTTTTTACCTTTCAAAACAAATTAATAATCTATCATAATAGTTTATAAAACCTCTTCACTAAACACACCAATGTTTTACATAAAACATGCACTTGAAAACCTCATTAAAATTCTATTATACGTCCTAAAAATATAAAAACATGTTTTTCACCATCAAGAATTTCATTTAGAACATTAAATTATTTATAAAACACCCTAAAACCATTTACACAATTTAATATTCCAATTCACAGAAAGAAACTAGTTTCAAAACTAATTTAGATCACATTTTTTTTCTAAAAATACATTCTCACTACTCACAAAAATCATTGAACTCATCCATGAATTTATACAGAAACACACACATAAACAAAAAGACTATATTATTTAGAGAATCTTAATTTCATCAAATGATCATGATCTAATTTTCTAAAACATACTTTTCACAATGAAATTAAAGTATAAAACATATTAAAATTATCTAAATAAACAAATTAAATTATCTATGAAATGTCAGGGCATCGAACCACCTACCTCAAGGTCAAAAATTAAAAATATTGGTGATGAAATCCAATCACACCCATTTTATACAACAACTAACTCGATATAAACCCTAAAAAATAAATAAATACAAATTATATCATGATCTAAACCTAGATAGGTGGAGGATTTACCCAGAGTGGATATAGAGAAGAAACGATTCAAAGGGTGTTCGGTAGGGGTGGCAAGCAGCTGGTCGACGATACTTGAAAGGGTGGCACATGCTGGATGAGGTGGATGACGAGGTAGATGGCTTGATTGGTTGGATGGGGGGATGGGGCATGACATGAAAGGTAGGATGGGGATGTAGGGGTCGCAATTGGGAGGTAGGGGAAGCCAGGGCCACGATGGGGAGGCAGGTAGCTGGGAGGTCCCCAGCGCCAATGATAAGGTGGTGAAAACGGTTGGGTGGCGTGACTAGAAGTAGGAAAGGGGAACAATTGTGATGGGCTAGAGAGGGTTACAGGGTGAGGGGTGGGTCATGAATAGAAAGAGGGGGGGGGGGGAATCTCTAACCCAAAAAGAAAAAAATAAATAATAATAAAAATTAAACTAATAATGATAACATGGAAAACAATAACAATAACAACAACAACAACAACAACAACAATTATAATAATAATAATAATATCCTCAAATAATAATGTTTTTACTTTTCATTAAATCAATTCATTAAATTAATTACATTTTTTATTATTTTATTTTATCTATATTTTATCACTCATTCAACTTTATTCCTTTACTATTATTTAATTTAATTTAATTTATTGAACATCGGTCTAGCCGTGTAATGAACTATGCATGACCACAAGGTGACCTAGGAGACTCTACATAGCTTCAACAGTGGGGAATTGATCATTGTCAAGGCCAAAATGTGCATTTTTAAATAAGAACACA
Organism: Viscum album; assembly: GCA_963277665.1. Classification (NCBI taxonomy): domain Eukaryota; kingdom Viridiplantae; phylum Streptophyta; class Magnoliopsida; order Santalales; family Viscaceae; genus Viscum; species Viscum album. The sequence continues at coordinate 1,924,780,003 of OY728125.1, forward strand.
AAAAAGTTTATTTCATTCTTCACCCCGAACTACCCAATTCACAAAACAATTAATAAATGAAATAATTTAAATGAGTCATTAATAATAAGAAAGGAGGAATACAAGATTATGTATGTAATTCATCAAGACACATTTATGATTCTATTTATGATCATTATGTTTTGTGGGAATCTTGTGTTTCAAAAATTATGTATATATGGGTTACCAGTATGTTTTTTAAATCATTTCATGCATTTACAAGTATTCATGGACTAATGTTTTCATTTCTTCTTTATATATACCTTTCTGAGCTTTTTTGTGATACTCTGATGATTTTAAATAATTTTCACAGGTTATAAGGTTGTGTAAGAAAAAGAAGGACGAAAAGTTAAATTCAATGAATAATTTTCAAATAAATCATGTTTAATTTGAATGATTTTATATTTTTGATGAAATGAATACTATTTTTATTGTACCCATTCTATATTAATGTAAAAGTTTATGAAGATTTTATGTCCTAATTATCTAATGTTATAAAAATTAAAATATACTAAATGTGAAATCAAGTGAGTTCTTGGATAAATTCAATATTATGTAACGTAATAATGATGGATCCTTGTAGTTGGAATCATATGATTGTTTAGATAACTATTGGGGTTAGGATAATAATACTAGAATATCATAAATTATTTTTTTCATTATGGTTAATTTGAAATGATATAGAATTTAAAGATTACTATGTTGCTTCAACAAATATATGTTTGTTCAGAATGGTTTTACATATATGAAACATGGAATATGAAAAGGGGAGTCACCAACCAAACGATATCCTTCCGATTCGGTAGCCTAGAAAGGTAGGGATTGGAACTGAGAAGTTTGTGATAGTAATGGATTAGCTAACGTATATAATTAATGGTGATGGAATCCATGAAAGGGAAACACCATAGGTACCATAACAGATCATGACAATAGTGGAACATTTTATGCGAAAACACCCTCCTGCATTCATTGGAACTTCTAACCTAGTAGTGGATGAATAATGGATTAAGACCCTTGAAAAAATATTTGATGTTATGGGATTTTCAGATAATCAAACGGTAAGTCTTTATATTTACCATTGTGAAGGTGAAGTTTATGTGAGGTAGTTAGTGGTCAAGAATATCAAGGTTATAGAGGATATTTATTCTTTAGAGTGGGATTAATTTTAAAGTATTTTCCATGAAAAATATTTTTGTAAGGTGGTGTGACATTGTATGGAGAATAAATTTCTTGAATTGAATCAAATGGAGAAAGATTTAGTGATTATGTATGAAGCAAACTTCACCGGACTGGTGAGGTATGATGCAAATCTTATTCTGGATCTTGATAACGAAATCAACTTCTTTTACTCTGGATTAATGACAATGTATTGATGGGCATTGGCCTCCCGTGAATTCAAAAGTTATAGAAAAAATGTCATGTGTCCTGAGAGGGTATAGATGGAGTTTTTTTATGATCACATGAACATGGGAAAAAAGGATAAGGTGTGGTCTAGAAAGAAATTAATGGGTAAGAATCAACCAATTAAATCTAATGGAAAGAAATTCCATTTTATAGTTTGTGAAAATTGTGGCTAAAAACAACATAGGGAATGACTTGCAAAAACTAGGAAATTTTTTTGATGTGGTAAGTTTAGAAATATGGCCTGAGATTATAATGAAAATGGTCCTAAGACTAATCCTCATAAGAAAACTATATAGTGTTTTAAATGTGGAGAGATGGGTCATTTTTTAAATTTCTTCCAAAATAGAGATATGAATGATGCAAGGAAGCTAGACTATAAGAAGAAAGGTGTAGTGAGATCCTTTGTGACTATATCAGTAGATATCAGGCCATCTAATGAAGTTATATCAGGAACCTTGTTTGTTTAATAATATTTTTCTACAATTTTGTTTCATTTACGGTTTAAAATTTTCTTTATTTTTGATGAGTTTTCCAGTATGTTGGAAATGTCACCTCGATAAATGATACAAGAACTTATTGATAAAACACCCAGATGAAATATTATAGTAATGAGGAATTTTGAGAATCTTCCTATTGTGATATGTTGAATGAGTTTACCTATAATCCTTGTTGTTTTCCCTTTGTAGAGTTTGATGTCATTATAGGAATGTATTGGATTTCATCTAATCATTGTAAGATTGACTATATATCTAAAGTAGTTGTTTTTCAAATAGAGTTTCAGTCTGTATACAATAAAAACCCCATACAGTTGATAACATATCATGAAGTTGAGAAACTGTTGAATAATGGAAATAAAAGTTAACTTTCTAATATTGTTGATAACAAGTAAACTGTTCAGATTAATAATATTCTACTAGTAAATGAATTCCATTATGTTTTTTTGATGAGTTAACTAGTGTCATACATAACTTGGAAGTAGAATTCACAATTGACTTAGTTAAGGATGATAATCCAATTTCAAAACCCCCATATCTAATGGATCAAATGTAAATTATTTTATTGAAAAATTTGTTTCATGAGTTTCTTAATAAAGGCTTAATTCTTCCTATAACTTCTCCATAGGGTGATCCTATTTTGTTTTCTAAAAATAAAGATGGTTCCGTGATAATTTTCCTAGATTATAGAGCCTTTAATAACATCTCTACTAAAATAAAGTATCATTTTACTAATATCGATGACTAGTTTGATCAGCTCTAGGGATATCATTAATTTTCCAAGATTGATTTTAGATCTAGATACCACCATTTAAAGTTGAAGGAGGATGACATCCCAAAACCTGCTATTCATACTAGATATGGGCATTATGAGTTTTATGATATGATGTTTGCGTTATCTAACGAAGCTGTTGTATTCATGAATATTATGAATAGAATATTTCATGAGTTCTTGGATAAAATAATAATTGTGTTTATTGATGAAATTATTGTATTTTCATACATTAAAGAGGAGTATTAATAACATATAAGGGGTTTTTTCCATCCATAATATAAATTAAACTATATAGAAATCTCAAAAGTGCGATATTTTGTTGCAATAGATTTCTTTTCTTTGGAACATTGAATATAAGGTTAGAATAATAGATGATCCTACCAAAAAAGTGGTTGATGAATATCCAATACCTACAAAACTTATATAAATTCATAGTTTTATTTGATTTATAGGTTATTACCGATGGTTTGTTAAACAATTTCACAATTATCTATCCCTATAACTATGTTAATGTGAAAAGGGGTTATATTTATTTGGACAGAATAATGTGATGTTCATTTTTAAGAACTGAATAAGATAATGGAGAATTATTTAGTTTTTCCCTTGGGTTCCCAAAATTGTGAGTTTTCTTCTACAATGATGAATCATTGAATGGACTTGGTTGTTTTCTGATGAAAAATGATCAAGTAATTTCTTATGTTTTAAGAAAAATAAAATCTCATGAGTTAAATTATCACACACATGATTTAGAATTGGAATCTGTGATTTTGGATTTGAAAATTTAGAGGAATCATTTATACAAAGCCAAATTTCAAATATATACTAACCATAAAAGTCTAAAGTATATATTCAATCAAAAGGAATTAAACATAAGGTAGAGAATATGTCTTGAACTGATAAAGGATTATTATTTCACAATCAATTACCATTTGGGAAAATCATACAATATGGAAGATTCCTTGAGTTGAAAACATCATACAATAATAACCATGTTTCATTTGGAATATCATCCCTAGATTAATTATTTGAGTAATTTTGGTGTAAAAGTTGTTGATGCTGGAAATACAATTAATTTGTTTAGGTTTCGGTGTAGACATCATTATCAGATAGAATTAATCAAGTGAAGAAGGATGACCATGAGATACATAAAAAGGTATGATGGGTTAAAATCATTATGTTTCCAGAATTTAGCCTTAATAAAGATTGTGTTTTAAGATTTGGTAAAAGGTTGGGTGTGCCTTTTGATTCCAAAATGAAGAAAGTTTTTTGTGTGAAGATCATATTCCTCCATTTTCAGTTCATCCTGGAAATACTATGATTACCAAAACCTTCATGAGTATTATTAGTGGGATGGAATGAAAAGTGATATAGCAGATTTTACCCTGAAATGTTTGACATGTCTATAGGTTAAAAAATGTAGTAGTTACCAAAGGAGATGCATTATCATTTTCTATTTCCCAAGTGGAAATAAAATAATGTATCCATAGACATTGTGTTTGGAGAACCAAATACTTATCGAGGTAACAATGCAATTTCGGTTATTGTTGATCAGATGAAAAAATATGAACATTTTATTTTTTTTCAAGATATAATGTATTTGGATCAGGTTTCTCAACTATACCCAAAAGATAATGTCCGGGTACATGGAGTCCCACTTTCCATTGTATCTGACTGGGATCCCAAGTTCATGTTTATCTTTTGGAAGGGTCTTTAGAAGTCGTTGGGAACCAAATTAAATTTAAGTACATCTTTTAATCCTTAATAAGAAGGGTATTCATAATGAATGATTCAAAAACTAGAGGTCATTCTGAGATATTTATAAATATACTACTCGATATGTTTATATCAGTATCTTTCTATATTTGAATTTTTTTTGTGTTAACAAGTTTCATTCCAGTATACAGATGACACCTTTTAAGGCATTGTATGGGAAGTAGGGTTGAACACCATATTTTTGGGATGTAGTCGGGGAAAGGATGTTTATGGGACCATAATTAGTAGACGAAGTGGCTGTGAAAGTGAAAATGATCAAACAACACATGAGGATTGCTCAGGGAAGACATAAAATTTATGCAGACAACATGAAGAAAGACATTTATTTTGAGGTAAGTGATCATGTTTTTTTATAATCTCTCCATGGAAGAGAGTTATGCATTTTTCAATGAAATTAAATATAATTCCACAATTCGTTAGACCTTATAAAATCTTGGAAGATGTTGGACTAGTCACCTACTAAGTATCTTTTCCTCTGATTTTATCTCATGTACATAATGGTTTTCGTGTATTTATGATGAAAAAGCATGTTCCAAATTCATCTTATGTTTTGATCCTATAAGCAATTCATCTAGAAGATAACCTTTTTTATAAAGGGAAACCAGTTCAGATTCTTGATCAAAAGGAACAAGTATTACAGAATAAGGTAATCGACCAAGTAATTTTTTTAGAAACCACATGGTTGAATAAGAAACATGGGAGTTTTAAAATTCTCGAAAGTAAATGTACCCTTACTTGTTTAATAAGTAAATAAAATTTAGAGGACACTATTTTTGGAAGGTATGGATTATGTAACACCCCAAGGATTTCTTAAAATAAATTGAAATTCATGAAAATTTTCATTACATTGATATTTATAACTAGTATTTAAATATAACTTTTCCACTTCTATATTTTAAATTTTAAAATACGGTCATCAATGATTGTGAACTATAAGTTATTTGAAGTCTAATAGAACCAAATTGTTTTTTTGTGAATAAGTAACATAAATTTATGAATAGTAATATGACTCTAATGAATAGTAAACTATATTATTATTTTCCTAATGTTTTACAATAATGACATCCTGGTTAATTTTTCAATGTGATATAAAAGCAGTTCTAGATTTAAAATTGTTTTTGATAAAATATGAATTTTAAAAAAAATTAATTTATAATATTTAGAAAATCATTTTCAAAAAATGGAGTTCATTTTTTAATTCTACATGTCAAAAAATTGTTAGGGTGAATTTTTGGGATTTTTATGAATTTCATAAATTTTTATGAATAATGAATGATGGTAAAATATTGTATATTCAAATTATCTATTAAATACACAATATTTGACATCATAACTGATTTAATCCCACCTATTTCAAACTCACATGATCAATTTACTATTTTGATCACAATAATGATGAATATTTATAGTCTTAGACAAAAATATTAAAATAATGATTAAGATAATGAACAATTCCTCTTCTCCTCCACTATAAATACCAACATCATTCCCCTCTTCCTCTCACACCTCTCAAGACAAAATCACTGTCTATGTTATACTAAAACCCATCCCCAAGTCTACTTCCCACATCCATGTCTTGTTGGTCTCACCAAAATTTGAAAACCAAAATCCTTAAGGAGGATCTCAAGGAGAAGAGATCAAGAGGTAAGAGTCTGCTTCCTTTTTCATGTATTTTCCTTCCAATTCATTTCTTTTCTTATAATATATTTCCCTCCACTTATCTAAGAGGTATCAAATCTAAATAATATTATAAATTAGATATGTTATCAGTGTAAAAACTTGGATATTAAATGGAATTTGTTTAATTTCGTTCAAATTTTGCAAGTCTGTGGCATCTGACAACACCTGATACCGAGGCTCGGTGTGCCCGGAATCAATTTTCGAAGTTTAGCTCGTGTACGTTCAGTGAAATAATGATCGGGTTTTCCTAACTTTTGAACTGGTGCTCAGAATTGAAATCAGAGGGCACCGATGAAACCGCATCACCAGTATTTTCATAGGGACACCTTTTCCGAAGGAGCATTTTCTCGGGAGGAGTTGTTAAAAATATGAAGTATAAAAATATAGTTGTTAAACAATAATATTTTTATTACACTGATGCTGGTTAAGTGTTGTGGAAAAAAAAGATTTGACGAAGTTGGCATGGGGCCCACATGATCCCCCACCTCCTTCAATTTCCCCACAACCCCTTTGAACCCCCTATAGTAATTTATTTTTAACTCTTCCACATTAAAATACATGCTAATAAAATGCCTAATTAATTGGACAACACACATTAATTAATTTGGTGAATTCATTTTGCATTTTGAAAAGGGTTGGCATGAGTAATAAAAAAGGAAAATATTTATTTTATTATGGTTGAATCGTCATGTGGAGATTTTTTGCAGACAAGGGATCTAGTCTTGAAGAACATCTTCTTCCCCGTTGAAGAACGCCAAGAACACCGGGGCACCAAGGAGAGACGACTTGCCGATCACTCCCTCCTCTACAGCTGGTGTGGGATGACATCCTATTCTTGGATGCTCGCCAACGCCGTCTTCGAACCACCCTCGCGACGCCTTTTTTCCGTGATGATCTTTGTACGACAACTTCTTGAGGTAGGGGTTTGGTTTTGTGTTCATGAATTTTCTTTTTCCATCCAACGTTAAATTCTTTAGCCGCTTCTTATCGAATTAACGGGAGGAGGTCGGACCACACGAACACGGCCGACTCTCCTCCCCCTTTGTTGTTTTCCTCGTTGCGGCTCGAATGAAGGAGGCACGGTGAAACGGAACTACGCGGGAACGAGGAGGAACGTGGGAAAAGAGTGTGTCGCTGTCACACCACACTGTTGAGACCAAAAGAAGCTGCAGCCGAAGTTGGGTCATGGTGGAGGGGCGCGGATCCGTCACGCCACGCCGGTCAGACAAAGGTCGCGACTGTGCTGGAAATGGCGTCTGGAATCACAGGCCGCTGGCGCTTCGGAGGGGTGGGACCGCTGGGTCCCGCGGCTGCGGCATCGGCTGGCCAACCGATCTGGCCGTTCGGAGGAGTCCGGGGGTCGTAACCCCCGATGGTAGGCAGGCGGGCCCCCCATGCGGGGGCCGTTTATCAATCAAGCCGGCGGCTCCCCCTTTCCAGGTCTGCTCGGCCAGCGCCAAGACGCCCCGCTCGGCCAGCGCTGAACCGGCCGTGCCAAGCCAGACCACCCTCATCATGCTGGGCCACGCCGGTTGGGCCGGGCCGCGCCCAAATGGTCCGGACCCAGACCCGGGTCGGGTCGACCCGTTTTGGGTTGACCGAGGGGGTCTTGGTCCGGGTCGGTCCAGGCCCAAAACCCCCTAAAATCGGACAGATTTGTTCAAATGTCCATAACATGGGCTACAGACCTCCGATCAACGCACCGTTAGTTTCATAGCGATCCTTGGATTGAGACGATCATTTTGGTATATCACAGTCATGGTTTTGGAGATATTTGGGTTATGGATGGGTTGGTTCGAACATGAAACCAACCGGGTCTTCGGAGTGGAGACACATATAAGCTGAGCTCCGGACGTCCGATTGACCTGGTGTCGACTTTTTTGGTTTCCACATAGTGAGACGGTTCTTTTGGATTTCTCCGATTGAGGTTTGGACGCAGTTGGAGTACAGTCGGGTTGGTTTTGACTTAAAAATCAACCGGGCCCCTGGGACGATAAAGCTAATATCTCTCAGACCGGGCGTCCGATTGACGCACCGTTAGTCGTGTTCAGTTCCTTTGGGCGAGACGGAACATTGGGATATATCATCTTCAGAATTCATGTCAGCTGATGTATCGACCCCCATTGGCTCGTGGAGTAGACCCTCCCGTAATGAGCGTGCTCTGTGTGGGAAACCAAGAGATGACTGAGACTTGACGACTGTTGATCGATCGACTCGGAGTGTTTCAGATAGCCCAATGGGGAGCGCTTGGTTGTAGCAGCAGACCCACATCCGGGGAGCTCTTGGTTGTAGCAGCAGACCCGCGGTACTCAACAGAAGGTGTACATCTTTAGGCTATGAGGGGGAGAGCTTGGTTGTAGCGGCAGCCCCATGGTGGGAAGTGCTTGGTTGTAGCAGCAGGCCCACAGTACTCGACAGGTGGAGTACTACAGCAGTCCAAGGTTAGTGGGAAGTTCTTGGTTGTCACGGTAGGCTCACTATACTCGATAGAGGAGGAGTTCCCCAGTAGCTATGGTTTCTACATCATGATTAAAATCCTGGTTTGAGCTGAATCTTGGCTTTCAATCATTATTTTCGATGTAATTTACTTGATATCCTATGTGGATTGAATATTGTTTTTTTTTCTGGGTGGATTAGGTTGTGCTTTCCTATGTTGATTGGATCGTACATTCCTGTGTGGATTAATTTATAATTCCCTGAGTGTAATGGGTTGTACATGAGCTTGTGAGATGGAGCTATATTGGATTTGATGACTTAGGTATATGTATGGGCATATACCTAAGTAGTGAGGGATGATACTTTGTGATTGTATCATTTCTTTGTGGTTTATCATTTGTGGATTCACGGAGACGTTCAGGTGTCTCGAGGTCCCTACTGAGTATCGTATAATCACCCCTTCATGGGCTTCACCCACACTACGTTGTGTTGGTTGTAGTCGACGGACATCACTGATTATGGTTGAGGCTTGTAGAGCCAGATGGTACTCGGAGGTGTACGTGATGACGAGACGGTACCCGGATGTGGACGTGGCAACGAGATGGTACCCGGAGGTGGACTTCACATCGAGACTGTACCCAGAGGTGGACTTCACGATGAGACGGTAGCCGGAGGTGACCGACAGATGTGGAGATCTTAGGTGGCCATATGTACCTACCCTTCAGGTAGGGACTCCAGAGGATGATCCAGGAGCAGCCTGACACCTTCATGTTGTTTTGTCTTTTTCTTGTACTTTACTGTTGGGATTTTATTTCCGGCCCCCTTTGTACTTTCAGAACACTTCTTATATATCATTACGTAGGGTTTATTTCTTCTGGATTACTCTGTGGTGTTTGTTTTCTTTTATAAAGGCAATGCCTTGCCTTATATCGGGAATTACACCTTTGGTGCTAGTCGCCAGCCTCTGGCCTATGGAAGGCAGGCTCGTGGTAGTCACGGCATGTGTCCTAAGGACGAGTCGTGACATATTGGTATCAGAGGAGTTCAGTTCTACGGTAGAACTCAAGACTCTTATCATTCTTCTATGTGAAGAAATAGTGTTAAATGTATTGAGTGTGGTTATCAGTCCAGGGAGTCCAGTGTTGGTACAGCGGCCGATGTATCCATCCACCAGGACCCTGATTTCTGATTTCAGACTCATTGACCAAAAACATTGATTGCATGTGTGTTTCAAAAGTTTTCTTTGTGATTATTTTGTGTCATCTCACCAGGTATACTGTATTGACCGTGGCTCACCTGTCTCTTTTCAGGATGGCCCCACGACGACAGCATGGTAGGGTTCAGTGCTTTGTGCGAGACGACAGCCCACCGAGAGATGATGCCTCAGTACAGGGCCTTATTACAGCGGATGCACTAGAGGTACCTCTACCTGCCGAGCCACCGATGCCACCAGCCCCAGCCGCTGAGAGTGCACGTCGCCTTAGTGCACTGCACTAGTTTTAGCATCAGAGAACGCCCAGGTTCCATGGGGGGATGGACGCTCAGGCAGCTGAGGATTGGCTGGTGGCTGTTGTTCGAGTTTTTATATTGTAAGGGATGCCAACAGACTTCATGGTGATCCATTATGCCAGGCTCCTTCAGGCAGCAACATGCAGATGGTGGAGCCTAATTCTCCAGGTGCACGATGAGGAATCACTTCTGTGGGAAGACTTCGAGATCCTGTTTCGGGTAGAGTTTTTACCAACCACCCTTCGAGCGGTGCACATACAAGAGATACTTCAACTTCATCATGGTAGCATGACGATGGAGCAGTATTCAGTGAGGTTCACTAATCTCTCGCGTTACTCAATAGTTATGGTACATGACCCATTCTTCAGGGCCCGAACCTTCGAGCAGGGGCTCAGGCGAGAGATTAGAGCTTCAGTTGTTTCTCACAGAATCCCGAAACAGATAATGGTGTTGGAGTGAGCCCTCTTAGTGGAGAGTTTCCTTGCTGGGAAGTCTCTTGTAGCAGGACCTACCACTAGCCGGCATGTGACAAAGTCTTCTACAGTGGGCAGTAGACAGATGATGAAGAGGTCCAAGAGGACCAAGACTACAAGTGGTCGACCGCATGACACAGGATCGTGTGTGCAAGGCACCCGAGGTGGATAATGACTTACCAAGAGTGGACAGTGTTACTCCTACGGCGGTGTTGGTCACATGGCATGTGACTATCCGACCCACCATACATAGAAACATTAGATAAACGAAGGACCTCCCAGGAAGAGACAGAGGTTCGATCGGGGCGGATCGCAAGGAGCATGAAACCGAGGCAGGGGAGCTGGTTGTGCAGATAGAGGTGGATGACGATTTGAGGTGTTACCACCACCACCACCAGGATGTCCACCCCGACTGTAGGGAATAGGTGGACATGGGAGAGCTCAGTTTTAGGCAGCTGAGGCTTACGACCATGGAGCTCCGGGAGCAGATGGACATGAGCGGGACTAGTTCTAGGAATGGACCTTTCATCCTGGTGCTTCTAGCTTCCTTATTGTCATTGTTGTGTGTCTTTGTACTTGAGCTGTGATAATAAAAGACACTTTTCCTTATGACGTTTGCTTCCTCTCTTTTTGTGTACTTAGAGGTTCCTATAAAAACTGTTGACTTGACCCTCACTTTTGAGATACCTACTGGAGGAGACCCAGTGACCACACACTGATGCCGACAGTGTGACTCAACCCTCGGAGGAGAGAGTAACGGTTGAATCTCTTGGTAGTAGCGTCGAGGCCTTAATATGTCATCCTTGGTATGGATTAGTATCATCTATGTCAGGATTGACTGTATTAGGCGAAGAACATGGTTCATCCTGGGGATGAGACCAGATTTCCCTTATCAGCAATGAAGAAATAATAGCTGCTATTGTAGGACCAGAGAAGGTCCAGGCCATCCAAGAGCAGATGAGGGCAGCTCATAGCCGACAAAAGTCTTTTGCTGATAGGAGGCAGATACCACTAGAGTTTGAGGATGGCGACCATGTTTTCCTACGGGTCTCACCTCGACGCGGATTACAGGGTTTTGACAGGGGCAGCAAGTTATCTCCGCGATTCATCGGACCATTCTAGATCCTCAACAGGGTAGGCGAGGTGGTTTACCGCTTGACCCGTTCACCTCAGTCGCACCAGGTGCACGACGTTTTCCATGTGTCTCAGCGGAGGAGATAAGTCCACGACCCGATGCATATCATTGACCATGTGGAGTTGAACATCGATGACATGGAGACTTTTGCGGAGGTACCGGTGGAGATCGAAGATCGATAGGAGCAGGTCCTACTTGGATGGTCAATTCCTCTAGTGTGCATCAGGTGGCAGCACGAGGTCCTCCAGGAGAGCACTTGGGAGCCAGAGGCTTAGATGCATGCTCATTGCCCTCTTTTGTTTCCCTAGTTTGTGTTATAGCTTTACGGGGACGTAAAGCCCTGAGGTGGGAGTAATGTAATGACACTGAAATTTCATGGAATTTTTATTTAATTTATATGAAATTTTTTTGAGTCTGTGGCTTTTGACGGCACCTGATTCTAAGGCTCGGTGTTCCCAGAATCAATTTTTGAATTTTATCTCGGGTACGTTCAGTGAACGAACGAGCGGGTTTTCCTACCTTTTGAACCGGTGCTCGGAATCAAAATATGAGGGCACCCATGAAACCGTAGCGCCAGTATTTTCTTAGGAACACCTTTTTCGAAGGTGCGTTTTCTCGTGAGGAGTTATTAAAAATGTGAAGTATAAAAATATAGTTTTTAAACAATTATATTTTTATTACACTGCTGCTGGTTAAGTGTTGTTGAAAATGAAGATGTGTGGAAGTTGGGGTGGGGCCCACACGAGCCCCCACCTCCTTCAATTTCCCCAACACCCCTTTCAACCGCCTCTAGAAATTAATTTTTAACTCTTCCACATTAAAATACATTCCAATAAAATTCCTAATTAATTGGACAATGCACGTTAATTAATTTGGTGAATTCATTTTGAATTTTGAAAAGGGTTGGCATGAGTAATAAAATAAGAAAAAGACTTATTTTATAATGGTTGAATCGTTGTGTGGAGATTTTTTGGAGAGGAGGGTTCTAGACTTGAAGAACATCTTCTTCCTCATTGAAGAAGGCCATGAACACTGGGGAACCAAGGAGAGACGACATGATGATCTCTCCCTCCTCTGTAGCCGTTGTGGGACCAAATCCTCTTCTGGGATGCTCTGCAACGCCGTCTTCGAACCACCCTTGCGACGCCATGTTTCCTTTACGATCTTTGTATGACAAATTCTTGAGTTAGGGGTATGGTTTTGTGTTCTTGAATTTTCTTTTTCCAGCCGATGCTAAATTATTTAGCAGCTTGTTATCGAATTAATGGGAGGAGGCCGGACCACACGAACATGACCGACTCTCATCCCCTTTTGTAGTTGTACTTGTTGCGGCTCGAATGAAGGCGGAACGATGCAACGACACCTCGCGGGAATGAGGAGGAACGCAGAAAAGGAGTGTGACGCCATAACATGGCCCCATTAAGAACAAAAGAAGCCACGGCTAAAGTCGGGCCGCAGCGGAGGGGTGCGGCGCCATCGCGCCGTGCCAGAGAAGATTAGAGGGATGCGGCCGCGGCGGGCAGCGGCGGGGGCGTGGTGCCGTCGAGCCACGCTGATTGGACAAAGGACACAACCTAAGGCCACGACTGTGATGGGAAGGGTGGTCGGAATCACCAGCCGCAAGTGCTTCGGAGGGGCGGGACTGCGGGGTCCCGCGGCCGCGGCACCGGCTGGCCAACCGGGCCGGCCGTTCGGAGGAGGCCGAGGGTCGTAACCACTGGCGGCAGGCAGGAGGGCCCCCCATGTGGGGGTCGTTTCTCAATGAAGGGGGAGGTGCCCCCTTTCTGCGTCTGCTCGGCCAGCGCCAAGTTGCCCCGCTTGGCCAGCGCCTAACCAGCCGCGCTGGGCCGGACCAGCCGCGCCGGTCGGGATCGTCGGCGCCGGGCCGGGCCGCGCCGCGCCGGATGGGCCAGACCGTGCCATCCAAGTCATCTTGCGCCCTAATGAGCCGAACCCGTATCCGGGGCGGGTCGACCCAGTTCGGGCCGACCTAGTGGGTCTTGGGCCGGGTCGGTCCGGGCCCAAAACCCCATAAAATCAGACAGATTCGTTCAAACACCTGTAACATGGGATACAAACCTCCGATCGATGCACCGTCAGTTTCATAGATATACTTGTATCGAGACGGTCGTTTCAATATATCACACTAAAGGTTTCGGAGGCCTTTGGGGTACATCAAGGTTGGTTCGAACATGAAACCAACCGGGTCTTCGGAGCGGAAACGCTTATAACATGAGTTCGAGACGTCCGATTGATGTGCCATCGACATTGTTGGTTTCCTCTTAGTGAGAAGATTATTTTGGCTTACTACGCTCAAGGTTTGGATGTAGTTGGAGTATGTTCAGCTTGGTTTTGAATTAAAAACCAACCGGGCCCCTGGGACGATATAGCCAATAACTCTCAGACCGGGGTGTCCGATTGATGTGTCGTCAGTCGTGTTGAGTTTCTTTTGGTGAGAAGGAACTTTGGGATACATCAACTCCAAACAGCGTGTCAGTTGATGTATCGAACCCCCTTGGAGTGTGGAGCGGACCCTCCTAGAATGAGCGTGCTATGTGCTGGAACCCTAAGCTGGATGAGACTTGACGACTGATGATCGATTGACTCAGAGTGTTTCAGATAGCCCAGTGGGTAGCGCTTGGTTGTAGTGGTAGACCCACGGTGGAGGAGCGCTTGGTTGTAGCGGCAGACCTGTGGTACTCAATAGAATGAGTGCCTCTATAGGCTATGAGGGGAGCACTTGGTTGTAGAGGCAGAACCATGGTGGAAAGCACTTGGTTGTAGCCGCAGGCCCACAGTACTCGATAGGTGGAGTACTACAGTATTCCAAGGTTAGTGGGAAGCACTTGGTTGTAGCGGATGGCCCACTATACTCGATAGAGGAGGAGTTCCTCATCAGATATGGTTTCAACATCATGATTAAAATCCTGGTTTGAGATGAGTCTTGACTTTCAATCGTTATCTTTGATGTGATTGACTTGATATCCTTTGTGGATTGGATCTTGTTTTCCTTTGTGGATTAAGTTGTGATTTCCTGTGTGGATTGGATCGTAATTTCCTGTGTGGGTTAAGTTATACTTCCCTGAGTGGACGGGGATGTACATGAGCTCGTGAGATGGAGTTGTACTGGATTTGATGACTTAGGTATATGTATGGGCATATACCTAAGTAGTGTTGGATGATACATTGTGATTGTATCTTTTCTTTGTAGTTCATCCTTTGTGGATTTAGGGAGACCTTATGGGGTCTCGGGGTCCCTACTAAGTATCGTATACTCACCCCTACATGGGCTTTTCCTTCACTATGTCGTGTTGGTTGCAGAAGACGGACATCACTGATCGTGGTTGAGGCATGTAGAGCTAGACGGTACCCGACGGTGGATGTAAGGATGAGACGGTAACCAGAGGTGGACATGGCGACGAGACAATACTCAGAGGTGGAATTCATGATGAGACAGTACCCGGAGTTGACAGACTAACGTGGAGTGCTGAGGTGGCCATTTGTACCTACCCTTCAAGTAGGGACTCTGGAGGACGATCCAGAGTAGCTTGACACCTTCCTGCTATTTTGCCTTTATCTTGTACTTTACTGTTGGGCTTGTATTTCCGGACCCCTATTTTACATTCAGCAGACTTGTTATATTTCTTTACTTAGTTTTTACTTCTACTGTCATACTCTATGGTGTTTGTTTTCTTTTATAAAGGCAATTCCATCCCTTATATTGGGAATTACGCCTTTGGTGCTAGTCACCAGCCCCTGGCCTATGGAAGGCGGGCTTGGGGTTGTCATGGCATGGGTCTAGAGGACAAGTTGTGAAAATCAGGTTCATGAAAATGATTCATCATCTTACTACTTCTTCTCTGTCTCTTATTCTATAAATAAGAGCGCTGTCCACGATGTGCCAATTTACCAAAATCGTGGACGATGTGTTTGAAATTTCTATTACTTTATTCAAATGTGATCATAAAATGATTTTAATGGTTGAATAATAATGTAAATTTTATTTTTTTAACATATTTTATGTTTTTTAATTGACTTCTCTTCATGAAATTTAATTATATAACAAAACAAGTTCATGATTAATAGGTAACCACTAATAATGATCTAAACAAACATTATTAATGTTATATCTAATGATCCATCATAATATATGATAAATAAAAAATATATGGTATCATTATATATTATGGAAACATATAAATTCCATTTCATTTCCCTTATGGAATTCTATTTCCATATGAAAATAAAATAAAATACAAACCGTCCATGGAAATCATGTAAAGAACGCACCCAAAACAATGGAAGGAACAAAATACAAATAATTAAAGGGAAAAATTTTGTTATGAAATGATAATATAAGTTGTTATAAACATGAATATGTTTCTTTAAGATATTAATAACACACTTTTAACTATTATACATGATGTTTAAATGAGTTTAAAGTAAGACAAACCCAAGGTAATGGAATTTATAACCCGATTTACATTATTTAGGTTAACATTATACGACATTATTTATGTCGTATTGAAATTGTTTGTGAGATGAATTTTGTTTATATAATTTTTATTTCTATATATTTACATTGTATATACATATTCCATACCCTCTATTATGTATCACGTCAAATATACAGTATTCATAAGGGATGCTTTTTTATAAAAAACCTCTTTTAAAATTTTGTTTTAGAAAATTCCAAAGCTTTATTTTTATGAAATTTTTCATGCTTAAAGAATATGTTCTGGATCTTGGGAATTGTTTATTATGAATTGTGGGTCCTATATATAAATAAAATTCATTGGGTATGTGTATGTCGTAGGTTGGTCGTATGGTTACTCCATGTGTAACTACGATGGTTACACAAATTGTAAGGTAGTTGTGAGGGTTGCAAATCATAAGGTAACTGAGAGGGTTTTTATATTATGTAAGAAATTATCAATATAAATTTATGATTATATTTATGATCATTATGTTTTTGAATCATATTTTTCACAAAGTATGTATATATGGGTGACTAGTATGCATTTTTTTGAAAATGATGTCATGCCTTTACAGGTATTCATGGAATAATGTTTTCTTTTCTTATTTTTCTATCACATAACAAGATTTTTTTGATCATACCATTTTTTTAAATATTTTTCAAAGCTTATAAGTTCATGTAAGTAAAAGAAGGAATCAATTTAAAATGTTATGATGAGTTTCCAATGAAATCATGTACTATTTAAAATGTTTGGTATTTTGGAAGAAATGAATATAGTTTTTATGGTATCCACTCTGTATTAATGTGGAATGTTATGAATGGATTATGTCCCAATTCACTGAAACTCCACAGTTGAAAAGGTGAATAATATGAAAGGATGTGAGTTCTAGGATAATGTCAAGATTATGCAATGTAATAATGTTGGGACTTTATAGACATTTTTTTAATAAACAATGAACTGTTCATGGAAGGTGGTTCTAAAAGATGAATATAATGGGGAGAGGATGAGGTAAGGATGATATATTAATAAAACACTCCTTTTTAGATATGTTTTTAAAAATTTATATGTCCATATCACTATAATTTAACACCTTATCCATTTTTTATTTTATTATAGTCGACAATTTTAACCTGTATAATTTATTTTTATTAATAAAAAGAAGATGCACCTTATTAAATAATATAGATCATTTATTTCGAAAAATTAAATCCATTTAATTATATAAATTTTACAAATGTGATGAAAATTAATTCAAAAATTATAAATGTATCTCTCATTTAAAGTAGTTTTAGAGAAAAATATAACACAAGTTAAAAAATATTAAATATTTGGTTTTAAATTATAATTAATATTTTTATTGTATAATTTTACCTACAATGTAAACATTTTTTTATGAAAGTAGTTTTATAGAATCTTAAATCATTCTTATATTCTAATAATGTCATAAAATTCATTGTTCTTTTACAAAATACCTTTCATACAATTGAATTAAATATTTAATATTGTTTAAATAATTAAAAAAATTTATCCTATGGAAATATTTTCATGAATAATCCCAAATTGAACTTTATTTTTTCAAATATAAATTGTAAAATTTAAAAATTCAACTATTAAATGCAATCAAAAAAACATAATGAAAAACATTTTTATAGGAAAATGAGAATTTAAAATATCCATTGTTATGAACCTTATTTCCTATTAATTACTCCTTAACGTAGTTTTAATCTTTTATTCGTATAATGAATATAATTTATCATAATTTAATCATAATATATTTATTTTCTAAAAAAATACATAGCATAATAAAGTCATTTTTTCAAAAAATTTCGTTAGAATCATGAAATTAATTTATTCTTATTACATATTAATTAATTACAATTGTATGGATGATAATTTATTTTCTTATAAATATTTTCAATAAAAATCATTAAAATCATTATTTACACAACACTTAAAAAATAGTTCTTTGAAAAATATTACTTTAATATTAAATATTATTCAACGAATACCATTAAAAATAATTATATATTTTATTAAAAATATTTTTTATTAATCCATTTATATTCATTTTTTCAATAAATTCTATAAATAATTCATATAATAATAATATGGGATCATAAAAATATATATATTGTATCCCAATTGAATATTATCTTTTTATTTCAATATATCATAACTATAATGTTTTAATGCTAATATTACATTGAAATAATTTATCTCAATAAAATGTATATCAGTGAATTTTTAAGTGTTTTTTGTGACAAATTTTATTTGAAATAATATTTATTTTATAGGAATTTATAATAATAACATCTAAAAGGGTTACATTATCTCACACTGGAGTAAATTTAATCATCATAATTTTAATTATCCCTTGCTCACAAAAATATCAAAGTGTATTTGTAATATGGAAATGGATCAATATAAAATTTCAAATGAGATATAAAATGTAATAAGTTGGGTAACAGTAGTATACATGATATAAAAATAAAAAAAATTTTGTTTTTACCTAATATTTTGACCTAAACACCACTCGTGAATGGGTGTTAAGACTCATGTAATGGAATTAATTTTCTTAGAGTGTTCATAGTTACCCTTGTAATAATAATTGATTATTGGTTGATTTAAAATAGTAAATTTGATTTACCTATTTTTTAATCAATATAGTGTCATTATAGATATTTTTTACTCATTCCCCAAATTATATAATATTGATCTAAATAAGGGTAACCAGATTTACATGAATAACATTCTTAGAAACATCAACATGGGACACCATTTTGATTAAACTAGAAGTTTTATCCAATAATTTATTATCAAATAATTTTTGTTGTAAATTGATGTCTTAAGTTACTCCCTAGATATACTAGAGTTCCTTGAAATATAATCAAATAGGGAAAATATAATTATGGAGTGGATTATAAGTGTACCTTTATTATCAAAATCCAATTTAGTTTTAGACATTGAATATATTATTCCTTATTTTCTTGGTCTTGGGGGTTTCACATACCTATTATCCCCATAATCCATTGTGTGAGGGAATCTATTTTCATAATTCTCAGAGTCCTTGAATTTAATGCATTTATATGTATGGGATATATTAGTTAGGAATTTTATACGTCCTATTATATTGAAAGACATCCTTATATATCTTTTATAATTACGAACTTTATGGTCAATCCTTTAACTCCTGAAACATTTTATATTTCCTTTAAATTTTGTCCCTCAATATATCATACAAAATTATTAAAATCAAGGAAATTTATTGCTTATTCCTCTATGATATTTTCATTCTGAACATTTATAGTGCTCTATTTTTTAATAATTTTTTATGTTTGAAAATTGAAACAGGTTCCTATTATTAATAATAATTCAAGATAAAACGTTTTTCTAACCACAAGATCCATGACACTACCTCCCACAATGTTTTTTTATCATTGGGAAAATAAAAACATTTTTATCACACCTATTGATAGATCAGTTCCTCATTTCATTAGTCATTAATTGATTAACATAAAGATGATGATTAAATTCATATATGTGTAAAAAAATCATATAAAATTATATGAAATAGCTCCTAAATGATGTACATACTTTAACTTATGAATCTTGGGGTTTCAATATTTTTTATATATAGTTATTCCCAAATTAGTTTATCTAACTTATGTTTATAAAATCCATAAAAATGATTTTTAAAGATTATGTGTTTCACCCAAGTATATCCGATATGAGTTTCAAATTAGGTATACTATTAGGACCATATTTTATTCATTGATTGATGATCAAGTTAATACTCAACCAATATATTTTAGGGTTATTACCTACTAGGTGAATACATTTTATAGAGTGTATCATTTTTTAGTACCAAGTCTAGGATTTCATTTTGAGAGAACAAAAAAATTAATTCTTAACCAAAATTTTAGAATTATTTCCATCATTTGGATATATCACTAGTTTTTTCTATAATTTTATCTAGTCTTAATGCCTAAAATATCTAATGTAATCCACCAATAAAAATAAACCATACTATGACACCAATTGGGGTTCTCCAGACCCCTACACTTAGATCCATTGCTAAAAAAATGTAATTCAAACATTAGAATTGATACCAGCTAAACATCCCCAAAATAAACATGAATATAACTTAAAATAAACATTTATTTAAATTATAAAACCTAAAAAATATTCCTCTAATCCCATGAATGAATGGATTTCTATCTTTTAGTTTCATCTATATTGAAATACTTTTTTTATAATAACTATGATCATTTCTAAATAATCACACCATACCAGATTTCTATATAGATATATCATATTTTATACTCATCATCATAACAATAAGAATGAGGATACATAGAATGAGTGATATTAAATGTCAACTAAAGGTAAAAATTAGAAATATATCATCACATGTTAGTTCATAATCAGTGTGAAATCATGATCATAAGAGAAATATAATATAAAAAAACATAAATTAAGAAGAATTGTCCAAAAGGAATATTATAAGAACAAATAATCTAAAATGATAAAACATATACTATGTAATTAGATTGATGAATAATGAGACAATAATCATGATCCACGAAAAAAATAGAGGCACATAATATATAAATTTTCATAATCATATTAATAACAAATAATAACATTGTGAATATAGCTAACCATATCATGACTATGAAAATTCTTGTGAGAATTAAAAACTGCATCTTGTCCATTTTTTATATTTTTAATATAGCTAATTTAATTATGTCCACAATCAATTATGATAACATAGATAAATGCATTTTTTATGTTCTCGAAATATTTATCTCATGAGATATAAAACCTTAAATAGTGTATTAATGGGTGATGTATTACTCTAATCATCTTATAATTATAATCTCTTTAAAACTGAGTAACAAAGAATCCATCATATATCATATTATGAATAATCCAGATGTGAAAAATTTGTTTTTCAAATTTTATGAATTGTATAAAATAAATTTACCTCAAGATTTTGATCGGTTTATTCCCACAATTAGATCACAAAAATGGAGTATTTCACAAGGGTATTTAAAGGGGATTCATAAAAATATCACAATAGGAGTATAGTATTTTAGTGTTAAAAATGGAAATTGAATGAAAACATAAATATTTCCCCAAAAACCATTTCATAATATTTTCCTAAAGAGAATATGTTATGAGTAAATTTTGAATATACTATTTTTGATTAAGTTAAATTAATACTCTATCAAAAAATATTTGGAAAGAAATTTGAATAATGAGTCCTTGAAATATTATATTGTCTATACATAGAAAATATAGAGTGGTAGATAAATTTTATGACCATGAAATTAAATAAAATTTAAATTTTATAAATACTAAAGTGACTTAATAGTTATATATATAAGATTATATTATTTTTAACATAAATATACAATAAATACAAACCATGGATTGAGAGACCTAACATCATTGGGTAGACTAGGTATATGAAAAAAACAAAACTGAAATAAAATTTCATTATATTAATCTACAAAATGACATCATAAATCGATCTGAGAACCTAAAGATATATTGTATAACATGGTAAATACATAATAAAGGTGTGATCTATAAAACCTATTACATGAATAATGATGATAATGAATCATTGAATATGAGTCAAATGGAAAAACATGATATCAGAAAAGGAAAGAGTACTGAATTATCATATAAGAGAATAAAATAAATAACATGGAATAATAATATAATATAACCATATAAAAGTGAAAAAAACAAAAAAAAAACAGGACATAACCATAAGTCAGGGAACACCACTACGACAACATGACATGGTGGAAAATATTCAATAATAGATTAGGATTGCTCCATACTATCATCCATATAATCTAAGGAGACATAAATGTTTCCCATTTTAATAGAGTGATATCTGGGAAAAAAATCCTGACATATACATCCATATGTGTTCCACAAATATAATTAAACATATGGTATAATAAAATGATTACACATAGAATGAAATTGGTTACATAACTATATCTTATATCATGATTAGATTGAATCTCATAATGGATTCTCTAAAATCATGGATTAAGAAATACATATACATTAATAAATATAAAATTAGTGTGTCTTATGAAAGGGATATTTAGTTGAATTGAATATGTTAAAAAGAGTGGATAGGTATATTTAGAAATGTAACTCTTAATTGTGGTTTTGGGGAGAAGTGTAAAATGTATTTTAAAAGGTAAAGATCATACGAATTCCCATAAATCCATAACTAAAATAAAATGACTATCCTATAATGAAATTTCTGATTTCCGAAATCAAGTATTTTTTAGAACATATTAAGGATTGGTACATGGAATGGTGTAAGAGATAGAGAAGTTCCTTTTTTTGGGTTTTTAATGAACAAATTTGAGAAGGGGACCAGTAAAACAGGTATATACCCATGAAATTAATTGATATTAATCTAGGTATATTTGTGGGGTACATATATTCAGAATCTAAAATACGTAAATATGAAAAATATTGTGAAAATTTTATGTAAATAGATATAAATAAAAATGCAAATAAGATAGGGTTGTTTGATTAGATCCCATGATTATGTTTTAGAATCATTCTATACATGGACTTAGTGTTATGGATAATAAAGTTAACATCATTAATAAATTAATTTGTAACATTTTAGACCTATTTTTTATTTAATATATTCATACTTTATTTTCATTTATAACCATTTCAATGAGGTATAAGGTTTAATTTCACTATTTTAAGGGTGTTTGTGTTATGGTTCCAAGGTCCTATCACTTATGGATATGTTTTGGTTTTATTATAAAATGGAACTAATAATATATAAGTGAAATAGAATAAAATTCATGGAAATAAGAAAATATAAATGGTCCCAATAAACCATATGTGTTTTAATATAAGGATGACACATTTGGTAAAAACAGAATTGTTTTATGGTTATTTTATTTAGGTAGTTTTACTGACTATTAGGAACTAGTTTCATTCTGTTAAATATTACAAAAAAATATTAATTATTTAATGTGTAAAAAGATAATATAAATATTTAACACATTTTTTTAATTATATGTGAATTTGAACATTCTATTAATGGAGTAATGGAAAATCAAAACTTGTCTTCCAAGAATGTAGTGAACCGACAAAATATTGACAATGGTTTAATTTTTAAAAAATGAGCAGAAGTGAAGAGGATGGATGATAGATATTAATTTATAAATATTAAATTATAGTATATATTTGATACTATAGTTATTATTATATTTTTTATTATGGTGAATAGGAGAAGTTAGAAGATGAAAAGAATTTAAAAGATGAAGTTTGAGAATATTACCACTTGAAGGTCGTCTCCATGAAAAACTAATTAAATAAAATAGAATTGGTTATTTTGCAAGACCATAAGTACTAGTAAATATAGGAGAGGATTTATATGGGAATTGGGTAGAAATTTAGAATGACAAAATTCTTTGAAGATGTGAAGAGAAATGTAGGCGAGGGTGGTATTTATAAGGGAAAGAGAGGGGTGTTATTTGAATATTATCTTCATTAGTTTATTATTTTGGCTCAATAATATAAATAGAGATTATTATTAGGACTATATAAAATAATTTGTTCATGGAATGTTGAAATAATGGGTTCCTAAAAATCCTTTATCACATTTATCAAGTATTTAAATTATAATTTAAAATATTTTATTTTGGATTATTTTATTATTCAACAAAAAATGAGTTTTTTTGAAAATACAAAAAATTCCCCTTAACCACTTCTTAATGTTTATATTTTTGAAATGAAATCCATTTAATGATTTTTTTTCAAAAATATTAGAAATTTAATACTAAAATTATATTATTTTTTATTTGAAAAATTATCTATTTTAATATTTACTTCAATTTGCGGAACCTTTAAAAAACTAACGATGGTCAAAAATAAGTAAATATAAATTATAACATATCAATATATTAATTTCTAAAAAAAATTAGAAATAAAATCTTATTTAAACTATTATATTTGTTTAAAAATGTCTTATAATATGTAAATTATTTTCAAAAATGAAAATAATTATTTTCTATTTTCATAAATTGGATATATTATTTTATCAATTTTAGATCATTTATTTACTAGTATAATGACATTAATATATAAATTTTTAATTTTATACGATACATAAATATTAAATTAAACATACATAAGTGAGGATAGTACTCAAAATTCCATGTTACTATTCTTAGTGTTTAGATTCCAATGGCCATATTACTATTAAAAAAATCAAATTTTTGACAGTTATATAAGTTTTATACATCTTATAAGTATCTAATATTTAATACATTTTTCATTTAATTATATTTCCTATCAAATATATATATATATTTATTTCCAAGATAAATATTTTATTATTAATATTTCATTTCACTTTTATATCATTTTTCATGAGTGCTATTATTCAAGTAAATCATGGAGATCAAAATTTTCATATTTCTATAATCTTATTTTTTTCTTTACCCCATGTTAATATTTTCAATTCTTAGTAAAGGTTTATTATCGAAATATAATTGTCAAAATTTTTAATAGTTTTTATCGTTTATCATGTGGGTAATGTTATTTATATAATACAACATCACTAGTTATGACATAAATATATAATCTTAGTATCAATTCCATTGATAAAATTATAGTTCACTACATTCTTCCTTAGTTAAGAAATTCCCCTTAAAAATTTGAATTTACATACTTAGATGAAAATACGAAAGTGTACTTTTACATCATGGTTTATTCTATTTCACATTTCCCCCACCATTATGGTCTCTACATATTTTTTTAGGTGAGTATCATTTATGTGTAAAACATATGTATTTGGTTTAAGGTCATCACCGAATACCTCTTCTAAGAGAGATAATTTTTCAAATGTTCCGCCTATTAATTAAAAATATATGATGGATATATTATGTACTTACTTAAGAGTGATATATGGAATATTTTATATAGTTGAGTGGGAGTTCGAGATGATAATCCATGAAAAAGATGTGATAAATAAAATTAATGGGGATGATGTACATCAGAAATTGCTTCCCTTCTTCCCAAATATCATTTATGTAGAGTCCCAAAGCATGATATACATAAAAATTATATTAATTTTGTATAATACTTAATATATAACCAAAATAGACAGCCAAGGATGAAAAAATTTTCATTTCTTTTGAAACACGGATCATAAACTTATAATCCTAGTTAAATATCTTCAACCTCACCCATAATGAGATTCCCAATTTTTTTTCTTACCTAAAACCTTTCATTATATACTAGGGAAAAGAAAACATATAAACGGTGAGCTCAAATGCTCAGTATGGGTATGAATTAAGAAAATAAAAAAAACATATACATTTGAACTTAAAAAACAGTAACATAAAGTAAAAACACCAAAATCATGAGTTGTAAAATAAATCATTTCAGCATGTATAGAACAGATCATAAAGGAACATCAATAATGATAAATTATCATTTGAATAAAACATGTAATTGTGGAAAACAATTAATCACATTATATGATTTCCATAGTATCCAAGGCATTGCTGCCTAGACCATCATAGTGGATAAAGTCCATTACTGAACCGGGTCTACTTGTCGTTCCATCCCTGTGTTACTGAACCAGATTTACTTACCATTCCAGCCATGTCTATCTCATGACATATAAATCTTTACCCAATTAATTTAATGGATATATAGTTCCCACCCTTCTCATAATGAAATAATTCTTTCCTGTGCCACAAAATAAACATAAATCATTCATCATAACCCAACGAATAAAATGGGTTTCATATACGTCCTCCCATCATAACATAATCCCCATAAAACAATGGATATAATTTCATCAAAAACAAAATAAAACCTTGTAAATAACATGGAAATTATAAAAAATTCATATCCATATTAAATAATTTCTTCTTAGATGGAAAATAGTTTGGTTAAAACACGTGAAATGAATTCTTGAGGGAAATATCGTCTCTTCATCAAAATCATTTTATTTTCTCAAAATGCCAATCAATTTTAAAAGAAAAGAATTTTTTTGAAAATAGTCATGAAATATTTTAGAGGATTCTTCATCAAAATAATGTGTTATGAACCCGTAAAAATATTTTCATGTGATATATGTTAAAAACACAATCTTCTCATTCTTTTTCCAGAAAAGTCAAAAAGTACCTTGTATGGTAAACAAAAGAAATATTCCTACCATACCTTCTGGAAAAAGTAAAAAAGGGTAAAAATGACTTTAAACATCATTTTATAATAATAAAGAATTTATGAAATCAATTTGAGAAATCATGGACATGGATGATAAATATAACCCCAGTAAATACTTACAAATAAACAATCCCAGATAAAAACGAGATTGGAGTAATTAACCCTTACCATATGCCCAATTTCTTCAGTATGTGTCCGAGACTCTTATATAGTGGGTATAAAAATATTATTAACTTATAAAAAACCACAATACTATTTATTATATCATATATTATTCAATTATGACTTTATATTACCCTTTCATTTCTCAATTCCATGTTAAAGCAGCATTTTCGGTAAAATCGTTTCATTTATCGTATGTTTTTTGAATTGTTGTTCTTGATATCATTACTTATAACCTTATTTAATTAATTATATATTGTAAAACAGGATTTATATATAACATATATTCAGTATATAAATATATATGATAGATCGATAAATGGAATGAAATACGCCATTTATAGAGACGGTAGGCCGTACGTACGCACGAACGCTGTTTTCATTTCCTTATTGAATTGAATGGAAGTAAATTACATATATATATATATATATATAAATTAAGTAGAATTATTATGTCATATAATTCATGATTACTTAATATATATACTTTATAATCATTCTTGAATGGTCAACATGGAGAATGAATCTAATCGCATCATGGAGACGGTAATCCGTACGTACGCACGAGCGATGATATCGTTCCCATACTTATTGAATGGAATTGGAGTGGATGATATAATATCTCATAATTAAAATCATGTTATAATAATTATATATAGTTATTATTTCAACTATTATAACCATCCAAGTAAGGTGGTGGTGGAAAAATAGATTACACCATAGCGTGGGGACAGTATTCCGTACGTACGCATGAGCAGTGATTTCGTTTTTCATTGGATGGATATAAGGTTAAATAGGGTTGTTTATTATTTATAATAAAATATCAAAATATTATTTATACTAATTTTATTACTTTATAATGAAAAAATAAAATAAGAGTATGTAGAAGAAGAAATAAATTTGAAAGAATCGGTAAAGTATAATACCTCTTCTTCGATGCGCCTCTTCTAAACCACCTCTTAGGGCACTAAAGTTGGTCTTTGAAGAAGGCCAGGACCTCTAGTATGTTTCTAGGGAAGTTTAAAAGAGAATTGGATAGTGTTTTTCAAAGTATGAAGGCTCAAAATGTTGTGAAGCGAAGAGAGAGGAGGTGCCCTTTTATAAGATAGGAGAGGGACACTTTTGGAATCCTCTGAAATATTAATTTATAATAAACTCAAACCCCACCTAAATTCCTCCCAAATTACTCCAATTAATAAATTAGACGATATAGGTTTTTAATATCATCAGACAATAAAATTAAGACATTTTGGGAATTTATTTTAAACCATATAAACTTGACTTATCCTTATTTAATCTATTTAATTTTATATGTGGTAATAACATTAAAAATTATAAATTACTATAAATAATTACTTATGTGTTGTGGATTGTCCATAATGGGATACATAATGATATTTTAGACCATATAGATTAATATTTATAATTTTTAAATATTTTTTGTGATTTTTAAACCATTTAATAATATGTTATTTTTATAAAATATCAATAGTGTCAATTTTGTCACTATTTATTTATTGGAATTTAAATAAAATACACACAGAAGATATGTTCGAACCAAAATATTTAATAAATTAATAACATGTCATATCTATCTATAAAATTCGTGTATCACATTAATTAATTCATATAATATTTATTTTAATATTTTTAAAACCATTTATTTGATATTACACTTAATAAAACAATCACTACAATATTTATGTTTAATTATTTTATATACTTATTTATTGCATAAAAATTAAAATTAAAATCCTAATATAATGATAAATATAATATATTTAATTATAATAATTTTAGTCTAATTTATCTTCTAAAACAACTATCTTTTAAAATGTTATGTTTATTAAATTATGAAGGTGAAAACATTGACATCATTTAAAATAAAATCAGATAAATGTCATGATCTATTTTATAAGGATCCAAATGGTCCAAAAATAGACCATTAGATTTTTAGGATATAGATATACTCGACCAATAACGTTTTGACAAGTTTCCGGTCCTTTTTATGGATATTATTATTTTAATAAAAACTATATTATTCATTTTTCACTAAATAAATAATTTCTACATCATTAATGTATATTCTATTAAGGTAAATATATGTTTATCACAAATAAATTACTATGATGAAGAAAAAAAATTTATATTTCAAATGATTATGTATAATCGAATTTATATTCTGTATAACCTTATAATAACAATACATTAATTATTAAAGTTTGACTAAGACATATTTCACTCTTTTCAAATAAAATAAATTAAAAGTCTTAATTACATCCATGTGGGTTTCAAAATATACCATTTCAACCCAAGTATTTTTAGGATGAAATATAATCATACAATTATATTAATACAAGTTTTAACATAATTTTATAATATTTTTTTTACCCTTAATTACCTGATTTACCTTTAACTGTAGTAAATAAAATTTACCGTAGTTACTATTCATAATGCCTAAAAATAAAAACTATCCTATTAAGATAATTTTGTCCTAATGATTAAAAATATGGATTCAATTTTTCCAAATTCAAAATATAGAAGATTAAGTATTTAATTTAATATTAATCTCGTTGTTGAGAACACATGTTCTAAAAGTTCAAACATTGGAAAATATTGAAATATTTTTACCTATGAATTCAATGTAAAATTAAGGATAACGATATAAAGAATGTTATATGGTAAAAGTATAATCTATTTATAATTTAAAAACATTTAATATTATAATTTCACCCTATAAATTATCCTGATTAAAAAAGTTGTTTTTAATTAAAATTTAGCGTATTTTTACAATTCATCAAAATCTGAAAGATAACAGAAAAATATTAAAAATTTATCAAAAGTAAATTTTTATATACTTATTACAATGCATAAGTTTATTTTGTCTAATTGAATTTATAAACATGTCAAAAACTAGATTTTATGTTGGTGCGCCATCAAAATGCAACAAAACTACATTTAAAAAAAATACTTATTTTACCCGAAAATTTTATTTTTTACTGATACCATGCTCTAGATTATTTGTAAGATGAATTATTATGTAATAAAATTCAAAATGTATTTAATACTATTCCTAACAGCTAGTTCATAATAATATATCATTGTTTAGTGATACTTGGTATTGTGTACAACACACGCTATTGAGGAAGGTCGCTCATGCGTGCTACACAAGCCAAGAATAGTGTTTTCATATTCTACAATTTAATACAGTGTTGCATACAGTGAAAGATAATATTGGTGTTGCGTACAACACAAGACAGAAACGAAATTAAAAAGAAAAATTATCATAAAATCTTGGGGTGTTACATTCTACCCCCCTTAAAATGAATTTCTCCCTCAAAATTCTTTAGGGTTGTAAATCATTTACTACTTGAAAGTTTCATTCACAGAAACCTACATTGTAAAAAGGAATATGAAAACATATTTTTAAAATGGAATTTTAGAAATATAATGGTCACCCAATGTTGCTCAACACTGGGTATCTACATAGGAGAATATAGGTGAAAATATGGATTTGGAAGAGAAATATAACCATCATGTTCTGATGGAGAGTGGTAGAGAACATGGCTATGAAAAAGGCAAAAATCATAAAGCCATAAATTTTTGTTGATCTAAGGTACCATATGATTCATCATATATGAGGGTAATAGGACAAAAATTTTGGTTTTCAAGATTAATTCCCTAATGTTGAAGAATTTAAAAATTAAATGAAATACTTACTTGATTTTGTTACAATCTCGCCATTGTTTGTGCCTTGAACAATTTTCACTTCATCAATTAATAAAATTATGTGGAATTTTTCATTCGTGAAGTGTGAGCAGATCATGCGTTAGAATGATAGGTTATTCCATCTTTCTTAAAAAAAAGGTTACCAAAAGTTATTAAATATTCATAAATCCATCTAAGGTGAGATTAATTGTATATGGTTCCAAAAATGGACTTATACATAAACTATCATACCGATTAATAAAATAAAATTAATTTCTACAAACAAGGAACTTCTTGTCGACCAATGGTAGGTGATAAAGGCATGTTTTACTTTGGTTGTGGGTTCTATTCCCACATCATTGTCCGACACGACGGGTTGTCGCCCGTCCTATGGGTTGTTCTGTTTCTAAAAGAACACTATTATAACATTCTTGAATTTTTTTGCCTTATCCAATACTATATAATGTGTAACTTAATCCATTCCAATATTTAGTATTATCCAAAATACTTCTGTCTAACCTCACAGTATGAAGAAAACAAATACCAGAAAGGTCATATAACAAACATGTGAACACATTAATCATGTATTCTCTTGAAACAAAAATTACCATTGAACCATAGTGAAAACATGAATGCTGTCAAAATTTAACTCTTTCCAAATACCAAAATCCCCAAATTTCTATTTATTCATACCATGATATCACTTTTTCCTTGTATCAGTAATGAGATCATTAATACTATCAAACATATTATTTTCTCTTTATCCCATCATTATGCGCATATCATCTGCTTTCCAAAAATATCTGAGTAACCTTTCATGGTTACCATTACCATTCAACATATTATTTCCAATACGTAAGGAAAAATAATAGTGTAACAATCCTTAGATGTTTCTTTATTCCATAGTACAATTAAATTACCTATACAACATTACTATTGATAAACATATAATCATTCTACTACCTTATTAAACCATTGACCGAGATTCATCATTTTATTCCTCAACACTAATTTCATCTCATATATCATTTGTAGTCTCTTGATAATCATCAACATAAACACTACACATATGACAATGTTTATTCTCTTCATGAGATTTTCACTAAGGCCATCGTTTTGAATAATGCCCATACATTCCTCATTTAAAACATTTAACCATTATTGATGTCTTAGCAATACCATTATCCTTGTCCATGGTGTTAACTGAACCTTTTCCTTTGAAATTAATAGCTTTGTGTCCTTATTTTCCACACCCAAAGCAACTTCTAGTTCCTCTGAAACATTTTCCTTGATACCGCTTCCCACATGATTTACGTGAGGGAAATTGAACTTTATTTCGTCTATGATCATCATGAAATTCCATCATTCTCTTATTATCTGAGTCATGAAACTTACCAATGTTTAGATTATTGATCATATTATAAAATTTCAGATTAGCCATAATAACAATTTTCACCTTCCAAATCCCATTTCATTTGGTTCCTCAAGATGAATATCATTACATTGTCTATTATATTCTCTATTAACATGAATCTTCCTATTTGTAGCCATTTTCTAAAACCCAAAAAGAATAGTGTGAGAGGAAAAAATTCATACTAGAAAAAAAACTTAATTAAGCGGAGTACATTCAATCTCTAACATCTTAGGTTTAATCCTAGATTATTAATGATTGTTATCATAATTCTAGGACTATAAACTATATATACACTTAACCTTAGGGACATCCCTATACATACCTTAGAAATTCATCTAGGTATATCACTAAAGTTTTCGCATCCTAGTTTCCAATGGTTAACAATACTTTTTCTCTCATACCAACTGTTGAGACCCAAAGCATGACATACATGGACATTAAATTACTTTTTTGGAATACTTAATGCATAACAAAAACAGACACCCATGAACCGTAATATTTTAGTTTCTTTAGAAACTCGGAACATAATCTTCTAATCATGGTGAAAGATCTTCAATATCTCCTAAAAAGATATTCCCCTTTTGTTATCTTAACTAAAAACATTATTTATATCATGGGGAAAAGAAAACATATAAAGGGTGAGATAAAATGCTCAGTAAGGGTATGAATGGAGAAAATAAAACAATCCATGTACATTTGAACTTAAAAAATATGAACATAATGTTTTAGCATCAAAATATTGAGATGTGAAATAAATCTTGGAATTACGTAAGGCATAGATCATAAAGGAACATCAATCATAATAAAATAACATGGTAATAAAACATGTAATTGAGTCAAACCATTAAGCACATGATATAATTTCCATAGTAGCCAAGGCATTGCTACCAAGACCATCATAGTGGAAAAGGTCCATTACTAAACTATGTCTACTTGTCGTTCCAGCCCTGTATTACTGAACCTGATTTACTTGTCGTTCCAGCCATGTCTATATCCTGAGATATAAATCATTACCCAATGCATTAGAGGGATATATAGGTCCCACCCATCTCATAATGAATTCATTATTTTGTGTTCCATAAAATAAACATAAATCATTCATCATAACCCAATGAATAAAATGGGTTTCATAAACGTCATACCATCATATCATAATCCATATAAAACAATGTATATAATTTCATCATAAACAAAACAAACTTTTAAATAATAGGGACATTATACATGAAGAAAATCTATATGAAATAATTTCATATTAGATGGAAAATAATTTGGATAAAACACTAGAGATGAATTCTTGAGGAAAATATCCTCTCATCTTCAAAATCATTTTTTCCTCAAAATGCCATGAAATTTTAAAAGAAAAGATTTTTTTTCAAAATAGTCATGAAATCTTGTACATGAAGCTTCATGAAAAGAAGGAATTATAAAATCTTAAAAAATTCATTCATTCCGTATAAGTTAAAAAAACATTCTTCTCGTACTTTTGTCAGAAAAGTCAAAAATTACCTCGTATGGTAAAAAAAGAACTATTCCTTACATACCATATGGTAAATGTAAAAAAAAGGTAAAAATGACTTTAAACATAAATTTAAGAATATTAAACATTTTATGATTACATTTTGGGAAATAATGGACACAAATGATAAACATAACCCCAATAAATACTTACGAGTAAAAAATCCTGGATAAAAATGAGATATGAATAATTAACCCTTACTTAATGTACAATTTCTTCCGTATTTGTCCAAGACTCCTATATAGTGGGTTTAAACACATTATTAACATATCAAAGAAACATAATACTATTTATTACATCATATATGATTCACTTAAAACTTTATATTACCCTTTCATTTGTCAATTCCATGTTAAAACATCGTTTTGGGTAAAATCGTTTCATTTATTGTATGTGATTGGACTTGTTGTTCTTGATATTATAAATTATATCTAGATTTACATAATTCCAAAATTTAAACATGATTTATATATAATATATATTCAGCATATAAATATATATGACATATCGATAAATGGAATGAAATACACTGTTCATGGAGACGGTAGGCCGTACGTACGCATGAACAATGTTTTCATTTCCTTATTGAATCGAATGAAAGTAAATGAGACACACACATCTATATATATAAATAAATCCAGTAGAAGTTTTATGTCATATATTTCATGATCACTTATTATATATACTTTATAATCATTCTTGAATGATCAACATGGAGAATTAGTCTCAACAAATCGTGGAGACGGTAATCCGTACGTACACACGAGAGATGATATCATTCCCATAATTACTGAATGGAATTGTAGTGGATGATATAATATCTCTTAATAAAAATAATGTTATAATAAGAATATATAATTATTATTTCCACCATTATACCCATCCATGTAAGGTGGTGGTGGAAAAATAGATTACACTACAACTTGGAGACGATATTCCGTACATATGCACGCACAATGATTTCTTTTTCAAAAGGATGGATAAAAGGTGAAATAGGGTTGGTTAATATTTATAATTATATATAATTATATGATTTATACAGATGTTATTAATTTATAAAGAAACAAATAGAGAAGAGTAAGTAGAAGAAGAAATAAATTCGAAAGAATCGGTTAAGGATATTACCTCTTATTTGATGCGCCTCTTCTAAACCTCCTCTTAGGACACTAAAGATCGGATTTGTAGAAGACCATGACCTATAGTATGCTTATATGGAAGTGGAGAAGATAATTTTATAGGGTTTGGCAAAGCTTGAAGGCTCAAAATGTTGTGAAGAGGAGAGGGAGGATATTCCCTTTTATAAGAGAGGAGAGGGGCACTTTTGGAAACCTCTAAAATATTAATTTATAATAAACTCAAACCCCACCTAAATACAACCCAAATGACTCAAATTATAATATGAGATGATATAGGTTTTAAATCTCATCGAAAAAAAATTTAGACATGTTGGGAATTTATTTTAAACCTTATCAACTTGATTTATCCTTATTTAATCTATTTAATTGTATTTGTGGTAATAATATTCAAATTTTAAATTTTTATAAATAATTACTTATGTGTTGTGAATTGTCTAGAATTGGCTAATTTATGACATTTTTTACCATATTAATTTAAATTTATAATTTTTAAATATTTTTTGTGATTTTTAAACCATTTAATAATATGTTATTTTTATAAAATATCAATAGTGTTAATTTTGACACTATTCATTTATTTGAATTTATATAAAATCCACACAGAAGATATATTCGAACCAAAAAATTCAATAGATTCCTAACATATCATATTTATCTATAAAATTCGTTGAAATCATTAATTAGTTCAGATAATATTTAATTTAATATTTTTAAAACCATTAATTTGATATTTCTCTTAAAAAATAATTACTACAAATTTTTTGTATAATTATTTAATATACTTATTTTTTGCATAAAAATTATAAATAAAATACTTAGATAAATATAAATCTAATATATTTCGTTATAATACTTTGAGATGAATTTATATTCTCAAACAACCAACTCTTAAATGGTTATGATTATTCAATTATGAAGGTGACAACTTCGACATCATTTAAAATAAAATAATATAAATGTCCTAATATGTTTTATAAGGCTCCAAATGGTCCAAAAGTCTACCCTTGAATGATTAGGGTATAGATATACTCTACCAATAAGGTTTGGTCATGTTTCTGGTCCTTTTGATGGAAATTATTATTTTAATAAAAACATTATTATTGATTTCTCACTAAATAAATAATTTCTGCATCATTAATGTAAAAGATATAAAAGTAATTATATATTTATTACAAATAAATTAACACGATGAAGTAAAACATCTTTTATTTAAAATGAGTACTTATAAACAAATTTATATTATGTATAACCTTATATTAAAAATACTTTAATTATTAAAGTTTGAGTGAGACATATTTCACTTTCTTTAAATAAAATAAATTAAAGGTCTTAATCACATCCAATTGGGTTCTAAAGGATACCATTTTGGCCCTAGTATATTTTAGGACTAAAAAAATCATCAAATTATATTAATACAAGTTTTAAGGTAATTTTATAATATTAGTTTACCCTTAATTACCTGATTTACCTTTAACAGTAGTAAACAAAATTTACAGTAGTTACAATTTATAATGCCTAAAAATAAAAACTAGCCTATTAAAAAAATTTGGACCCACTGACTCAAAATATGGAATCTATTTTTCCAAATTCAAAACATAGAAGTTACAGTATTTAATTTAAAATTAATCTCACTGTTGAGAAAATAGGTTCTAAAAGTTAAAACATTACAAAAGATTGAAATATTTTTACCTATGAATTCAATGTAAAATTAATGATAATGGAATAAATAATATTAAATGGTAAAAATATATTATATTTATACTTTAAAACCTTCCAATATTATTATTTAACCATAAAATTATCTTGATGAAAAAAAGTTGTTTTTAATTAAAATTTAGCGTATTTTTACTTTTCACAATAATATGGAAGTTAACCGAAATATATTAAAATTTTATCCAATGTAAATTTTTATATACATATTGCAATGAATAAGTTTATTTTTGTCAAAATTAATTTAATAACGTGTCAAAAAACTAGATTAATGGTGGGTGCTCCATAAAAAGGTGGCAAAACTGCATTTTTTTAAAAATACTTATTTTACCCGAAAATTTTATTTTGTTCTCATACCATGTTCTAGAATATTTTTAAGATGAATTATTATTTAATAAAATTCACAATGTAGATAATAATATTTATAACGGCTAGTTCATAATAATATATCATTGCTTAGGGAAACTCAGTATTGCATACTACACATACTATTGAGGAAGGTCGCTCTTGCGTGCAACACAATCCAAGACTAGTGTTTGTGTATACTAAAATTTAATACGATGTTGCATACAATGCAAGATAATCTTGGTGTAGCGTACAACACAATACATCAACAAAATTAAAATGAGCATTTCTCATAAAATATCAAGGTGTTAAAATGAACATATACCATGGAAATATAGGGAGTAACACTTTATCTCTAACCTAGAACTCCAAACCTCATCAATTATTGTCAGTATATCTCGTATGTAGTCTCGGATCATCCAAGATGTACTATTTAATGGACTTGAGCTTTTCTACCATTTTATGAAATATTTAAGGTCCCTAAAAGTTTTTTTGTCAAATTTATCCCATCACATAGGTGTTCAAAATATCATTCCATAAAAGAATTCACATAAAGACATTTCGATATTGGTGTGAAAGTAATTATTCTACAAGAACTAGATTATAAGATGATACCAGTCCCACCCATTATTAATGTCTTTAGATAATTTTATCAACTTTTATTCTAGTTTTCAGATAGTCCACTCAAAAAAGCCTATAGTTTAGGGGTGATAATCTTATTAATGATAAACTTTTTTTGGGTAAATTTTTAGACTCGTACATAACATGAATGAAAATATCACATCTTGAATATATATGATCAATAATGGAGTTACCTACAGCCTCAATACTTTTTTAATGTTTAACGTGACATTTATATCGAGTTAGAAGTATTTAAAATTAAAATAAAGTGAGAATTTAATGTAAACATATCCAATACAACCAATATAACACTTTCAATATTGGATGTATTTGTAAGAACTTCAAAAAAATATAGTGATATTCTCCCATTTTGATGTCGGTATGGGTAATCATTGCATCAACCCCTTGGAAAATTTCTTTTGATACTTCACATGATGATATACCCGAAGAATTTGTGTATATCATGTGATATCCTAATTCATATTTTCCCTCAAATAGTTCTCCATGATATCTAGATAAATCATCAATGTCATTGGGTGGGAAGAGATAGTAAAACTATGTTCTTCATTAAAAAACTCCTTTATTTCTAGTCTTAATGTTATAAATACTATTGACCAAAATATCACAAATCCTTCATCATCAATTATGTATTAAAACATTTTCCCTTTTATTATATCTTACATATTGTTATGAATATAAACTTTATCTCTTTGAGTATCCTTTATGTTCAATAGAATGGAATATTGAAAAATAATTTGAAAATTAATGATTGAGTTTCTTCATTATGGATCACATTTCCATCATTTTATACATGACATGATCATATGTAACACCCCAAGCTTTCATGATACGTTTCCCATTGAATAATTTAGTAGCTTGCATTGTATACAAGTTTGAGTTTTAACACACCATGACCAATCAAACAAGCCTTTGGGAATAGTAATACCCCCTTTTGACATTTTATAAATTTAATTTTTCAAAATGGACTTCATTTTTGGATTCCTGATATCAAAATTAGTTTAGGGTGAATTTTTCGTATTTTTCGGAATGCTTACAATTTTTGATGAATACTAAAAAACACTACGTTATTATTTAAAACTGACTTTTTATTTAAATAATTTTTTATTTTATTTTAATTTATTTTAGTTCAAAATAGATACATAATACCTATATATGTTCAATTTAATTCATCAGAGTCATTTTATAATACGTTTAGATATATATAATTTTATTGATCTTTTAACTTTCTTTTAGCCACCTTCAAGGAGCATTTGAATATTTGCATAAAACATAATTTTGCCGCTTCTGTGAGTTGAATTTCAAAAATCTGAGAGACATGGTTGAAATCAGTAAGTAAAATGTGGTTCAATTAGATGAAATTAATATGTGGTGAATATTAAAATTTGACTTTTATTTACAATGGTTAAAAGTAAATAGGTTAATTAAGGGTAAAAATGAGTTTATAATTACCCAAACACATGTTTTAAATCTATTGGATAAGTTTAATTCGACCAACAAACAACCTTAGGAATAAAATATTACACCCTTTGTTCTACTTGGATTAGATTAGGACATTTATTATTGTTTTATTTAAACAACAGTTAAAAGAGTTAAATTCAATGTTTCATAACAAAACCGTTTTTAATATAGGGTTACATACAATATAAATTCAACTAAAAATAATCATTAAAACGATAAAAATATTTCATACATAATTTTTTTATTTATAATTTTTAGACATTATATAATTTAATTTATTTATGACATAGTGATGATGCAGT
Source organism: Viscum album (assembly GCA_963277665.1). NCBI lineage: Eukaryota > Viridiplantae > Streptophyta > Magnoliopsida > Santalales > Viscaceae > Viscum > Viscum album. The sequence goes on from OY728125.1 coordinate 1,924,818,819, forward strand.
AATTACCTAATTATTGAGATATTAAAATAATTGATATTATAAATATCTAAATACATCTAAATTGGGAATTATGATGAATTAAACTAATTTTCTAGGTAAATATGACATGTTAGTGTTGATTAAATTATTTTTTTTCGAAGTGATATAGTTTTTATGTATTTTAAAAAAATAAAATACTAAATAGTGTCCAAATTGACATAATTGAGTTTTTAAAACAAATACAATATTATTAATTGATATAACATTCATACAAATATATGTTACGACAAAAGGGAGTAGATTAGGTTATATATATTAATAAATAACCACTTGGGGTTCTCTTGGAAGTTTATAGTATGTTTATTAACCTTATAATATAAAAATAAAAAGAGACATGGTAAATGTCAAACAATTTAACTAACTGTTAAATCTAAAAGATTAGGTTAATATGGTGATATTAACCTATCTAAAACCAATTGGTTGATAGTTTTTCAACCCATCCCAACCTTTTTCTAGAAATAAATTATTTTTGAGCCATTAGAAACCGAGAATAATTTTATTATAAAATAATATTTCAAGCTTTTCCTAAAGTGACCCTCACCTCTCTAATAAAAAGGTACTTCCTCATCTCTAAATTTTAAACCTCAAATACAATTTTCATAGCCAAAACCTACCCAAATATCCTCCCAAAATCAAAAACATCATCCTAGAGTCCTTGCGTTGATCATAAATCTTACCTAAGGATCCCTTTTGATCTTCTAAATAGGAAATACCTGAAGAAGAGGTAATAATTTCACCACCCTCTTTCAAGTTCTTTTCTTCTTCCACTTCCTCTTTCTTTGTTGTTTCCATACAAAAATAATAACAATTTTATCTTATACATAGTGTGATGTTATTATAAATATGTTAGAACCATATTTGTAATTATATCCATCCAATATATTACAAATTCACCAAACGTGCGTACGTATGGCTTACCATCTTCACGTTGTGGTCTAGTTTGTTATTCAAACACTTCATTATTTGGATGGGTATAATAATGAGTATAACTGATGTAAATAATAAATATATAATGTTAATGATTCTGTATATATGATATACCATCCAATTACATACGATTTCACCATCAATATAATTATATTGTCGCTCGTGCATACGTACAAATTATAGTCTCCATGAATGTGATGAGATTCATTCCCCATCGTAATCATTCCATAAAAATGTTAATTTTATGATTATAAATAATTTTTATGAACATAATATCATTCTGAATATGAATCAAATACATATTATCCATAATTAACATGGCTTCTATAACCAAGCATATAAATGAAAATGAATCAGTTAACACCCAAAATGATGATACAACTGAAATATTATTAACAAAGAAAAATTAGAGGATTATATATGATAACATATTTATGTATATAGTACTTTTATAATTTAGTAAAAATTTTGTAACTATTATACAGGGGGTTAACATACCCTCTACTAAGTAAAATTACAAGGTGAGGGTTAATTCTACAATCTCTTTACTCATTCGAGGTTTTTAATATTTAAGTATCCACTAGGACATCTTTATCATCCACATCCCAGTTTTCTTAAAAATGTAATTCAATTTTTTTTTACAATTTACTAGACTATGGTTTAAATTCATTTATACCCTTATTTTACCATTAATTTTTTGAAAGGAATCTTTGTGTCGTTTTCCAAACAAGGTACTTTATGGTCTTTTTTGAAAACTGAAGGTAAGAATGTCTTTTTTAACTTATACAGTATGTGTGGATATTTTCTACGATTATAACATCATCAAAGCATCCCATACAAGCGTATACAAATATTTTCAAAATAAATGATTTATTTTATAATTATGTGAATTTTAAATGGTTTTTGTAATACCCCGAAACTAGTAACCCAGAGTCAGTTCATTATTACATAACATTAGCATGATCACAAAAGATCATGTCTCGAAAGAAAAATTTGTTTAGTAGGCTTAGAAATACGAGATACATTCATAAGTTTAACATTACATTGTAAAATGAAAAACTACAAAAAAATAGACTCCATAGGAAACACTCATATACCTTAGACTAACTATGTAGGTCAGTCATAATATACTTATTTTCATCTTAGAAAAAATATAACATAGAAAGGGGTGAGCTCAAATGCTCAGTAATGAGAAAAATATAGCATAAATATTCATAAATTAGAATCAACATTTATGGAAATTTAAGACTAGAACAGAAGACTTTTAAACTTGAACTTTAGAATAATATGGAAAATTTAAAATCAAATAATGCCATTCACTTGTTAACATGGATTTTAAACTAGTCGAATAATCACAAGCAATATCAATAGCCACTTTCATAATGGAATGCATAATGCAAGACTTCATAACCACATAGTTAAGGTCTTGTGCCAATAATACAAATAACATTTCTTTCAAGGCCTTGTGCCAAGACAGAAGTTTTTCTCATGAGACCTATCGATTCATCGAGGAGCTATAGTGGGCTCCACCTATCAGTTACTAAAACCAATGAATTCAATATATGAACAGGTTTAAATATAGCATAAACATTCTTATAAAAACAAGGATATGAAATTTCAATACATTATCCATAAAGCATGAATGGTAAAAAAAGTAACACATCCACAGTCAAACATATCACAAAAACATCAATATAATATGTAATATTTGTATCATAATAAATCAACTTCAAATAAATATATAATACATAAATGGATGTTGACATATATTATATCAAAAACATTTTTAGAGAAATATCTTTTTCTATTTTGAAATAATTTAAATTTCATTTAATTATAAAAGAAAACATTTATTTTGAAAACATTCATTTAATCTTGTAAGGGAAGCTTCAATGATGTTATAATGATAGAAAATAGACTCACTCGCCATATAAATTAAAAAAACATTCTTACCTTAATTTTGTCAAAAAGGTCATAACGTACCTTGTTTGGAAAATGATAGAATTATTTATTTCAACCCATTTATAAAAATTCAAATAATAGTGTAAATGAATTTAACCCATAGTCTAGTAAATTGTACAAATTTTTTGGAATACATTTTTAAGAATCATGGATGTGGATGATAAAGAGGTCCCATTAGATATTTACGTAAAAATAACCTCAGATAATAAAGAGATTTTGAAATTAAACATTACAATGTACTTTTCCTTGGTTGAGGGTAGGTTAACCTCTTGAATAATGGTGAAATAATTGTTATTAAATTATACAAGAACCATATACATTATTATTATATCATATATGATATTATTATATTGATTTGTTATTGATATTTTAGTAATATCATCATTTCAGTTGATAACAGATTCATTTTCCTTTATATGCTTAGTTATGCAAGACATGATTGTAATGGATAGAGTGAACTTGATTCATATCCAGAATGATATTAATTTCTTTTAATATTATCTTTAATCATTACATGAAAATTATTCTTGAATGATTACGATGGTGAATTAATATCATCGCATTCATGGAGACGGTAATCCATATGTACGCATGTGGGACAATATCATTATTTTCTACATAAAATCATAAGTAAATGTATGTTATATCATATATACAGAATCATTAACATGTTATATCTATTATTTTAATCAATTATACATCATTATTATACCCATCCTACTATTAATGTATTGAATAACAACTACACCACGACGTAGAGATGGTAAACCGTATGTATGCACGTATGGTGACATGTTATTCATAGGATGGATAACACATTGAATATGGTTTTACGATTTTTATAATAACATCCCAGTATATATAAGATACTGGAGTTATTATTTTATAATATAAATAACAAATAAAGAGGAAGTGGAAGAAGAAAATAACATGAAAGAGGTGGTGAGATATTTATATCTTCTTCAGGTTCTTCCTTATGACTTGATCAAAAGGGCTCATTATGTTGGCTTTATTATAAAAATAAGGCATCTAGGATTAATGGAGGATATTTTTGAGGATATCCAGGCTGGGGTTGGTCGAGCCAAATGGATTTAAAGGTGTGAATTATATAGAAGGGGAAGTTCCCTTTTATAAGAGGGGTGTGGGGCATCTTAGGAAAAGTTTGAAATATTATTTTCTAATAAAACCATGTTTGGTTTCTTATGGACTCAAAATGAATTATTTAAAGGATAAGTTGGGGATGGGTCAAAAACTAGTCAACCAATAGGTTTTATACAGGTTTGGGTCACTATATTAACCATATCTTTTAGATTTAACTATTAGTTAAATAGTTTGACATTTACCATGTCTCTTTGTATTTTTATATTATATTGTTAATAAACTTACTAAAAAATTCCCATACAACCCCAAGTGGTTCATTAATGACATATATAATACTATTTAATCCCTTTGGATTATCCTATGGGTTTTAATTATATAATACCAAATAATAATATAATATTAGTTTTAAAAACTCATTTACATCAATTTTGACACTATTTTGTATTTTTTTTAAATTAATAACATCATTATTACTTTGAAAAAAATTGATTTAATCAACACTAACATTTATTATTAACCTATAAAATTAGTGGAATTCATAAAAAGTCTGAAATTACAGTTATTTGGGTATTTATAATATTAATTACTTTAATATTTCATTAATAAGGTAATAACTTCATCATCATTGTGTCATAAATAAATTAATATATTTAATGTCTAAAAATTATAAAAAAAATAAAATTATGTAATTTTTTTATATTACTAATGAATAATTATAGTGAATTTGTATTTTCGTTAACATAATATTAAAAATGTTTTAGTACTGAAAACTTGAATTTAACACTTTTAACACTTGTTTGAATTAAATAATAATAAATGTCTTAATCTAATCCAAGTAGACCTAAATGATCATTTTTAATTCCTAAGGTTATTTTTGGTAGAATAAAACTTATCCAATAGAATTAGGATCTGTGTTAGGGTAATTATAATATCATTTTTACCTTTGATTTCCTTATTTACTTTTAACCCCGAAAAATAAAAGTCATAAGTTATTATTCAGAAAAAATTATTTTCATCTCATTGAACAACATTTTACTTACTAATATCAATAATGTCTAGAAAAATTATGTTTTAAGTAAAGTTTCAAATGCTCCTAGGAGGTGTGTAAAAGATGGTAAATTGTTCAATAAAATTTTTATATATCTAAAATTATTATAATATGACTCCAATGAATTACATTGAAATAATATATGTATTATGTATCTATTTTGACCTAAAATAAATTTAATTAAAATAAATAATTATTTAAATAATAATTCACTTTTAAACAATAACTCAATTTTTTTCACTATTCATCAAAAATTGAAAGCTTTTAGAAAAATCAAAAAAAAATCACCCTAAGATAATTTCGATAATCCCAATCCAAAAATGAAGACCATTTTTAAAGATAAAATTTATTAAATTTAAAAAATTGGGTATTACTATTCCTAACGGTTAGTTTGATTGGTTTTTGTGTGTTAGAACTCGAAGTTTCGTACAACACACTGTATTGTATTATTAAAAAAGAAGTGTACCTTGGAAGCTTGGGGTGTTACATTCTCCCCTCCTTAAAATAATTTCATCCTCAAAATTTCTAGAATATTACTGCATAAAATGACTATGGTGGTTATTCATCATAAGTTCCTCGGGTTCCCAAGTTGCCTCTTCCATCATATGGTTTCTCTGTAGAACTTTTACCAGATGTGTCGTCTAGTTTATCATCACTTGTTCTGTGGTATCAAAAAAAATTTCAGGCTATTCACAATAAGATATATTAGGATCCAGTTCAATTTTCTCATAGGTGAGTACATGTGTTGGGTCAGGCATGTATTTTTTCAACAGTGATATGTGGAACACATCAAGAACTTTGGGGAGACTTGGTAGCATTTTCAACCGGTATGCCACAACCACAATTCCTTATAGAATTTAGAAATGTTATATATACCTGGGAATTAATTTTCCCTTCATACCGAAACGTATAACACACTTCCCTGGAGATACCTTCAAGAATCATGATCTCCTACCTAAAATTTCAAATCCTTCCTTCAGTTATCGACATATATATTCTACCTATTTTAAGCTGCTTTGATGTGGTTTTGGATTACCTTATCCTTTTCCATCATTTCCTCCACAAGTTCTGGGCCTATGAGTTTTCTATCATCAACATCATCCCAACAGGTTGGTGTGTGACATATCATTCAATATAAGTCTTCATATGGTGCCATTTGAATACTTGAATGGAATCTATTGTTATAGGAAAATACTACCAAAGGTAAACATTGATCGCACATAAAATGAAAGTCATGTATTCATGATCTCAACATGTCTTATAAGGTTTGAATAGCCTATTGTGATTGTCCATTAGTTTGGGAGTGGTAGGCAGTTCTCAAATGAAGTTCAGTATCCAGAGCTTTCTGAATAATTTTCCAAAATCATGATGTAAAATGTGGATCACGATCAAAAACAATTGATAGGGGTTATCCATGAAGTCTCACAACATAATTAATATATAGTCTTTCTAGATGTTCAACTGGTAAATCTTCCCTTACTGCATGAAAATGTGATGAATTGGTAAGACAATCAACAATGACACATATTACATCGTTCCTTCTAGGAGTCTTTGGTAGTCCCCTGACTAAGCCCATCATAATAATATCCCATTTCCACTCATGTATGAGAAGAGATTGAATGAATCTTCTAGGTTGTTGCATTCTAGATTTCTCTTGTTGAAAAACCATACATCTTGACACAAAATTAAAAATCTCCCTCTTCATGTTGTCCAACAAAAAATTTTCCTTCAAATATCTATACATCTTAGTGCTACAAGGGTGTATAGAGAAATTGGAACTATGGGCATCATCAAACAATTACCTTTTCAGATGAGGTATATAGAGAAAAAAAATAATCTTCCCAAATTTCAAAATTCTTTCTTCATACACAAAGTCACTAAATCTCCCATAATTCACAGCATTAATATTCTTCTGAAACTCTTCATCATCGGCCTGAGAACTCTTTATCCATTCTAGTAATGATGGTTTTTCAACCATTTGAAAAAGTTTTGATGTTTCACCTTACATGGTAATCCTCATTTCCAACATTACTAAATCCTTGTATATAGGATCCTTTTCAACTTTCATCTTGTTCAGAACTCCATGATCCTTTTTGCTCAAAGCATCTGCCACCATATTTTCCTTCCCCATGTTGTATTGTATGGTGGAATAAAAATCCTTCAGTAGTTCAATCCATCTAATTTTTCTTCATGTTGAGTTCTTTCTATGAGAAAATATAATTCAAACTCTTGTGATCTGTATATATCTCACATTTTTCACCATAGAGGTAATGTCTCCAAATCTTCACATCAATGACTATAGATGCTAACTCAAGATCATGAGTAGGATAGTTTTTTTCAGGAATTTTTAGCTGTCATGATTCATAGGCAATAACCCAATAAATGTGCATAAGTATACAACCAAGTAATTTCATTGACGCATCACTATAAATATAAAACCCATCATTCCCCAATGGTAGAGTTAATATAAGAGCATCGACAAATATTATCTTCAGTTCTTGAAAACATTATTCACACTCTTTTCTCCAAACAAATTCAACCGCTTTACATGTGAGCTTTGTTAATGGGTTAGCCAACTAGGAAAAATTCCAGATGAAATGTCAATAATTACCTTCTAAACCAATGAAACTACGTACCTTAGTTGTAGTTGTCGGTGCTGGACATTATTGGATTTCATTGTTCATTGAAGGATCAACAGAGATTCTATCCTTAGAGACAATAGGACCCTAAAAAGAAGTCTCCTAAAGCCAGAATTAACACTTGATAAATTTCCAATATAATTTATTTATTCTAAGAGACTTTTACATAATGCGCAAATGATTTTCATGATCTCAGTAGCTTTTGTATTATACCAAAATATCATAAAAAATACCACTAAAATGTCACAAAGATATTCCTTGAAAACTCTATTCATTTGATCCATGAAGATAGAAGGTGAATTAGTCAATCCAAAAGGAATTACTGTAAACTCATAATGCCCGTACCTGGTTCGAAATGCTATTTTCAGAATGTATTCCTTCTTCACACACAACTGATGATATCCATATAAAAGGTCAATCATTGAAAAATATTGAGTTCCATGAAGTTGGTCAAATTTATCATCCATGCGAGGTACTGTATACTTGATACTTATTTGTTATAGTATTGATCTGTCAGTAGTCAATTCACAACCTCATAGATCCATATTTATTCTTAACAATAATAATAGGGGATCCCCATAGAGAAACACTAGGGAGAATAAATCCTTTATTACTAAATTCCTCTAGTTGTTTCTTTAGTTCAACTAATTCTACATTGGCCATTCTATAAGGGGTGTTCGATTTGGGCCTTGAACCAAGAATAAATTAAATGGAAAACTCAATTTTTCATTCTGGATTATGTCCATGTAAATCTTTTGGAAACACATCAACATATTCTTTCATAGTAGGTACGTCCTCAATTTGAACATTCCTTTCTTCACCCACAATTATTTCATTCTCTTTCTCCCCAATAATTGATTTTAGTTGAGCTACTAGGGGTGGATCTAGATAAGAATTAGGTGGTGACATTTCTACTCTAAAGATAAGGTACTCCTTATCATTGTCAAGAATAGTAACCTCATTATTCTTAAAATAAATTTCCACATCATGGATCAAAAGACAATCCATACTAGGGATTATATCAAATTCAATCATGGGTATGACATTGAGATCAGTAGAAAAGAACAATTATATGCCTTAATGGGAACTGATTTACAAAACATTCTTACAATGATACTTCCCTTAGGTGTTTCTAATGACAACTCACTTATTATGACAATTTAAAAATATCTAATTTTCTTAGAAAACTGGGAAGATATAAAACAATGTGATGATTCAGAATCAAATAAATCATTGGCTAAACTTGAGGAAACCTTTAAATTACCAGGATCTTCAACCTCAGAAGTAGTTATCACATAAGCTTGGCCATAATCACTTGGCCTTTTCTGAGGTATGTTTCCATGACGGTTAACAAATTAATTTGTATAATTCCCCTTTTCTCTACAATTTTATCATTCAACTTTAACAGCTTCTTTCTTCCCCTTGCAATCACGATCTTGGTGGCCTTTTTCACCACACATGTAATAGAATCCCATTCTTTTCAGACAAGTAATTTGTTGTTTCTTCCCACTTTTATTTTAGGATGGATATTCAACTTTTCCCTTTTTCCCCTTATTTCTATTTCCAGAGTGTTCAATAGATCTCTTCTTCTCTTTTTTTCTTTAAAGTCATCATACTTAAAGAATTATTTTTCTATCTTGACAACACATGAGACAATATCTTCATACGATGAGAATGATTGTGAGACTAATGCTCGACAGATAAATGGGTTTAACCCATCAATGAAATGATCAATATTACTTATTGGGTCACATATATAATTTTTATCATGACTTTATACCCTTGTAATGTTAGCCTTGTATTTTGTGACATTCTCATCCCCCTTTTATTTTAGACTAAAAAATTTCCTTTTCATATCTCCTCGATGGGCACGAGGAAAATATTTTTCTAAGAAAATCTATCTAAACTCCCTATATTCCATATTTGATAATTCATCATCTACCTTTGTGTTTTGAATCAATGAACACCATTGATCTCCATCTCCCATGAGTCGATAAACTACCATGACAAATTTTTCCATTTCGTTACTCCCCAAAGCATTAAATATTTTCTATAAGGAACTTATCCATTGCTCAGCTACCAATGGATTTGTACTCCCATTGATTGTTGGTTGTTGTTTCCTCATGAAGTGGTCTAGAATTGATCCTTCATGTTGTGGATCGGGGTGCTCCATATGGGTATGGTTATTATTCATAACCTGAGTGAGTTTTCCCAGTATAGTGATAAACGGATCAGCACCAGTTGTATCACTAGATCCACTATAATTATCATAAGTAGGAGGGAAATCACTACATGGAGTACGTGCATTGATATAGTTTCCATTCCATCCACTAGGCTCCATTTCTAAATGATGGAATACACTAGATTAGTTTATGAATCTCAATACATAATTCCAAACTTATAACGTACTTAGCAGAAATTAAACAGTTCATGGATGTAATCCAAAATCATAAAAATGTTTTCTTTGAAGAGGTATATGCACATAAATCCTTCATAATAGTTTGTAATCAAAATGTGGATTATCCTAATCATATCATCTGAGAGTGTCGTAACCAAGAGTGCAACAAGGCCCATTATCATGCACCCATTCTTGTTTGAGTCTAGATCAAAGTGGTGTTTTCAGGTTTTACCCCTAGGTACATCTGTGCCAGAGCCGCCTCTACCTGCTTGTTTCTAGACAGGTATGTATTTCACGGAACAGTCAAAAAATATCTATAGCAGCAAAATTATAGGATGTTCTTCTATACTAATCCCCAAAGTCTATCTTAGGTTAATGTGATTTAATCAGTGTTTTTCTAAATCTAGCTTCCAAGGTTTGTAGTAAAAATCCTCTGATAACATATGTAACACCCCGACCCTAGTTACCCAGAGTATATGCATTATTACATAACATTTCCATGATCACAAAAGATCTATTCTCGAAAGACCGATTAGTTTAGTAGCCTTATAAATACTAGATACATTCATATGTTTTACATTACATTATAAAATTAAAAACTACAACAAAATTTCCTCTATAGGAGACACTCATATACCTTAGAATAACCCGACAAGTCATTCATAATATATTTATTTGTATCATGAGAAAAAATAAAAAATAGAAAGGGGTGAGCTCAGATTCTTAGTAAGAATAACAATATAGCAAAAACTTTCATAAATAAGCATAAACATTTAAGGCAATGTAAGACTAGAACAAAATCCTTTTAAACTACAAATTTAGAATAATATGGAAAATATAAATCAAATAATTCCTTTTACTTATTCATATGTATATTCAACTAGTTGAATAATCACATCCATTATCAATAGCCACTTTCATAATGATGGAATTCATAATTCCAGACTTCATAACCATATAGTCAAGGCCTTGTGCCCAGACTACAAATAAGATTTTGTCAAGGCATTTTTCCAAGACACCATTATGTCTCATGATACCTACCGATGCATTGAGGAGCTATAGCAGTCTCCACCCATCACATACTATGTCCAATTCATTCCTTATATGAAAAGGTATAAACATAACATAAACCTTTTTATAAAAACTATCATATGAAATTTCAATAATTTACCCATAAACACCGAATGGTATAAAAATAACACATCTATAGTCAAACATATCAAATAAACTTCAATACAATATGGATGTCTTGTATCATAATAAAGTCAACTTCAAATTACCTTAAAATACATCAAAGGATGTTGACATAGATGATATCAAAACCATTTTTAGAGAAATATATCTTTCTATTATGAAATCATTTAAAAGTCATATAATTATAAAAGAAAACAGTTATTTTGAAAATTTTCATATATTCTTGTAAGGTATTCTTAGACAATGTTATAACGACAGAAAATAGCCGTGCATGTCGTATAAGTAAGAAAAAGATTCATACATTAATTTTGTCGAAAAGGTCATAAGGTACATTGTTTTGAAAATGACGGAAAGATTCCTTTCAACCCATTTATAAAAATTCCAACAAGGGTATAAATGACTTTAACCCATAGTCTATTAAATAGTAAAAATGTTTTGGAATACATTTTTATGAAACATGGATGTGGATGATAAATAATTCCCAGTAGATACTTACATAAAAATAACCTCGGATAATAACGAGATTGTGAAATTAACCCATATCTTGTACATTTCCTTAGTAGAGGGTAGTTTAACATCTTGTATAAAGGTGAAATAATTGTTATTAAATTATACAAGAACTATATACATTAATATGATATCATATAAAATCGTTCGATATTGAGTTGTTAATGATATTTTAGTAGTATCATCATTTCGGTTGTTAACTGATTTGTTTTCATTTATATGAATAGTTACATAAGCCATGATTGTTATGGATAGACTATATTTGATTCATATCCAGAATTATATTAATTTCTTTAAATGTTATTTTTAATCATCACATGAAAATTATTCTTGAATGATTAGGATGGGGAATGAATCTCATCGCGTTCGTGGAGACGATAATCCGTATGTACTCACGAGCGAAAATATAATTATTTTATAATTAAAATAATAAGTAAATGGATGGTATATCATATATAATGAATCCTTAACAAATTATATCTATTATTCACATCAATTATACATCATTATTATACCCATCCATATAATAATGTATTGAATAACAACTACAGCGTGATGTGAAGATGGTATGTCTTACATACGCACATATGGTGACATGCTATTCATATGGTGGATAAAATAATGAATATGGTTGTACTATTTTTATAATAACATCATAGTATTATGAAGATACTAGAGATATAATTTTATAATGGAATTAATAAAGAAATATGAAGTGGACGAAGAAAATAACTTGAAAGTGTTGGTGAGATATCTACATCTTCTTCGAGTTCTTTCATTTGATTTGATCAAAATGGATCCTTAGGATGGATTTCTGATCAAAATAAGGCATCTTGGATTAAGGGAGGATATTTGGGAGGATATGTGGGCTGGGTTTGGCCAAGCCAAATGGATTTGAATGTTTGAATTAGAGAGAAGGGGAAGTGCCCTATTATTAGAGTGGTGAGGGTAACCATAGGAAAAGATTGAAATAACATTTTTTAATAAATTCATGTTCGGTTTCTAATGGATCCAAAATGAGTTATTTAAATTATAAGGTGGGGATGGGTAAAAAAACACTCAACCAATAGGTTTTAGATAGGTTTGGGTCACTATATTAACCTTATCTTTTAGATTTAACTCATAGTTAAATAGTTTGACATTTACCATGTCTCTTTGTTTTTTTATATTATATGGTTAATAAACTTACTATAAACTTAGAAGAGAACCCCAAGTGGTTCATTAAGGACATATGTAATTTTATTTAATATCTTTTTCTTAACCTTATATATTTATGAATAGAATACGATTTAATAATATAATATTTGTTTTAAAATCTATATTATGACAATTTTGACACCATTTGGTATATTGTTTCCTCTAAATTAATAAAAGCATTATTACATAAACAAAAACGTATTTAATCAACCCTAACATGTCATATTAACCTATAAAATAAGTTTAATTCATAAAAAAGAATAAATTAAATTTATTTGGGTATTTATAATATTAATTATTTTAATATTTTATTAATAAGGTAATTACTTCATCATCATTGTGTCATAATTAAATTAAATTATTTAATGTATAAAAATTGATAATTAAATACCATTATATAGTAAATATTTTTTTCTTTCTAATGAATTATTATACCTTAATTTATATTATGTTTAACTCTATATTAAAAATGTTTTAGTTATGAAAAAATCAATTAAACACTTTTAACTCTTCTTTGAATTAAATAATAATAAATGTCCTAATATAATCCACATTGACATAAAGGATCATATTTTATTTCTAAGGTTGTTTTTGGTCGAATTACACTTATCCAATATAATTGGGACATGTGTTAAAGTAATTATAATATCAGTTTTACATTTTATTACCCTATTTACTTTTTCTGCGATAAATAAAAGTTAAAAGTTACTATTCACAAAAAATTATTTTCATCTCATTGAACCACATTTTACTTATTTATATCAACATTTTCTCTTTTATTTTCATAATTCAACTCACATAATAGGTAAAATTATGTTTTATGTAAATTTGCAAATGCTCCTTGGGGGTGGGTAAAAGACAGTAAAAAGTTCAATAAACATTTTATGTATCTAAAATTCTTAAATACTAACTGTAATGAATTACATTAAACTTATATAGTTATTATAGATCTATTTTGACATATAATACATTTAAATAAAATATATAATTATTTAAATAAAAATTCGGTTTTAAACTATAACTCAGTGTTTTCACTATTCATAAAAAATTGAATGTTTTAAGAAAAATGCCAAAAATTCCCCCTAAAATAATTATGATATTCTGAATCCAAAAATGAAGTCCATTTTGAAAGATAAAATTTATAAAATTTCAAAAAGTAGGTAATACTATTCGTAATGGCTAGTTAGATTGGTTGTGGTGTATTAGAACTCGATTTTTAATAAAACACACGATATTGTATTATTCAAAAAGAAGAATAATGTGGAAGCTTGGGGTGATATAGTTTCAAAATAAAATGAAATATTTCTTTAAAATAGTTTTCATTTCATGTATGTCAATATCCTTTGATGGATTTTAAACTTATTTGAATTTGATTTGTTGTGATACAAATATTCAATATTGTATTGAAGGTTTTGTGATATGTTTCAATGTGGATGTGTAATTTTTATACCATTTCAGATTTATTGATTAAGTATTGACATTTCATATGCTAGTTTTAATATGAAGGATTATGTTATCTTTAAACCTTTTTATATGAGGAATGAATTGAAATTATTATGTGATGGGTGAAGCCCGCTATAGCTCCTCTATGCATCGGTAGGTCTCAAGTAAAAACTAGTGTCTTGGAACAAGGCCTTGAAAAAATCTTATTTGTAATATTGGTAAATGTCTTTGACTATGTGGTTATGAAGTCTGGCATTATGAATTACAACAATATGAAATTGGTTATTGTTATTACATGTGATCATTCAAATAGTAGAATATCCATGTTAATAAGTAAATGAAATTATTTGATTTATCTTTTCTACATTATGAAGAATTTTATTTTTAAAAGGACTGTGTTTTAGTCTTATACTTATTATTAAATGTTTATTCTTATTCTTGAATGTTTCCCCTATATTTTTTATCATTACTAAGTATCTGATCTCTCCCCTTTCTATGTTTTATTTTTCCCAGGATGTGAAAAGAATATTTTGACTAACCTGAAAGGATAGCCCAAGGGATGAATGTGGTAAATGGATACAATTTTTTTGTTGTTTTTCGTTTTATAATGTAATTTAAAATGTATGAATGTATATAGTACTACCAAGCCTACTAAACTGGTTGGTATTTTGGGATTTTGATCCCTTGTGATCATGCCAATGTTATTTAATAATGCACTAACTCTAGGTAACTAGGGTCGAGGCATTATAGTTGGTATCAGAAGATGTTTACAACTAACCAAGGAAACTAGATTAAGATAAACCATGATTAGGGCATGTTACCCTAAGATATATTTTGATGATTATTATAGAAGAACACCCTATAAGTTTTGTAATGTAAATATTTTGTGTATTTTCCACGAAATACATACTTTCCTGGATACGAGTAGGTGGAGGGGGTTCTGGCATTGTTGTACGTAGGGGTAAAACCTGAAAACACCGCTTTGAGATAGATTTGAACAGGAACTGGTGCACAACAATGGTCATTGCTACAATCTTGGTTACGACACTCATGAGGGATATACTTAGGATAATTCAGATTTTCATTACAAACCATTATGAAGGATTTATGAATATATAAGTCCTGAAAGAAATTTTTTTTTTATAATTATGGTTATATCCATAAACTATTCGATTTATGTTTAGTGTTTTTCCGGTTTGGAATTATGTATTACAATTTATAAACTAATATATTGTATGCCATTGTTTAGAAATGAAACATAGTGGAAAGAATGGAAACCATATCAATTCACAAAATCTATGTAGGTATTTCCCTCCTACACATTATAATTATAGTGGAGCTGGTGATGCAAATAGTACTGATCAGCTTATCACCACACTGTGATAACACACTCAGGTTTTGAATAATAACCTTACCCATACGAAGCACCTGGATCCACAATACGGAGTAGAAATGTTAGACCGCTTCATGAGGAAACAACCACCTACATTAAATTAGAGTAAAAATCCATTATAATGTGAGTAATGAATAAATTTCATAGAGAAAGTATTTCATTCTTTAGGAAGTAGCTTAAGGGAAAAGTTTTCATGGCAGTTTATCACCTTAATGGGGATGCAGATCATTGGTGTTCATTAATCGAAAACACAAAGGAAGATGAATAAGTATCTAACATGGAATGGAGGGAGTTTAAAGATATTTTCATAGAAAAATACTTTCCTCATGACCATCGAGCAGATATGGAAAGAAAATTTATGAGTCTGAGGGAAAAGGAAGATGAGAATGTCCTAAAGTAAGAGGCTAACTTTACACAGATAGAAAGGAATACATAAAATTATATATGTAACCAAATTAGTAAGATTGAATGATTATTTTATGGGTTAAAACCATTTCTCCATCAAGAATTAGTCTCTTAATAATTCTCAGCATACAAATATATTGTATCATGCACTATCAAGAAAGAAAAGGAATTCTCTAAGTCTTACAACATTAAATTATAGAAATAGAAAAAGTGGTCTGCTAAACACTCTAGAAATGGAAATAATTGGAAGCAAGGAAAATGTGAATATCCATCCTGTGATAAATGTTGGAAGTAACACCCTTGTACTTGCCTGAATGGGATTGGGAGTCTGTTACAAGTGTGGTGAAAAAGTCCACCAAGCGCTTGATTGAAAGGGGACGAAATTGGCTATCAATGTTGAATGATACAATTTTAGAGAAAAGGGGCCTTATTCAAATGAATGGCTTATGAGCCAAGAGAAAATAACTCAGAAAAGGACAAGGGTGAATGGACAAGCTTATACGATCACTATTATTAAGGTTGAATCACCAAAAGATGTGGTGGTAGGTAATTTAATGGTTTCCTCAAGTTTATCCAATGATTTATTTGATTCTAGATCATCGCATTGTTTCATATCTTCCCAGTTTGCGAAGAAAATTTGATATTTTCTATATTAGTTAATACCCGAGTTCTCAGTCAAAACTTATATGGGAAGTATCATCGCAATAAAGTTTTGTGAATCAGTTCACATTAAGGAATATAAATGTTCTTTATCTACTGATATCATCATCATACTTCTGATTAAATTTGATATAATCCTCCGAATGGATTGGCTTTTAGACCATGATGCAAAATTTCATTTAAAGAAGAAAGAGGTTACAATTCTCAATGGTGATAAGGAGTACCTTTTCTTTAGTGAAAAAATTTCCCCACCTAATTCTTATCTAGATCCACCCCTAGTAGCTCTACTAAATTCCATTATTGAGGAGGAAGAGAATGAAATAATTATGGGTTAGGAAAATAATATTTGAATAGAGGACGTACCTATTATGCAAGAATATGTTGATGTGTTTCCATAGGATTAACCTGGACATCCTCTAGAGTAAGAAATTGAGTTTTCCATTGATTTAGTTCCTAGTTCAAGGCCCATGTTGAAGAACCCTTACAGAATGACCACTGTAGAATTAGTAGAACTAAAGAATAAACTATAGGAATTGATTTATAATGGATTTATTCTCCATAGTGTTTCTCCATGTGGTTCCCCTATTCTTTTTTTAAGAAGAAAGATGGATCTATGAGGTTGTGCATTAACTATAGGGAGATCAATGCTATAAAAATAAAGAACAATAATCTTCTACCTCACATTGATGATTTATGTGATATACTTCATGAAGTTCAATATTTTTCAATGATTGATCTTCGATCTGAATATCTTCAGTTTTTCATGAATATGGAAGAAATTTAAAAACAAAATTTCAATCTAGGTATGGGCATTACAAGTTTACAATAATAAATTTTGGATTTACTAATGAACTCTCTTTCATCATGGATCTAATGAATATTTTTTTTTCAATAAATATCATGATGAATTTATAGTGGTATGTATTGATGATATTTTGGTACACAAAAAAACCTTTTAAGATCATGAAAATCACTTACACACTATTCTAAAAATCCTTAGAAGAAATGAATTATATGGGAAGTTTAGCCATTGTGAATTCTACATTCAAGAGATTTAATTTCTTATCCATATTTCTTGTAAGGATTGAATCTATGTTGATCCTTCAAAGACCTAGGCAATCCATGAATGGCCAGCAATGATGATTATATGTGAGGTACATAGTTTTATTGGTTTAGTAGGTTATAATCGAAGTTTCTTCCAAAATTTTTCCCAGTTGACTAACCCATTCACCTAGATCACACATAAAGGGGTTAAATTTGTTTGGATAAAAGAGTGTGAAGAATTTTTTGAAATACTAAATATAAGATTAGTCAATTATCCTATCTTGACTCTACCATCAGGGAATGATGGTTTTGTTATTTATAGTGATTCTTCAAAGGAAGGACATGGTTGTGTCCTTATACAGAATGATAGAGTTATTTCTTATGCATCACGAAGGCTAAAGATTCATTAAAAAACTATCCTAATCATGATATTAAGTTAGAATGTGTAATATTTTCTTTAAAAATATGGAGACACTATCTATATGGTGAAAATGTGATATTTATACTGATCATAAGAGTTTGAAGTATCTTTTCAAATAGAAAGAACTCAACATGACGTAATGAAAATTGCTTGAACTACTCAAGGATTACGATAGCACTATACACTAACACCTAGGAAAGGAAAATAAGGTGGAAGATTCTTTGAGTAGAAAGGATCATAGAATTTTGAACAAGATGAGAGTTAAAAGGGATTCTATTTTCATGGATCAAGTAATGATGGATATGGGAATAACCATGGAAGGTGAAAAATAAATACTTTTTAAAATGGTTGCCAAGCCATTTTTACTAGAAAGAATAAAGTGTTCTCAGACTAATGATGAGGAGTTTCAAAAGAATATTAAAGCTATGAATGAAGGGAGATTGAGTGACTTTGTGTATGAATATTGAATTTTTATATTTGGGAAGAGACTTTGTGTTCCCGATATACCTGATCTAAAAATGGATGTTTTGGATGATTCTCATTGCTACAATTTCTCTGTACACCCTGGGAGCACCAAGATGTATAGATATTTGAAGGAACATTTTTTGAGGGACAACATGAAGAAGGAGATTACTGATTTTGTGTTAAGATGTATTGTAGTTCAATAAGTTAATGTTGGAAGGAAACATCCTAGAATATTCATGCAACCTCTTCCCATAACTGGGTGTAAAAGTGATAAAATTACAATGGGATTTTTCATAGGGCAACGAAAGACTCCAAGAAAGAATGATGAAACATTGGCCATTTTTTATCATCTTACCAAGTCATTACATATTCTTGCTATAAGAGAAGATTTACCACTTGAACGTCTAGCAAGGCTTTATATTAATGATGTTGTAAGACTTTATAGAGTAACCCCATCGATTGTTTCTGATCATGATCTCCATTTTACATCAGGATTCTAGAATAGTATTTATAAGTCCCTGGATACTGAACTTCATTTAAGAACTTCCTACCACCCTCAAACTGATGGAAAATTAGAACAAACTTTTAAAACCTTAGAAGTCATGTTGAGATCCTGCTCACATGACTTTCAAGATATGTGGGATCAATATTTTCCTCTGGTAGAATTTTCCTATAATAATAGCTTTCATTCAATTATTCAGATGGCACCATATGAAGCGTTATATGGATGGGGATGTCGCACACCAAATATTTGTGATGATATTGGTGAAAGAAAACTCGTAGGCCTAGAACTTATTGTAGAAACAATAGAAAAAGTGAAGATTATCCAACACCATATCAAAGTACCTCAAAGTAGGAAAATGAGCTATATCAATAATCAGATGAAGGGTTTGGAATTTCAAGTAGGAGATCAGGTTCTCTTGAAGGTATCTCCATGGAAGGGTATTATACGATTCAGTAATTATGGTAAGCTGAGTCCTAGGTACATCAGAACATTCAAAATTCTAGAACAAATTGGAGATGTAGATTATCGTTTGACAATGTCTCCAAATATCGCCAAAGATCATGATGTGTTCCACGTATCACTACTGAGAAAATACATGCTTGACCCAAAACATGTATTCACCTTTGATGAAATAGAACTGGAACCCAATCTGTCTTATTGTGAAGAGGCTGTCAAAATTTTTGATACCAGAGAACAAGTGCTGAGAAAATGGGCGACTCGTCTGGTAAAAGCTCTATGGAGAAATCAAAAGATGCAAGAGGCAACCTGGGAACCCAAGGAACATATGATGAAGAACCACCATAATCTTTTTATGTAGTAATATTATAGAAATTATGAGGATGAAATTATTTTATGTAGGGGAGAATGTAACACTCCAAGCATTCAGGGTACATTTCCCATTGAATAATGTAGTAGCTTGTGTTGTACGCAACTTAGAGTTTTAACACACCACGACCAATCAAACTAGCTATTATGAATGGTAATACCCACTTTTTAAAATTTTATTAATTTTATTTATCAAGATGGTCTTTTTTTGGATTTGGAATATCAAAATTAGCTTAGGGTGAATTTTTGGTATTTTTTTGAAAACATTTAATTTTTGATGAATAGTGAAAAACACTACCTTATAGTTTAAAACCAACATTTTGTTTAAATAAATAGTTATTTTATTTTAATTTATTTTAGGTCAAAATATATATATAATACCAATATATGTTCATCTTAATTCATTTGATTATTTTTATAATACGTTTAGATATAGAAAATTTTATTAAACGTTTTACCGTTATTTACCCACCTTCTAGGAGCATTTGAAAATTTGCATAAAATTAAATTTTACTGCATCAGTGAGTTGAATTTCAAAATTCCAAGAAAAATGGTTGAATTCAGTACGTAATGTGTGGTTCAATAATATGAAAATAATTTTTGTTGAATAGTAACTTTTGGCATTTTTTTACAACGGTTAAAAGTAAATAGTGAAATTAAGGGAAAAATGATATTATAATTACCCTAACACATGGTCTATTTCTATTGGATACATGTAATTATACCCAAAATATACTTATGAATAAAATATGATCCTATTTGGTCTACTTGAATTAGATTAGGACATTTATTATTATTTTATTTAAAGAAGAGTTAAAAGAGTTAAATTCAGTGTTTACTAACTAAACAATTTTTAATATAGGGTTACACACAATATAAATTCAACTATAAATACTAATCAGAAATATATAAATATTTCCTACATAATGATATTTAGTTTATAATTTATAGATATTAAATAATTTAATTTATTTTTGACACAATGATGATGAAATAATTACCTTATTAATAAAATATTAAAATAATTGATATTATAAATATCCAAATAAATGTAAATTGAAACTTATGATGATTTACACTAATTTTATTGGTTAATAAGACATGTTAGGGTTTATTAATTATATTTTTTTCAATGTTATAAAGTTATTATGGATTTCAAAAAAAGAAAATACTAAATAGTGTTAAAATTGACATAATTTTGTTTTTATAGCAAACACTATATTATAAATTGATATCATATTCCATTAAATTTATGTTTCAGAGAAAGGAATTATATAAAGTTATATATATTTACAATGAAGCACTTGGGGTTATCATGGTAGTTTATAGTATGTTTATTAACCATATAATATAAAAACACAAAGAGACATGATAAATGTCAAACTATTTAACTAAGAGTTAAATTTAAAATATAAGGTTAATATGGTGACCTAAACATTTTTATAACCTATTGGTTGAGAAGTTTTCGACCCATACCAACATTATACTCGAAATAAATCATTTTTGAGAGATTAGAAACAAAATTATTTTATTACAAAATAATATTTCAAGCATTTCCTAAAGTGACCCTCACCACTCTTATAAAAGGCTACTTCCCCTTCTATTAATTTCACACCTCCAAATCCATTTGGCTCTGAAAAAACATGTCCAAATATTCTCTTAACTTACATCAAATAAACCTAGAGTCATTACTTTGATCTGAATGCTCACCTAAGGATACCTTTTGATCAACTCAAAAGGAAACACCTGAAGAAGAGGTAATAATTTCACCACCCTCCTTCAAGTTATTTTCTTCTTTCACATCCACTTTATTTGTTGTTTCCAAACCAAAATTATAACTCTAGTACCTTCTACATACTGTGATTTAATTATAAATAGGATAAAACTGTATTTTTTATTCTATCCATCTTATAAATGTCAAAGTCACCATAAATTTATACGCACGGCTTACCGTCTCCACGTCGTGGTGGAGTTTGTTATTCAAACACTTCATTATTTGGATGGGTATAATAATGATTATAACTATTTAAAATAATAAACATTACATGTTAATGATTATATATATATGATATACCATCCAATTACATAATATTTTACCATCAATATAATGATATTGTCACTTGTGTGTACGTACGGATTACCGTCTCCTGGAATGCGATGAGATTCATTCCCCATCATAATCATTCAAGAATAATTTTCATTTTATGATTAGAAATAATGTTTATAAAGATAATATCATTATTTATATGATCAAATTCATCCTATCCATAACAGACATGGCTTATGTAACCAAGCATATAAAGGAAATTGAATCAATTAACACCCGAAATGATGATACTACAAAAATATTATAAACCAAGAAATATTAGAGGATCATATATGAAATAATATTTATTTATATAGTTCTTATATAATTTAATAAACTTTTTTATCTATTATACATGAGGTTAACATACCAAAAACTAAGGAAAAGTACATGGTAAGGGTTAATTCTACAATCTCTTCACTTATCCTGGGATGTTAATACCTAAGTTTCTACATTGACATCTTTATCATCCACATCCTTTTTTTATTAAAAATGAAATTCAAATTTTTTTACTATTTAATAGAAAATGGTTTAATGTAATTTACACCCTTATTTAACCATATATTTTTTGAAATGAATCTTTTTTTCGTTTTCCAAACAAGGTACTTTATAACCATTTTGAAAAAAATTAAGGTAAGAATGACTTTTTTTGACTTATACGAGAGGTGCAGCTATTTTCCATTGTTATATCATCTTTGAAGCTTCCCATAAAAGATTATAATAATATTTTGAAAATAAATGTTTTATTTTATAATTACGTAACTTTTAAATTGTTTCAATATAAAAAGAGGTATTTCTTTCAAATATTTTTCCTTTCATCTATGTCAACATCCTTTTATGGATTTTAAACATATTTGAAGTTGATTTATTATTATACAAATCTTCTATATTGTATTGAATTTTTTGTGATATGCTTTAATGTGGATGTGTTATTTTTGGGCCATTCATGGTTTATGGATAATGTATGGACATTTCGTATGCTAGTTTTAATAAGGATGTTTATGTTATATTTAAACCATTTCATATAAGGAATGCATTAGACTTAGTAAGTGATGGGTGGAGCCCACTATAGGTCCTCTATGCATCGGTAGGTATTATGAGACAAACTAGTGTCTTGGCCCATGGCCTTGACAAAATGTTATCTTTAGTCTTCGTACAAGGCTTTGAAAATGTGGTTATGAAGTTTAGAAATATGAATTCCCACATTATAAAACTGGATACTGATATTACATTTTATTATTCTACTAGTAGAATATCCATGTGAATAAGTAAATGGAAAATTTTGATTTATATTTTCCATATTATGATTAAGATTATGTTTAAAAGGCCTATTTTTTAATCTTATAAATTTCCTTAAATGTTTATTCTTATTCTTGGATGATTATGATATATTGTTATCCTTACTGAGCATCTGAGCTCACCCCTTTATCTGTTTTATTTTCCCTAAGATGTGAAGAAGTACATTATGACTAACCTGGAGGGATATTATAAAGGATGAATGTGGTCAATGAAGACAATTTTGTTCTTGTTTTTCATTTTATAATGTAATGTAAAAATTTTGAATGTATCTAGTATTTACAAGGATACTAAATTGATTGGTCTTTCTGGATTTTGATCCCCTGTGACCATGCCAATGATATGCAATGATGCACTGACTATAGGTAATTGGGGTCGGGGCGTTACATCAGATCGTTCTCAATTATAATTAGTGATATGGTCATATGATCTTATATAATTACTATATCTTCTACTTTATTTGATTTCCCTATATGGTACTATATTGAGTAGTCATAGACCATGGTTATCTCTAACTATCATCACTATCACATATTATGATTATTATGTGTGAATATATATTTTAGGATCTTATTATCCGTATATATTTAATACTTCTAACCATAGATACAATGATACCAAATATTCATTCGGAATATTTTTATAGCCAACTCAAGATCATGTGTTTGATATTTACCCAAACAACCTTTCAAAATCATTGTGGTGTAGTGTATCACATTCTCTTTACACATAAATACACAGACCAAGAAACTCTTTAAAGAATATTTATAAACCATGATGATTTCCTCACTTTTTGGAAGTTTAAGTATTGGTCTGTTGATAATATTCCTTTATAATTACATAAATATCTCTTCATTGATTTTAGTCTATAAAAACATTAACCTATTATTAATTATCTGGTTAGTGGTTTGGAATATCATGATATGTTTCTCAAAATTTATCTATAACACCCTGCTAGTCAAAAGAAACTATATATCTTTATTAAAAATGTTGGTTGGGTAAATAGCACAATTAATTTTTTCATACAATGGTCTATATATATCCCTTTTTTGGTGATACATACCCCAATTACAATATATCATAGAACCAAAAGTAACATTCATTAATCAATACATACAGCTTATCAGTTCAAAATGTCTTTATTCACTCTAATCAAAGTATCCTCATGATCCTATCCACTTTTGGAGTATATTAGAGTATCATCAATAAATACATCTAAAAATATGATGAGTTAATATCTATTTAATACCCTCATTAATTACATGAATATTGTTGGAAAATTAGTTAGTTCGAAGGGAATCACTCAAAACTCACAGTGTTCATACTTCATTCAAAATTTGATCTTTAGAGTATCCTCCTTTAACATTAATTATGTATATCTCTACTGAAGTTCCACCTTAGAGAATTAATTTTCCCCATATAGTATATCAAAAAATACATCAATACATGGATTGGGATACTTGTTCATTATCGTGATATTTTTGAGTTCATGATAATCAATGTAGAGGCACATTGACCAATCCTTATTTTTAAGGAAGAGTTCTCATGAACCCTATAGCAAGACCCCCTGTAGTTTAAAAACCTTTTCTAGAAACTCATGTAACAATTTCTTTGGTTCCTCTGACACAATATTGGCCATTCTATAAAGAGTCCTTAATATGGATAGAGATCTAGGTTTAATTCCAATTGAGAACTCAACCTCTCAATCCGAAAGAAGACTAGACAACTCTTTAGAGAGTATATAACCATATTCACATACATTGAGAATGTATTCAAGCATTATTATCTCAATTTTCTCAATAAGTTGAGCTAAATATGGTTTCTCATAAGTCAATAATATCCACAATTTAGATAAATATTCCAAATTATATACATTCTCTTCATTACTCTTGTATATAATCAATGTATTAATCGAGATGTGAAGATTAATCTCCATCACCCTACAATTTAAATTGGATATATAGAAGGATAGCTAATACATGACCAATATAGAATAAAATTCTAATAAAAGTGGTACAAGCATGATTTTATGGGAGGATAATTCAAAAACCATTAACTAGGAATTAATTATAAAAACGTGATGAAATAATTTCTCTGTTTGATGTTTTTATAGATTTATCAACCACCATTTTTTGTGGTTGTGTTTGAATAGTACCACTAAAATTACAAGAGGTGAATAAATGTATTGAGCCCTAATCAAAAATAATACTCACTATTCTGAAATGATTAACCAATATACCTAACACCTAATCATTTATAATATACAACTTAGTAATATTTATACATTATCCTTTCCTTTAATCACAAGAACATAGATTTTTTGTCATTTATTTCCTCTAACAACCCTTTTCTTAGTGCATTATATTAAATAATTTTCTTTTTTCCCTTTTATTTGAAACATTGAACTATAGGCCAATTATTGATTTGAACCTTCTTTTTTTCATCAAATTAGTGGTTTTATTCATCTATATTTAGAAATTATTCTCTTAATAACCTTATTTTCCATATTTATAACATATATAGGCCCCCTTGAGATTTTTTGGGATGCTTATCCCCATATTTTTAATGTATGGGAAATGAGGTTTCCTTTCCTCCATAAGATTTATTTGATGATCCTATTAAATGAAACTCCATTTTATTCTTTTAATCGTATTCACGATGATATAATTGAGAGTCACCAACATTTATCTTGGCCTTAATGGCATAAAAAATCTATTTATACATTGCTATGTCTCAAATAACTAAATATGTTCATTTACATGACATTAATCCAATAACAATAAGGTCTACCTTATTTTTGGTTTTGATGAATATGATGGAGGTGTATCGTGCAACCCTCAAGTTGTTTTCTTAATATTTATCAATGGAATCATATTCCATTTATAGATGTTTGAAGAACACCCTCTATTTTTTATGATACAGAGTTCATGAAAAATAATTATTGAAATATATTTTCTTGAATTCATTCAATTACATGTTGTAAATTTCCTCTTTGGGATTTATTTTTAAAATTGATGTCTTCTACTAATCATCTCTCCCTCTATGTGATAAAAAAAGTAAAATTTCACTTATTTTTATTATTTAAGGATAGAGAATATATTATTAATTGAGTTAATAAATTTTAATGTTATGACCGGATTATAATATTTTCTAAATGTATGAGGATTTTTTTGTATAAAGTATTTGGTCACAACACAGTATTTATTTGGATAAAGGGAGTCTTCCACTCGATTAATGTTATTTTTCATCACTGGGGTCATTTAATCTAGTAATTCCACTAATTTATCATCTCCCAATATCAAACGGTTAGGAGTATCACTAGGAAAACCCTGACATTACCTATCACATGGGTTTTTTCACGGTTCCTCATATTTCTATCTGTTAACTAAAATAAACGAAATAAAACTGATTATGATAATAATCAGACTAAAAACACATGAAAATTGGAAATATGAACATAAAAGTAATAAAATATATATGACATATAATTCCTCACATGTGAACCAAAATGTTTTAATATATTTTATCTATTAAAATTTCTCTATTAATTTTCCCAACTAGAGAATATATTCTTTTGCTTCATAATATATCATAAAGATGTTTTGAGTTTACAAAATAATATCCCTAGGGGTTTTCAATATAGTTTTTACGTAAGGCCACTTTGTTATTTTAACACCACAAACATTTTATGATATGCTTCTATTAAATACATTCTATTTATCATTGTGTTCCTTTGAAACAACACTAGGTTATTTAGGAGATAGTAAAACCTAGGCATTAAATATAAATGTTCCAATTCTATGTTTTGAATTTCAAAAAATGGCCATCTAGAGTTGTGATCAGTATGTAATCTGGAGTCTAATAGAACAAATATGATTTTGGAGAATAGTAATATGACCTTTATTAATAGTAAATAATAATAATATTTTATTTTCTTAAGTCAATAAGATAATGAGATCTTAATTATTTTTTCAATGAGAAATAAAACTAATTGCACCATTAAGATTTTCATTTTTCGAATTAACTATGACATTACATAAAAATTAAATTAAAAAATACATAGAAAATTAAATTAAAAAAATGGAGTTCATTTTTTAATTCTACAGGTTGAAAAATGGTAAGGGAAAATTTTGGATATTTTTCTAAAATACAAGAATTTTCCATGAATAGTAAAAATATAGTTTTGATTTTTTGGTAGTTTAATGAAATCATAATGATGTAATAATTAAATATAAAAGTGTAGTCGACTTGTGTAAAGTATATTATGGAATGAGGTGTCCTAAGTGGGTAATACCGTGGGAAAATACCTTAGGCACGCCCAAGGTTTGGCAAAAACCACTAATGTGGTGTCCCTTTTAAATTATTAAAAAATTGCCACACTTTTTCTATAAATACCCACTCATCCATTCGTTTTAATTCATTAAAAATTCCTCATCCTATAATATCTTGTGGTTTTACCTCTATAGGAGTCCTCCCAAACTATCCCTAAGCCCCCAAGGTTCTATCCTTCTAGATCTAGGAGTTATTCTTCAAGGTAAAGGAATCCTTCATTCTCTTCTTTAAGTCGACACTTCTTTTATATTAGCTATTTGAAATTACTTTCTATTATGTGGGGGTTTGATTTTATTTATAAATTTTAATGTCCTTTTTATTTCAATATGATGAGATATCCTTTCTTTCTCATCATTTGATTTTATAAAATTTTAGGCGACGTCGTTAGGCTGCATAATTTTCATAAGGGTTCTCTCAACTTTTCTTTTCATTTTCAAGATCATCTATTTTCTTTTTATCATCTAACCTCCAATGTCCAAATGACCATGATAAACTCTAATATCATCTATATACAATAATTATATCATGTTAATGGAATAACCATCATCAATATTCTTACTGCCACCTTTTTATTTTTATAAGCGAAATCAATGTCCATCAGGTTCCAAATTATAACGTTTGTTGACGATGGAGTTTTGTTATTCACTTTATCCTTAATTACAGGTCATGAAACCATTTTAATGGTTGAAAAAAATCATAATATATTTATTTTATCTTGTTAATGTTCTTTTATATTTCCACAATCATAATATGGAATAATAATACAAACCAAGTTTATTGAGCATAAAACGACCAACCCAAATACAAGCGTTTATTTTTAACTCATCGAATGAGTCATCCTCATGGTATATAACCAGAATCATTATAAGATCATTAATTTCTCATTAATGTCACTAATGATGTATATTAACAATTCTGGATGTTTACCAATATTTCAATCCAACTTGCATTCATGAAAACAAGTAAACAAATCATGAAACCAAGTAAGGAAATGCTTCGAAAACAATATGATTGAATATCGTAAACCCATCAAAAAAGACATTAATGAACATAATAAGGTTATATAATATCAATTAAATGTTCATCAGGTTCTGGAATTATTAATTAATGAATATAAATGTTATTATTCATGTCGTTATGAACAATCAAGAACACACTATAGCAGAAGGTAAGGGGTTTCTAATCTCACGTTGTTTTCTGTGAGATTTTATTTGTATGCCACGTATTTCTTATATGTGGTATATGTGTACTTCTATTTGATATATAATAATATTATTTTATTTATATTCATGTTATTCAATGATTCATTTGTGGGTTATTATGTTCTGGTTATATGATTTGACCTATTACATTGTGGTAAGAGACTTTGTCTCAACTACTATTTTGTTGTGACTAACTTTGTGTGGTGCACCTAATAATCCTTATGTGATGTAGATACTGCCCATTTGAAATTCTTTTTCCTTTTCAATTATATTTATATCCATATTATCATATCATGGTTATGTTTTTTTTCAAAACCATATACCATTTTACAAACAATGTTTATTTTGAAAGTTATTTTAGTTAAGGAAATATTGATGAATCTGTATACTATACTCTATATGGATATTGAAAAGGTATATTGATCTTTTATTGAATCAGTTTATAAAGAATTATTTGGACATACAGTGGTGGGTGGGGCCTGCTATAGCCCCTCGACGCATTAGTAGGTCTTAGGAGACAAATCAGTTTGGTGAAAAACCCTTCGAGTTTGTTTCCAAAAATCAGATGGGTTTTTACCCATAGAACTAAACCGTTTTTACCATATTAGGGTTTCATGTGATAGATAAATGAAATCCAATTAATAAATATTCGTTTTATTTATTATCAGTTATTATTTCCATCCATGATATTTTCACTATGACAAAATATATGGATGTAGTTTCATTCTCAGTTTATTAATGGCATTAGTTTTTCATTTTTTCACTAGGCCAAATTTATTATCTCAGATTGATTATTATTAACTTAATATTGTATTCATGATTCCAAAATTTTTAACTCTTATTGTTCATTTGAGCTCACCCCTTTTATTGTTTACATTCAATAGGTGATAAGGAGGAGATCATATATTGAGTTCTTGTGGATGCAGCTTTTAGTTTTCATTATGTGTTGTATTTTTTAAACTTTTCTAATGTAATTTGAGTGTCATATATGTATCTAATTTCATCAAGACTACTGATATAATCATTCCATTTGGATTTTCTTTCCTTCATAATGATGCCAATATCACAATTAATGAACCGACTCTAGCCTAGAGGGGTCGGGGTGTTACAGTTGGTATCAGAGGAGGTTTAGTATGAAACACGAAACAAGAGTAGGAAATGTATTGTAGGGAACAAAGCCCTAAGGTACTATTTGAGGATAAAAATACAATAACATCCTGGTATTTTGGTAAGGAATGGATTCTGTGGATATTTTTAAGCAATACATCCATGTCTAGATACGAGCTGGTAGAGGCGGCTCTGGCACAGATGTATCTATGTGTAAAACCTGAAAACACCACTTTGAGCGAGACTCGAACGAGAACTAGTACATGAAAACAGGCCTTTCTACAGTCTTGGTTACGACACTCCTGAGGTATATTCTTAGGATAATTTACATTTTCTTTACAATCCATTATGAAGGAGTTTAATGTAAATATTTTCTTCAGAGGAACCATGTTTATAAGAATAGCTATGCATAGAATTTAAATCTATTTTGAGTGCGTTTATATTTGAGATTCATAAAATAATCTTATGTATTCCATTATTTAGATATGGAGTCTAATGGAAGAAGGGGAATCAATACTATTGGGTAAGGTAGGGATCTCCCTACTGAGATAGTCAACAGAGTCAACGTTGTAGCATATCAGATCATGATCATATTGAGAAAACTTACTCAAGTTGTAATGAATAACCATTACACACATGTTTTGGATCCTTTCATGCTGCAGAAGCCCCCATCTTTCAGCGGGACTACTAATCCAGTGGTTTCCGAGCAATCGATCAAGTACCTTGAAAATATATTCATGGCATTAAGATTAAATGAAAATGAAAAGGTAGTACTGGTAGTATATTTTCTCATGGGAGACGCTGATCAATGGTGGTCCTTGATTAAAAATACCATGGAGGAAGCAGAAATAGAAGATATGGAATGGAGGACTTTTAAGGAAATATTCTTCGAAAAATGTTTCCCTCGTGAGCAATGAACCGAAATGAAGAGAATATTCCTTGGGTTAAAAAAAGGGATGTAGAAAGTGTTACATAGTATGAGGCTACCTTCACAAGGCTGGCCAGGTATGCCGTAGATAACATATGAGACTCGACAGACAAGGTTTATCATTTTTTGAAGGTCTTAAGCCAAGTCTTCGAAGGGCACTTGCTTGTCAGTAATTTTCATCATATGATGAAATTTTATAAAGTGCCATCAAAATAGAGAATGAATTCGCTAGATCAAATTTTTTCAAAGGAAACCACGATAATAAGTGGTTCTATGATAATAATGAAAAGGATAATCACAAAAGAAGAGTAATGGAATTAATAATTTCCCATTATGTGAGAACTGTGGAAAGAATCATTTAGAGAAATTCTTGAAAGGCATTGGAGTCTGCTATAACTGTTGATAAAAGGGTCACCGATCTGGTGAATGCAAGGGGAAGAAACAATTCATTGATATTCAATACTACAATTTCAGAGAGATGGGACACTATATCAATGACTGTCCTATGTTCCAAGGAATCATTCCTCAGAAAAAGACTCTGGAGAAAGGGAGAGACAATGCGAGTACAACTGAGAAGGTAGAAGTTCTTGGTGATGTGGGGGTAGATACATTATTTGTTTCCTCAAACACAGCCAACACTTTATTTGATTTTTGGATCATCACATTCATTTATATCCTCTCAGGTTGACAAGAAAATTAGATTTGTCCAATTTGATTTATTAAAGGAGTTGTCCGTCGAAACTTTTAGGGGATGTATCATTGCAACCAAGGCATGTCGACTAGTCCCCCTCTAAACACCAAAAAGTGCTCTAGTTTCTATCCTTAACATTATACCAATGACTAAATTTTATATAATTCTCGATATGGATTGGATTTCAAATTACGATGTGAAGATTTATTGTAAGAAGAAGGAAGTTACAATTTTAGAAGGTGGTGTAGAATTCCTTGTCTTTAGGGAAGAAACTTCTCCACTTGATTCTTATCTAGAGCCACCCACAGTAGCTCTACTAAATGCAATACTTGGAGTGGAAGATAAACTAATATCTCTAGGAGAGGAAAGAAATCATCCAATTGAAGATGTGCGCATAGTGAAAGAGTACGTTGATGTATTTCTAGAGGATTTTCCTGGACATACTTCAGAGCGCGAAGTTGAGTTCTCTATTGATTTAATTACTGATGCAAGACCTATATCAAAGACTCCCTATATAATGGCCATAGTTGAATTATTAGAGCTAAAGAAACAAATAGAGTATTTTAGTGAAAATGAGTTATTCGACCTAGTGTTTTTCTATGGGGAGCCCCTATCCTCTTTGTTAAGAAGAATGATGGATCCATGATGCTTTGCATTGATTACAGGGAAATCAATGCTATTAGAATAAAGAATAAGTATCCTCTTCCCCGGATTGATGATTTATTTGACCAACATCATGGAGCTCAATCCTTTTGGAAGATTTACCTCTGATCTGGATATCATCAATTGCGTGTGAGGAATGATGATATTCCTAAGACAACATTTCAGACCAGGTATGGGCATTATGAGTTTCCAATTATTCCTTTTGGACTAACAAATTCACACTCTATTTTTATGGATTTAATGAATTTATTTTTCAAGGAATATATTGATAACATTGTTGTGGTATATATTGATGATATCCTCATATATTCAAAATGTTATGAAGACATTAAGAATCACTTGTGAGTTATTCTGAGAACTCTTAAAAGAAAAATATTATATGGGAATTTTAGAAAGCGCGAATTATAGCTTCAATCAGTTACTTTTCTGGGCCATATTGTCAATAAGGATGGAATCCTAATTGATCCTATGAAGACAAAGGCAACACAAGATTGGACCACACCAACAAACATAACTGTGGTATGCAATTATTTTGTCTTAGTAGGTTATTATCGACGTTTCGTTCAGAATTTTGCCAAACTGGCTAATCCGCTATCCAAGATCACACGTAAAGGAGTTAAGTTTTTGTGGAAAAAAGAATGTACATAATTCTTCACTTAATTGAAAAGAATATTGGTCAATCCTCAAATTTTGACTCTTCCATCTGGAAGTGATGTATTTATAATATACTGCGATGAATCAAAGAATTGACCCGGTTGCATCCTTATGATAAATGATAAAGTTATTTCTTATTCATCAAGATAGTTGAAGACTCATGAGAAAAAGTATCCAACTCATGATCTTGAGTTAGCAGCTATAATCTTTGCTCTAAAAATATGGCGGCATTATATCTACAGAGAGAGATGTGATATTTATATAGACCACAAGAGTTTGAAATATATTTTCACACAAAAAGAACTCAACATGAGGCAAAGAAGATGGCATGAGTTACTCGATGAATATGATTTTTCAATACACTACCACCCCGGAAAGGTGAATAAGGTGACAGATGTATTAAGCAAGAATGATCATGGCCTTATGACTCAAATAAGGATTGAAAGAGATCCTATATTCATGGATCTGCTGAAGATGGATGTGGAAATTATTAATGAAGGGGAAACATCACTCCTCTTTCAAATGATTTCTAACCGAATATTACTAGAGAAGATAAACATTTCTCAATCTGATGATGAGAAGCTCCACAAGAAAATTAATGCAGTTAAGGATAGGAGACTGGCTGACACTGTGTATGAAGGAGTTTGAATTTTTGGGAAGAGGTTATGCGTTCCATCAGTTGATGAGCTAAAAAGGGAACTACTAGATGATGCTTATAGCTCTAATTTCTCTATACACGCGGGTATCATTAAGATGTATAGAGAACTGAAGCAATATTTTGGGTGGGAAAATATGAAGCGAGAAATTTCTTAATACGTGTCAAGGTGTTTAGTTTGTCAACAAGTTAAGGAAGAGAGACAAAATAACAAAGGATTTATGCAACCTATACCTATTCCTATGTGGAAGTGGGATAACATTACGATGGACTTTGTCACCAGACTAACGATGAAACCTATAAGGAATGATGCAATATGGGTAATTTTTGATCATCTCACTAAAAAAACACATTTTATTCCAATAAGAGAGGATTTACCACTTGAGAGATTGGAAATTCTTTATATTAATGAAGTTATGAGACTTCATTGTGCACCTATATCAATTGTCTCTGATATAGACCCTCGTTTGACGTCAAAATTCTTGAAATGTCTCTAGAAGGATTTGAATACTGATCTTCATTTGAGTACCGCATATCCCCCCAAACCGATGGAAAATTTGAAAGGACTATTAAAACACTAGATGATATGCTGTGGTCATGTTCTCATGACATCCATGGTATGTGGGATCAATACTTTCCATTGGTGGAATTTTCATACAATAATAATTTCCATTCTAGTATTCAAATGGCACTATATGAAGCATTATATTGAAAGAGATGTCAAAATCTAACTTGTTGGGATGAAGATGGTGAGAGGAAACTTATAGACCTAGAACTTATTGAAGAGACAACGTATAAGGGGAAGAAAATAAAGGCCCATATTAATGCATCCCAAAGTAGGAAGAAGAGTTAGGGTGAAAACTGGAGAAAGGACTTGGAATTTCAAGTGGGAGATCATGTATTTCTGAAAGTATCTCCATGGAAGGGCGCTTTAGGTTTCGGTAAGAAAGGGAAACTGAGCCCCAAGTCGACCAGGCCATTTGAAATTTTTGGAATAATTGGAGCTATTTCTTAACATTTAGAGATGCCGCCAAATCTCTCCATATTTCATGATGTGTTTCATGTATTATTGTTAAAGAAGTACATGCCAGACCCGACGCATGTACTCACATATGATGAAATAGAACTAGAACCAGATTTTTCATACTATGAAAAGTTTATCAATAATCTTAACACAAGGGAGTAGGTATTGAGAAATACAACAAATCATATAGTAATGGTTCTTTGGAGAAATCAGAATATGGAGTAAGGAACATGGGAACCAGATGACTTCATGATGAAGAACCACCCACATCATTTTGGTGGGATTTATTCAAAAAAATTGGAAGATGAAATTTCTGAATGAGGGAATAATATAACACCCCAAAAATTTTATGGAATGCATATATTAAATACATTTTATTCATCACTTTGTTCCTTTAGAACAACAATAGGTATATTTAGGAGATAGTCAAAACATAGCCATTAAATATAAATTTTCCACATATATGTTTTGAATTTCAAAAAATGGTCATCTATATTTGTGATCAGTAAGTCATTTGGAGTCTGATAGAACAAAAATGATTTTTGTTGAATAGTAATATGAACCATATGAATAGTAAATAATAAAATTATTTTATTTTATTACGTAAATAAGATAATGAGATCTTAATTATTTTTTCAATGAGAAATAAAACTAATTACATCTTTAGGATTGTTTTTTTTCAAATTGACTATGACATTATTTAAAAATTAATTTAAAAATACTTAGAAAAATATTTTTAAAAAATGGAGTTCATTTTTTAATTCTACATGTCGAAAAATAAATAAGGGTAAACTTTTGAGATTTTTCTAAAATACATGAATTTTTCATGAATAGTAAAAATACATTTTGAGTTTTTGGTCGTTTAATGACATCATAATGATGCAATAATTAAATATAAAAGTATGGTCTAATTTTTTACATTAACTTATGTACAAGGTTTACCATGTGGCTAAAACCATGGGAAAATACCATGGTCAAGCCCATGGTTTTTCAAAAACCACTAATGAGGTGTACCTTTGAAATTATTAAACAATTACCTCTTTTTTTCTATAAATACCCACTCATCAATTGATTTTCACTCATTCCAAATCCCTCATCCTCTAATACGTAGAGGTTTTACCTCTCTAGGAGTCTTCCCAAGGTGTCCCTAATCCCCCAAGGTTCCATCCTTCAATATCTACGAGTTATTCTACAAGGCATGAGAATCTTTCATTCTTTTCTTTAAGCCGACACTTCTTTTATGTTATCTATTTGAAATTATTTTATCTTCTGTTGTGGTTTGATTTTATTTATACATTTTACTGTCCTACTGATTTCAATATGATGAGATACCCTTTTGTTCTTATTATTTGATTTTATGAAATTCTAGGCGACGTCGTTAGGCATCATAATTTTCAAAAGGGATCTCTCAAATTTACTTTTATTTTCATGATCATCTATTTTATTTTTCTCTTATAACATCCTCTATCCAAATTATAATGATAAACTCTAGTATCATCTATATACTATAATTATATCATGATAATGGAATAATAGTCATCAAAATTCTTAATCCTCCCGTTTTATTTTTATAAGTGAAATCAATGTCTATGAGGTTCCAATTTATAACCTTTGTGGATGGTGGAGTTTTGTTCTTCCCTATATCCTTCATTACTAGTCATGAAACCATTTTAATGGTCGAAACAAATCAGAATATAATTATTTTATCTGGTTAATGTTCTGTAATCTTTACACACTCATAATATGGAATAATAATACAAAACAAGTTTATTGAGCACAAAATTGCCAAGCCAAATTCAAGCGTTTATTTTTAACTCATAGAATGAGTCATTCTCATGGTATATAAATAGAATCATTATAAGATTATTTATATATATTTAATGTCACTAATAATATATATTAACAATTCTAGATGTTTGACCATACTTTAATGCAACTTCCATTCTTGAATACAAGTAAACAAATCATTAAACCAAGTAAGAAAATGCTTCCAAAACAATAAGATTGAATATCTTAAACCCATCAAAAAGGCCATTAATAAACTTAATAATTTTATATCATACAAATTAAATGTTTATTAGGTTATGGAATTATTAATTAATGAATCTAAATTTTTATTATTCAGGTCGCTAATAACAATCAAAAACAATCTATAGAAAAAAGGTAAGGGGTTTCCCATCTCACTTTATTTTCTATGAGGTTTTCATTGTACGCAACTTATTTCTTGTATGTGGTATATGTGTACATCCATTTGATATATAATAAAATTATTTTAGTTATATTAATGATATTAAATTATTCATTTGAGGGTTATTATCTTCTGGTCATATGATTCGACTGATTACATTGTGGTAAGAGACTTTGTCTCAACTAATATTTTGTTGCGACTAACATTGTTTCGGGCACCTAATAATTTTTATGTGGTGTGCCTATAGCCCATTTGAGATCAATTTTCATTTGAAATTATATTTATATCCATAATATAATATCATGGATATGTTTTTTTTCTAAACCATATAACATTTTGCATACGATGTTTATTTTGAAAGTTATTTTAGTTAAGGAAATATTGATGAATATGTATAGTCAAATCTATACAGATATTGAAAAGGAATATTGTTATTTTATTGAAAAAATGTATATAGAATGATTTGGAAATGCAGTGGCAGGTGGGTCCTGCTATAGCCCCTCGATGCATCAGTAGGTCTCATGAGACAAATCAGTTTGGTGACAAATCCTTTGAGTTTGTTTCAATAAATTAGACGGGTTTCTACCCATATAAATAAACTGTTTTATGGTATTATGGTTTCATGTGTCAGATACATAACATCCCATTAATAATATTTCTCTTTATTCATTATCATTTATTGTTACTATCGATGAGGTTTTCACTTTGAAAAAATCTATCGATTTAGTTTCATTCTCATTTTATTAATCGCATTAGTTTTTCATTTATTCACTATGTCATATTTATTATGTCAGATTGATTATGATTCACTTATTATTGTACTCATGCTTCTACTATTTTTATCCCTTAATGAGCATTTGATCTCAACCCTTTTATTGTTTACTTTCAATAGGTGACACATAGGAGATCATATATTGAGTTCTTGTGGATGCAGCTATTAGTTTTCTATATGTGTTGTATTTTGTAAACTTCTCCAACGTAATTTGAGTAACATCTATGTATCTAGTTTCTTCAAGACTACTAAACTGATCTTTACTTTTGGATTTTTATTCCTTCTAACCATGCCAATATCTTAGGTAACTCACCGGATCTAGCCTAGAGGGGTCAGGGTGTTACATTCATGCACTTGATGGAGATCTAGTTAATAATCATTCAATGTTTTTAGGGTTATTAACTTAGGAAATACTGTTCTCAAGCCACATCTACTTATATAATGTAGAGAGGGATGTAATTTTTTGGAAAACAACCCTATATATAATTGAAAAATAAACTCTTTATATTATATTATACTTAAACGTATCTCTATTGTTATCAGTTAAGTATCATAGTAATAATTCCAAAAAATAAGTATAAATTACTATGATACCAACAATAGTGATATAATAGTTTTTCACATATTACTATGTGATTTATAACAAAAATATCCAATGAATACAAACCAAGGAATGATAGTCCTAACAAATTTGGGAGACTAGGGACATAAAACAAAAACATGAAACTAAGATAAAACATAGTTATTTTAATATATAAAATTTTATCATAAATTCATTTCATCTCTTAAAACATTATAAAATAACATAGGTAATATATAAACAAACGTTTTGAGCTATAAATCCCAATAAGTGAATAAACACGATAATGATGCATATCATATGAGTCCAAAATCTTAACATGATATTATCAAAGACAAGACACATGAATAATAATATCATGGAATATCCTAAAGAACATGGAATCAAATGAACTTGTAAAAGTAGTAATTTCGAAACAATATAAATCATGACATTTCCATAAGCCAAACTAACATCCAAGATAATATCAGATAGAGGACAATCCCTATCATGGATTAGGTTGACTACCTAATCCCATACATATCAAATCATGAGACATAAAAGATATGATTTAATTAAGGTACTATCTCAGATCATCCTTCATAACAAGTACATGCATATGTGTACCAAATAAGGAATAAAAAATAAGTCATAAAGATAATTATTACCAAGGAAAGGAAATTTGTTTTTTAATCATATATCATATAATAATGAGATAGAATATCCTAATGGATTCAATGAAATCAGGTGTAAAAACATTCATGGACGTTATTATATGTCAAATAATCATGATTTATGAAATTGGATGTCCATGTTAAGTGAATATGTAAAAAAGAGTTAATATGAAAATTTGGAAATGTACCTCTTATATGGGGTTTTAGGGACAATGGTAAAAGTCCTTAAAAATATAAATAACATGTTAATTTACATAATTTAAAAAATGAACTAAAAACGGTTCTCTATAATCAAATGGGAAATTTTAGAAACCAAATATGATTAAAAATATTCTTATAGAGTAGTGCATTAAATGAGGTTGGAGACATTGATGTTCCCAATAATCAGATTTTCTTAATGAATGAAATTGAGAAGATAATGTATACAATATGTACATACCCACAAAATATAGGCAAATTAAAATATGTATATATGTGGGAGACATATATATAGAATATATAAGAAATATATAATAAAAATAGTGATATAATTTCTGGTAAATAAATAGAAGGTGTGGCCCAAATAAAATAGGGTGGTTTGGTGATATCCCCTACCTTATGTCCTAGAATCATACTGTATTTTTAATAAATGAAAAAATTAGTCTTATTAAATTCATTAAGTAAATAAGTTAAAACCATTTAAATATATATATATATTTTATATAATTATGGTTTATTCCTTTTCAAACATTTCAATGATTTTTAAGGTTTAATTCCACTATACCGTGGGCATTCGTTTCATGGTTCCACTGTCGGATCACTTTTGGATAATAATTTTTGTTATTTTAAAATGGAAGAAAAAAACCATAATGGATATAAAATGGTATAAATGGACATATAGAAATTTATATTATCCCAAATATTCATATGTGTTCGGATATAGGTATGATTCCATTAGTAGAAACCTTAATGTTTTATAGTTAGGTTATTTTGGATGTTTTTTCAAAAATCACAAAATAGCTGCATTTTATTTAATATTATTTATATATATTAATTCAAAAATGATAAAAATATAAAATATATGATTAAGTATTTTATACAATTATAACTAAATTCAAACCATCCAAAAAGGATTTAAGGGAGAACGTAAACTTATCATCCATGGAGGTTGTTAAATGACATAATATGGGTAATGGTATCTTTTTTAGAATAATAGGAAAGGACAAGATGATGGATGGTAAAAATACCATTATCATTATAAAATTACAATAAATATATGATACCAGAGTTTTTATTCCATGTTTTGTGAGGGATTTGAGTAGATGGTATAAGATTAAAATATTTTTAAAGAGTGAGTTTGAGAATATTACCTCTTGAGTGTCATATCCTTGAAAAAATCCTCATGGAACTTAGAATTTATATTTTATTGTGAAAAAAAGTTACAAGACAAATGAGAGTTGATTAAGAAGATAAATTGGTTTAAATTCATCAACCACAAATTTTTAGAATATGTGAAATA
Source organism: Viscum album (assembly GCA_963277665.1). Lineage (NCBI taxonomy): Eukaryota > Viridiplantae > Streptophyta > Magnoliopsida > Santalales > Viscaceae > Viscum > Viscum album. Next base: position 1,924,859,321 of record OY728125.1, read on the forward strand.
TGGAGAGGTGAGAGGGGGTATATATAAGTGGATGAGATAGGTTTTTATATTATATTCATTAGTATATTATTTTTGATCAAGAATGCTAATATTATATATTATTGAGACTAAATATAGAAAATGGTTCATATGTGTTAAAAATAATGGGTTCTTAAATCACCCATTTTTCAATAAATCATGTCTTCAACTTTTATTTTTAAATACTGTATTCTATCAAATTTCAATATTTACTAAATAATAAACAATATGAGAAAAATGCTGAAAACCCACCCGAACAATATTTTGACATGTATTTTACCAAAATTGAATCCATTTTTAGAAAATAATTTTCAAAATATTTGAAATTTTATTATTTAATTTAAACCTTAAATATTTTAAGAAATACCAATTTTAATTGTATGATTAATTTTTGGGCCCTTTAAAAAATTACATATTTTCCCATAAAATTAGTATACCATTATATTAAATCATAATATTTATTTATAAAACAATTTTATTAAAATAAAATTTCATTTTACTATTATATTTTTTATAAAAATGAAATTTAAAAATATTATGTTTTTAAATATACAAACACTTTCTTTAACATTTTTAAAAACATTATTAAATAGTATAATGATTTAAATGTCTTATTTTCATTTTATAAGATATTTAAATATTTATTACCATTTTATAATTGATTATACTATTGTAATAGTAAATTTAATATTCCTATAATTATGATTATAATGTTCATATAACTATTACAATGGTAAGATTTGTAATAGTCATACAGGTTCTCTGTTTCCTATAAATAGGCAAACCATTTTTATCCATTTTCGGAAATTCGGCTTAAAGGTTACCGGTACCCATTACAAACATTAAACCAAGAAGAACCATAATCCATCAAACACCTCAAATTTTCAAAAACAAATTTCAAAACATAACATAATCAAACCCAAATCTCCTAAGAGATACTACGTACACACATGTCCACCTGATGCATCGCCGCCTCGAACCAAGAATCTGTCCATCGATCGTCCAATGAAATAACTTTTCGGCTAGACCAACCACTGGGAAGGATCGTCGTCCCATGCCACAAATCACCAGGAACAAAGATCCAAATGCAGAAACAATACCACACAACAACACATCCAAGAAGAGCTCATCGAACCTCCCATACCAATCCAAAAATTCCAAAACCAAACACTCATTCAGAAGATTGAAAGAGTATGACTATTCTTGGGGATCATGTATATCTAAATTTTCATATAGTTACCTAATTTTTAATTTTTTATCCCACATTAATATTTTTATTTCATATGGACATGTTTATTCCAAAAACTTGATGTTAAAATATTTATAATAAATAGTTATGGGTCTATCATGTGTTCAATGTGATTTATATAAAAAAATATTACTATATATGATGAAACTATGTAATCAGTGGGGAAATACAATTAACAATATTCTCAGTCTATATAAAAAACAATATTGAAACTCACATCTTAAAAAGGGTGATAAATATCCATTCCAATTTACATAACATGAAATTTAAAAATAACAAAAAAAAATACTTATTTGTTTTTCACTATAATAAAGGTGAAAATTTGCAATTAGTGTGAATATGGATATAGATGGGAAAGATCTCATTTAGAAGGGACGAGAATTATTCATAACAATGTTATACATTTATTATAATAAACTTAATCAAGAAAAATCATGTAATTAACATTTTAAATTTACCTCTAGAGAATAAAAAAGTATTATATAATAAAATTGTATGTTTTAAGAAAACAAAATATAATAAAGTAGTGTCATAATTAACATTCTATATTGAATAAATAATATTTGAGTTAACAAAATCCCATATGGGTTTAAAAACACTTGTGTAAAGTAACCTTCATAATGTTAAATTGTGATGGATTTATATATCCCATGAATTTCATAATATTGATGATAACATTCTTATATATAGAATTATATACACAAAAAAGTTCTGAATTTCACATATGCCTTAATAAAAAAATTGAGATAAGAAAAAACATATGAAATGGGTTATATTTATGGAAAATGAATGAAATACTATAAAATATACATTTAAATAAAATTATTAAAGGTGAATTATGATGAAATAAGTTAATGGGGTATTAATTACACCATGTAAAATAAGAATAAGTGAAAAAATGAAATCAGAACTCAATGAATGAAAATTAAGACTAAAACCATTCTATTTTACTCTTAATTAATAGAAAAGTTATTTAACAATAAATATAATAAAAAAAACCATATTAATAAACTATTTTACATCCTTAATCATATATATATATATAATAACTCTCAAAATCTTTAGTTATAAGCATTAATTATAAATTTATTTGCCAGTAAATGTTTATTTTTATCATTCAATATTAGTAATTTAAATTTATTCACTTATATTTTATAATTGTAAAATCAAACCCAATATTTTAGACAATGTTAAGTATTACATAGCTATAAAAATTACTAGAATATATCATTTATAAGGTTTCCTAATTTTATAATTTCATTCCATGATATTTTCAATCATGATTAGCGAATATAGAATTAGTGATGAGCTTGTTTTGGTAAATTTTAATGAAAAAATAGTGATATAATAATGACAAGTTAAATATTAATATATCATTTCCAGAACTATAATAATGTAATAATTATAATTATAATTTATTATTTAAATTATATAAACCATAATTATAGAGAATTTATTAAATATGGAATAGGCCACTCCATGGAGGTGGTAATATACACATACACATATGATACATTTTCATTTTCCATTGAAAAAATGAATATTGAATGTAGATTATCATTGATGAATATTAATCATGTGATAAATATCATATTTAATAATTAAATACAATTTTAGAACAATACATTTATGGTGGTGATGAAAAATATAAAATATTTTAATCGATATAGTAGTTTTCATGAACTAATGCGTGATACTAATATTTTATCTGAGGTGATGGATGGGATTAAAATAATGTTTTTCCATAAAAACTAAACTTTTATAACTAAAATTAATTTTTTAATGAGTAAATTCATTATCGTTGAAAGGAGTTAATAAAATATAAATTCGCTGGTTATTTTGGATTGATATACATAATATCAAATTTAAAAATATTGTTAATCATTATAACCACTGATAATATAGTTGTTTTTAATTGACCAACAAGATTATTATATTAAGGGTTATGATAAATTTTTATTTGAAACAAAAAAAAAAGAAATTTTGGACTTGAATAATATGATTACACCCAATGAAACCCATTTATTGGAGCTTTGGTGGGATATGGGATTCATATCATTTCCCTTGATGAATAATATGTTGACATTCAATGGAAAACATTTGAGAAAACAACTTTATGGGTAATGTTTTTTCTCTTATAAATCATAGTAAAACCCATGTTTACCAAACCACCCCATTAAAATATAAACACAACAATACTTACCATTATTTTAATAAATGGTGTAATAGAGGGATATGTATCTAAAAATAAAAATATGAATTAATATATTTTCATATTAGTATATCAATTATTATGTTTATCATTTTTATTATAAATTTTTAAATGATTAAATAGTGGGTTATATAAAAATAAGATTTTTATATGATGTAACATAAAATTTGTTTTTTGGGAGAAATAATAATTCAATCAAGAAAGTCTTTTTTTTAATTAAATAATTTGAAAAAGAAAAAATATTTTATTAAAATATTATTATTAAATAATATTTATTAAAAAATTAATAATATATTTTTTCAAATTAAAATATAATTGTTATAATGGTTAGAAAACTGTTATTATCACAAATCCATTATTTTTAAATAAATGTTAATTTTTATTTAAAATACTAAATTATAATTTTCCGATATTTATTTTGAAAAAAAAAATATTTTTTAAATTAGCATGTCAAAATTATATAACAATAATTTTTTCATAATTTTTTAATATAGTTTAATTTTCTTGAAAATTTTAAATACATTTCAAACAAAAATGTTTGATTGTTAAATAATAATCTATAATTATTAAAATGTTTACCATAAAATATTTCCATCAATAAATACATGTATACCCATTGAAAAAAAGTATTTTTATATAATTGGATTAATTTTATATTCCCTCAATGAATTATTTAGGATCAATATTATATTTTATGTTTCTAAAATCAATTATTTGTAAACATGACACACTACCAAATAACTAATGAATTATTTTAATGATCTCCATTATAGAAAATGTAATATAATGAAAACTACTTCAAATTTGTAGAATCCATGGGAAAAAACATGAGAAGGATTTTTTTTATTACATTATCATATAGAGTCCAAAACCTATGTTTTGAAATTAAAAAGAATTCCCTTCTCTTTTAGTTTATCAAAATAACCTAAATCCCATTAATCTTCACTAAAACCCATTAGAGCCCAATAATAATTTTAATTACACTCTCTAGATTTTAACCAGGTTGCCCCATTCCCTTAAAAATATCTTCCCAATATTTTAGAAGTGCCATACCAGGGTAATAGATTCTATCATTCTCCGCTATATTTAAGAATATTATTTATACTATGCATTTAAATTATAATATTCAATTTTTTTTATGTTATTACATATACATATTATAATTATTATGATCTCCATGTGATAATAAATACCTTCACTCTTGTTAATCCCCTCTATGAACCATTATGCATATAGGTTATGCTACTGAAATTATCCTATGAATTTTCATGTCAAACATTTATATAGTGAATACCCATATCTATTTTACTCAAGGGTATTAACTTAGTCATAACTCTCAGTTATTTATTGAGTATTTACTTGTATGTGACATATATACCTTAATCATTAGATTAAAATAGATATAATACATCAGTATGATGTTTGATTTATGTGGCACACTAATGCATGTAAGCAGTATGAAAGTGATGGCAGAGCCCAAAATTATATACCCATCCAATGATTTTATTAAATTCATTATCTTATCATATTACTTTTATGGTTTATGGAAAGTTGTCCTAAAAAAATTTATTATGTGTTATTGGAACTTAGCCTTGACTTTTGTTTATGATGTCATGTTTTATATTTTCTCCACATTCTCATGATTCCTTTTTGATATCAAGTTATATAATTACTTATTGATCAAGATTTTGATTCGAAACCCTATTATTAGTACCTTTATATAATAAATAATAAATAATAGTGTGTTAAAACATGATGTTTCAAAGTTGGTTTCAGATATAAGTCCACATTTTTTTATTTGGATTAGAAAACACTAGAGGAATCCTTATGGATAAGACTCAAAATTTGAAAACATCCAAAAATGTATAGAGTATGTGGTATCTAATAAATTGAATCCATGTCTACATACTATAGGTGGATGTGTCTCTGAAACATATTTATATTATAGTAATAACACCAAAAGGTTAACATTGAGTTGGACTCAATCAATACTTAGTGCATGAAAATAGGCCTTCTTTCTCACTTAGTTTGAAACTCCCAAGGTATATAATTTTTTAATTTTGCAAGCCTCTTAAAAATAATTATTAATGGAATAAAAATTCTAATTATATTTTATATTGAGGAAAATATTGTTGAAAACTTATATTGGAACATTTGAAATAATAGTTTATAAAATATGCATCATTTACGAGTTATCTCTTTCATGTTCATGGTTTCCAATTTATGTGCTTAAAAATTTTAAGACAATCATCTATATATTTTCCTTTTCCTTTTCAAATTGGTAGAAGATTGATAAACTAAGTTGAAAAACCATTTCAGGAGAAATTTAATGGCTAAAAAATGATATTTCCAACCTGATGGGTGTAGTAATAAAAAAATACATGACAATACATTCTCAATTAAATTAGATTTTGAAGAGAATACTGAATCCTGAAGAATTCATGAATCTGCTAATGGAAGAGAAAGTTGTAATTGAGACCTTTATATGAAAAATTACTCAGAAATTCTGTAGATATTTTGATCCCTTAATTATGGAAAAATTGATCAAATCAATTGAAATGATCTCCACCATCCTTTAATTCCCTATGAAATAGAATGTTCTGTTGGTAGTTTATCATATATAGGTAGAAGATGATTAGTGGTTAACGTTTTTCAAAATACAATACCCTTAAAAGATATTGAAGTGATGGAGTTGAATGAAATTTTGAAATTGTTTTTCAAAAATTATTTTCCACATACTTTATGACTTAAAATATGTAGATATTTCCATATACATGAGAAAAATGTTGAAAGATACATTGAAAAATATGGGTAAATGTTCACATGACATGATGATACGCCATTGAGTTTTTCACTTCACCAAAAAAATTCCAATATTTTTTTTGTGTGAGGACGTATATAAAAAAATAATTAGATATTAAAAACATTTAAGAATATGATGATATTATTCTATGTTACATCATATTCATAATAGGTATTATAAAATCATAAATATCTCATGGGTCCCGATATAAGAAGAGGATAATGTATTTTAATTATGGAAGTTTGATGGAAAAAACTCATAAGGTTAATAAATTTCATCATCCCATTTATCAAAAGTATGGAAAAGGAATCCCAAAAATTACATTAATGTTATGAAGAAATTACTGGGGTATAAGATGGGGGAGAAACTATATTGTGATTGAAAACATGATAAACAAAACAATTTTATAGAATAAGGTAACGTTATAGTCAACCCTTATCTTGTAATCCAATGATTCAACAAAAAGGTATAGTTCAATGAATGAAAACCAATTCCCTATGGAAAGGTTTGTTGATGGTAACTGACAAAAATAATGTAAGGAACTGGCCTAAAACATTATATAATATTAAATTAAATGAATAATTTACATTGAGGATCTTTTCAGGTTTAGTGTTTTAGAGAATTAGGACATAACTATTACATTACAACAAGAATATTACAAATAGAAACTACTACCAGCTTCTATTTTTTCATAAAATAAAAAATCAAAAAAAGAAACATGTCTAGTTCCATGTTTTAGATAGCATGAATTTTCATTGATCTCATCCTTGACCCTATTCATCTTTAAGTCCCATGTAAAACATTTCAAAAACATGGGATGATCATAAAAATCTCATTATGGGTTATAAAAAAAGGAAGGAAAACATTAGCCCATCAATAAATACAAATCAATGAACCCATACATTTCAATCATAACATACCTTATGAAATCATGAGATTTATGAATAACAAACACAAATCAAAAATCATAAAGGTTACATAAGGCACCCATATAAAACATACATTGTATATATCATAGCTACATAAGGAGTTACACTTGGAATACCAATAACGGTATATTCCATAATTCTCTTAGGGGAAACATCACGTTTACCTCCATCACGTTACCTAATGCATTGGAGAGCTATCTCGGGCTCACCCACCCTAGGTTTATCATGGAACCACCCATATAGGTAAACAATTCCCAATAACCATAAAATATTCATAACATATAACACATTTATAATGGAAAGATAACATTTCCACATTCTAATATATCAAATCAAGATATTGAAATAAACAATGTTTTATCAAATCATTTTCCAAACCATTTAAAAAGCAATTTTTGAATCAAACTATCCAATACCACATTGAAGCTTTTAAATGAATTATCATTTGAAAAAATTAATTTCCATATAAATAAATCCTAAAAACAATTTTCAAAACATGGACATTAATGATAAATATTTAGAATAATAATTCTTTAAAACATTTAAAACGATATTTTAGTTAATGTGTTTTTTAACAAAAAGAGAGACCCTTGAATACAAATAATTGAGTAATAACATTTAAAAATACTTTATAATATCATGAGAATAAAGGTATTGATGATATATTATACCAACGGAATTTATATACACCGCATAAGAGTGAATTGTTTCATAACAACAATGAAGTCTCAAGGGAAATGTAAATTGAGATGAAATCCCTTATAAATATGGTATCATTAAATTAAAGATAAATAAATCACATAGTTATGTGTGAAAAATATAAATACACACAATATAAGTGGATATTAACTGTAAAACAATCAAAGGACATTCATTCATATTCATAGGACAACATGTTCAAGTAGTACACGTTGAACCCGAAGAATTGAAATTAGGTTAAGAGGTTCACTTGTAACAATTTGATAGCCTAATAGCGTCACTTTAAAATTTAGAAAATGGTTTGATGAGATAAAAAGGGAATATAATCACTTGGATATAAATTTTACATAAATAAGGATATATATTAACATATCCGAACATAATAAGATGTAAATTAAAAGGCATAACAAAAAGAAGTCTTTTAAATAGAGGAGGGTCAAAGGTTCACTTACCGATTTGGTAACTTACAAAACATATCCCACATGAATGAATTTTAATACAATGAATATTTAAATACTCGTAAATGAATGTATATTTCACAAATAGTATAATCAAGGGTAGTACATACACCACACAAATGGATATAGTGGAAAATATAGCTTGAATCTCACGGGAATAAAAAGTGAGATGAAACCCTTTACCACGTTGTAATCAACTGAGTCGTTTGACCAAAAGTTAATAAGCACCAAATGAATCATATAATACCATGAATATAAATATAATCATGATAATATATATCAAATGTCAGTGAACAATACACCACATGCAATAAATAAGTGGTGAACAATGGGAATCTCACGGAATTAAAATTGAGATAAGAAAATACATTACCTCATGTCCAACTTGACTCGATCGTTCTTTAATATCCTTAATAATAAAATAATGTTAATTAATACTTTCTTGAGAACCTTATTAAATTTTTTTATTCCTTTTATATCAATTATTACCAAGTTATAAACATTATGTAATAATTTAAGTTAATAATGTTCGTTTTTTCGATATTTGGTACTTGAGTCAAAAATGAACACATTATATTACAAGTTGTCCATGTGGTCAATAGTACATTATATCCAGAATGATATTAATTATTGAGATATCATATATATCACATATATATAGTATATACATGTATTTATAATTGTACATAACATTTGGAGATAAGAAATGAAATGCACCATTCATGGAGATGGTAAGTCGTACGTACGCATGAACGCTGCTTTCATTTCTATTTCTTTTTTTAATGGAATTTAAACATAATGATACATAGGTATATTATAATCATAATACAATATCTTATATAATTTCATTAACTCTATCCTTTATAAATCCCACAGAAGGCATTAATGAGTCACATCACTTTGAGGGGGCGGTAGTCCGCATTTTCTCAAATGAGATTGTCGTATTACCCACTATAGAAACCATAAAGGCATGATATAAACGGAAAATACATAAGAATAAAGAAAAAAACATAATATATATCATAAATAAATATAGTGACATTATAATGGTCACCATGAGAGGCGGTAGGAGAAAATCAGACAATCATTGTTTCATGAGGCGTTAGTTTTCCATCCACAGAAACATTATGTTCTTCACCCATTAGATGGAGGTGTGTGTATGTGTAGTTCAAATACATCATATAACAAAATAATATTATATTGATGATATGGGTGTTGTTACAAAATAAAGTAATAAAAAGAGTTTAGGGGTTGGAGAAGTAAAATAAAATATAACAATTTAAGAGAAACTGTTACCATTAATTTGGGTAACATCCTTTGGTTTGAACCAAAAGGACTTCTTAAAGTGCCTTCTGCATAAGGTAAGAGTTTTAGGGGGAGTATAGGGATGTAGGGAGATTAATTTGGTATAGGTTGGACGAGCCAAATGGCTTGAGAGATGTGATTAATTGGTTAGAAGTGGTCTCCTTTTATAAGGGTGAGGAGGGGCTCTTTTTGAAAGTGTGAAACTATTATTTTATTATATAATTATATTCGGTTTATAATTGTCCAAAAACAATTAAAGATGAAGATAAAATGACTGATGGACTAAATAAAATCATCCAATCATAATTTGACATGTTTTGGATATTATTTTAGTCATTATAATCTTATTTATTTAAATGATTTATTAATGAGGAAAATACCGCATCATTATTATGTCATTAATATGTTAATTTATTTGTTTCTTAAAAATAATAAAAAAACTACCATGATGTAGGAAATAATATTATCCTTTCACAGAATATTTATAGTCGAAAATATGACTTATATTACCCAATATAAAAATTAATTACTAAAAGATTTTTGTTAATGTCAATTTTGTCTTCACATTAAATTAATTGATATAAATTTTCATTATCACACCCAAGTGGCTCAATAGGGTCCAAAAATCGACCCCAATATGCCCATGGTCGTCAATGACTCACCCAATAAGGTTTGAACAAGTGTTAAGGTAATTTTGAATTATTATAATATTCTTTTTACCTTGATTTAACCTATTTACTTTTAACCATGGTAAATAAAAGTCAAAAGTGACTATTCAAAAAAAATTATTTTCATCTTATTGAACCAAATTTTTCTTCATTATAACAACCGTGTATGTTGAATTTTTGGAATTCAATTCACAAAAGTAGTAAAATTTCATTTAAATAAAAAAGCCAATTTTTTTAACTACCACTAAGTGGTTTCACTATTCATAAAAAAATTGTTGTTTTTCAAAGAAATTTGAAAAATTCAGCCTAAGCTATATTTGATATTCCAAATAAAAAAATGATTTATTTTTTTTCCAAATTCATAAAATAGAAGTGGAATTAATTAATTTTATAATTAATTCCTGTTATCAAAAAAATAGCGTGTTTTTAGGAAAACAATAACTATCAAAAGATTGATACTTGTTTATGACCAATTTTGAAGTGAAATTAATTCAATGAACAAAATTGGATTAAATCATAAAAATATATTTTAATTTTAATTTTTATCAAATTAAAAAGATAATATAACCATATAAATAAATTATATTAAAAGCAAATTTGAATTAAAATACAATATTTTTCATTATTCATTAAAAATGAACTTTTTCGGAAAACTTCAAAAAATTTACAAAAAGTCGATTTTTATGTCCCCATTATAAATATGGATTTTATTTGGTCATAGAGAATGAATTAAAGTAACCAAAACTAGATTTAAAGTGGGTTCACAATTAAAAGGCGATAAATCGTCATTTTAATGTAAATTATGCTTAAAATTAGATTCATTCACATATTAAGCCTCTAAGTTTTATTGGATAAATGTAAATACATTTAACAAACATGTATAATCATATTGTATTTAATTTTGTTTATTCCTTCCAATACAACGGCTAGGAGATGACTACTATTTAAAATAATAATATTATATTATTAGTGTGCAACGTATGATTTCAAAGAAACTCGTTGTTGTGTATCGAGTACGCTATCGAACATAACAACCCTTTTAAAGTAAAATTAATATTTAACTCAAAAAATAATAAATATGAAAAATTCATATTGTATATTTATCTGTGATGTTACATCCTTCCACCATTTTTGGGAATTGTGTCCTCGCAATTTTAAAATTTGGGCTCGAAAACTTTATTGCAAGTCCCATATCAGAAAAAACATTTAGTAAAACTATAACTTTAAAAGAAATAAAGAGAAGTACAATGGTCACCCGAGATAACCCATACTAATATTCCATGAAAACATGGATATGGAGGAGAAAA